>CM056386.1:28658572-28738572 GCA_029718625.1 Synaphobranchus kaupii
TACAGAGCTGTGTCTGCGTACTGAGCTGTGTCTGCGTACAGAGCTGTGTCTGCATACTGAGCTGTGTCTGCATACTCAGCTGTGTCTGCATACTGAGCTGGGGAAAGTGAGGAGCTGCCATGGGAACCAATCAAATTACTTTGTCCTTTGTCCAACTGGATGAACTCTTGAAAAACCCTGACCTTTAGCACGCCACACATATTGAGTCTGGATGGGGGGTGGGGGGGCATACACTTTTTGTCTCTCTCACCTGGCATTGAGGGGCTTCTCCTCCTCCTCATACGGCTTGACAAACCACCTGCCGATTCGCACAAAGTCCTTATCCATCAGACACCTGCAGAGAAGAGAGGCTCTGTTAAGAAGCGCTGCGCAGCTTATTACGTTTATTTAAGTTCACAAACAATTATAAAATATGATTATGGGGTTTATCATATACAAATGTTCTATTATCATTTACTGAATCCAAAGGAGAACCCAAATCATGTGTATGGGTTTTGGATATGCTCACCCATTCCCACGCACCCCAAACTCCACATCATCCCTTTCTTTCGAGTTCTAATTCATGCTAAGCAATTTAAAATTAAATACCTTAAATTCAGTCAAACACAACCTTGTTTAAGATCCCGTAATTAAGGAAATTGGCTGATGTTAATTGAGAGCGGGTAGTTCAAGACAACATCAGACTCTGTTAGAAACCCATGGACAGAGAATGACAGGACCCTCTGTATCCTGGTTTAAATGTTTCAATACATTAAGAATACAGTGTTCGGTGATGTGGAAGATTTTTTACAAGTGGCTTTTTTGTAAAAGGTCATTTCCAGCCACAATACATACAGAAAAAAAGATAAATGAATTAGTCTTAAACTCAAATTCAAATTTATGCTTATGCTGAATATTTAACTACTGTTTATCAAATCTATTAATCAAAATTCAAAATACAAATTAGCTGTTTGTTTTAAATTCACTAAAAAGGTAATGGAACGTACGTACAGGGCGTGGACAAAATATCGGAAACAACAGAAACTGTTTTTCATAAAAGATAAAACAGCTGCTATATGTTTGCTCCCATTTCTCTTACCTATATTTTCTACACTCTTTTTTTGACTGGCATGCCATGTACATATTTTAGTTTCTGGTTTTTTTTTTTTTTATTAGCTTGATAATTAATCATAATTAGCCAGTAATCATATTATTATCAAATAATACTAATTCGTCAATTAAATGCTGCTTTTGTGTCAGTAATAAGTGAGAACACTTTAGAGCTAATGTAGGACAAAAACTGAAAACATTTTGGTCCATGCCAATCAGAAATGTGCACCTCTGTGGGGAGTGGGGAGTGAACACCTCTGCTCAAAGTGAAGTGAACAGCTGAATAAAATAGAAGATCACTGAAACTGGTCTAGAATCCAACACTTGCACGCAGAGTTGGGGGTAATACTGTACTAATATTCGTTTTTCGGGTAACGTGGTAATATAACGCATTAATATATAAATGCATGTAATAATATTACTTTACATTTTCGAAATTAGCAACGCGTTACTCAACCTAATATTGTAGGCTACATTTCATGCTGCGTTTGATATGCTAAGGCTATTTAGTACGAAGAACTCTCCAATCGATTAATAATCATTGGCAGTGCGAAAGTAAAGTGAGTCGTGCGCAGTTCAATGAACACAAGATGGCAGCTGCACAGGCTATTTTTTGTTATCCTTTACATTTCAATAGGCTACATGGGATTTAATGTAATTTATTGTTTGATGAGTTGAAGTGTTAATAATTTGAACGTTAAAGCAGTAGCATATTTAACCTTTCCACGAATCCACACTGACTGAGTGTGAAAGCCCTATATTTCATTTGATTAGCATTTTGAACACCCTGTTACTACGTTTATATTGTCAATTGAAACGAGCAGAATACGTTTAAGAAGGTTAATTAAAAAGGCTATTTTCCATAAGTCTTATCTGTTGAATTAATCTCAGTCAACCATAATGTTTGTGTGAAGCGCCCTCATGCGGCTTCGGAGGCTATCGACTATTTCTTGAAATCTGATTTATAGAATGAGCCAAACGTTCCTGGATTAGCCTGTGTGGTACAAGCATGTAGACCAGATATCGCATGTTCTATTTTTTTTTTTTTAAGTAATGCATTAATGAATGTAGTTCGACTTGTAGTCCACTTTAACGGACTACATATCCAGTACTGCAACGCACGGATGGTTCTCGGCCAATAAGTGCGAAAGTAAAGTAAGTTGCACGTACGTTCCATTACCTTTTTAGTGAATTTAAAACAAACAGCTAATTTGTATTTTGAATTTTGATTTTGATTAATTATCAAGCTAATAAAAATTTAAAAAAACAGAAACTAAAATATGTACATGGCATGCCAGTCAAAAAAAGAGTGTAGAAAATATAGGTAAGAGAAATGGGAGCAAACATATAGCAGCTGTTTTATCTTTTATGAAAAACAGTTTCTGTTGTTTCCGATATTTTGTCCACGCCCTGTACGTACGTTCCATTACCTTTTTAGTGAATTTAAAACAAACAGCTAATTTGTATTTTGAATTTGATTAATAGATTTGATAAACAGTAGTTAAATATTCAGCATAAGCATAAATTTGAATTTGAGTTTAAGACTAATTCTTTTATCTTTTTGTCTGTATGTATTGTGGCTGGAAATGACCTTTTACAAAAACGCCACTTGTAAAAAATCTTCCACATCACCGAACACTGTATTCTTAATGTATTGAAACATTTAAACCAGGATACAGAGGGTCCTGTCATTCTCTGTCCATGGGTTTCTAACAGAGTCTGATGTTGTCTTGAACTACCCGCTCTCAATTAACATCAGCCAATTTCCTTAATTACGGGATCTTAAACAAGGTTGTGTTTGACTGAATTTAAGGTATTTTAATTTTAAATATCATCATCTCGTCTGTCTGACTGTGGCAGATGGGAGTAGGCTACTGCCGCTGAACGTGAGCTTGCTAAGTAGAAAAGCCTGCCCGACAAGGTCAGAAACTGCGCTACGGTTAACCACATAAAGCAATTCTAGCTTTTAGTCCTTCAAGCTAGCTAGCTAACGTTAGAAAAAAGTGTTTAAGAATGGAGCCGTGTGCTACTGCTGGCTAACGTTATATGACAACATCTGGAGACAAGGCTGCACAAGGCTGGAATTATGGGACGTGGAGTTTTTAACAGTGCTAGCACTGGTATGTTCAAAAAAAAAATACTAAAACGTAAAATATACTCGAAGCTGGTCCAGAAAAACGACATAGTTTGCGAACAGGCGTTATATTGAACAATCCGGGAAATTGACGTAAGACATAATCAGTAGAAATGGTTTAAAAGTAAGCTTTAGTTAATGTCTATGCTCTAAATGAATGGGGAATTTTACTTCAAAAACCAGCGTGACGTAGTCACTTGAGTACTCTATACGGGTAGACTTTTATTTTATCGTTTGCTACAGGCGTAGGCTACTGACTAGGAAGGTGATACATTTTTCAATCCTTTTGGAAAACAATCTACAACATATTTCAACATTTTATAATGAATATGTAAGGTAATGGTCCTAATAATCATACTTCTGAAAGGGGAATAATTTAACACTGATTTAACTGATTTTATGACAGAGTAACGCAAAGTAATATAACGGGTAATATAATGCATTACCTTAATTGTAAAGTAATATAGTAATATACGCTTTACTTTTCAAAAAAGTAACTAGTAATATGCAATATATTACAATTTTCAAGTAACACCCCCAACTCTGCTTGCATGTAACATGAGTCAAAAATATGGCCCAATTATTAATTATTCCTTTCAGTTAAGCTTTTCACTAATCACATTCCACTGTACTACATAGAGGATCAACTCCAGTTGTTGGGACCAAAATGTTTTCAGATTTCTTCTTATGCATTTGTTGAAGTGTACTCACTTATTATTGATATAACAGTGACATGTTATTTATGAATTATTAGCATTTCATAAAAATATGAATAACAGGCAACTATGGTTTTATTTCATTCCTTCGACCATTAGGGTCGTCAATGTTACGAATATACTTCTTGTTACCAGATGCATCGAGAATCTTATACCAACAATTTGTCATGGCCATGACCTCCGCATGATGACATCGCTTCCTCTATAAAGACAGGTCAAGGTGGATGTTGTCTTTTTTCTTCTTGCCGATGCAGAGTTGAGACGTAAAACTTTTGTTTGTTTACCTGTGCTATCCCCCAACCTTGCGACTACGGTCGGAGCCACGGTTTCCCATCCTCCAAAGGCTGCGATAGCACTCGCATGCGGTAATCCGCTGGTAGCATTGTTGCTAAAAGACTAGATACTGTGTATCGCTTTGTTTGTTATTGCTAACGTTAACTTAAGCTATTGTGCTATTGTTTTCTTGTAGCATACAGTGCGGTTCGGCACTCGGTGCTGCCGCGTTTATATTCTGCCTTGGGAGTGTTTGCATTCCTTTTTGGCTCATATTGCATTTCATAATTATTGCGTTTGCTAAATCCTTTGTTTAAAGCTCCCCCGGTGAAAATCTTCCCAATCGGTGAGTGTAAGTGCTGCGAGAGCTTTTGCCGATTCTGTCTCAGAAACCCTGGCCGTGGTCCATCGCCCAGTGAGACGTTTTTCCCAATCGCTAAGTGTGTGCGCTCCGTTGATTGGTTGAAATGCTGCAAAAGTACTTGCTGATCCTGTCTCTGAAACCAGGGTATGGTCCTTCACCCAGGGAGACGTTTTTCCCAATTTGTGAGTGTGTGCGCTCTGTTGATTGGTTGAAGTGCTGCGAGAGTGTTTCCTGATTGTGTCTCTAAACCCTGGGCGTGAGACTTTTCCCCAATCTGTGAGCGTGTGCGCTCTGTTGATTGGTGGAAGTGCTGCGAGAGTGGTTCCTGATTCTGTCTCTAAACCCTGGGCGTGAGACTTTTCCCCAATCTGTTAGCGTGTGCGCTCCGTTGATTGGTTTGTGTGGCAGATTGGAAGTGTGCGCATTTTCTGCTCTTTCCATTCTCCCACATTGTGCTCCAGTTCACCTGTCCACGTTTGCGTCCGACCCCTGCCCATGTTGCGTGGGCATGTCTTTGGAGACCAAGCAGGCCAGGTTGGATGCTTTATGCGCCAGACCCCTCTGGTAGGGCGCCACGCCCTGTAGGGGTTGCCCTTAAACGCAGGGGTGTCACCGCCACTGATGGCCCACCATGTGAAAAGGGCAAGTCTGGCAGGGACTCTTGGCTCTCCATGGAAGTCCCGCAGCTTTGCTCCGCAGTTCAGCAGCTGACAGCTATGCTGGAAACCTGCGCTGAAACTGAACCGGCTCACCAGCATGGTCTCCCTGATGGGCCTACAGCGGAGGAGGATCCGAGCATGGGTCCGGACTTTGAGGTGGTTGACGTGCTCTCCACAGCGGCTTCCAACACCATGTTTTCTCAGAACCGGGCCTACACGCTTGACCAATCTGAGAGGGGGTCGGTGGAAGGTTCGTGCTCCACTGAAGGTTCAGCGGACTACTCGGCCTCTCTGGAAATGGTTCGCTATTCTGCTTTAGCACGTATGAGTTGCGATGTGCCCCGGGCTGTCCCCAAGGAGACGACTAAGTTTCATCATCGTGCTCCCCAGGGTGCTCAGTTTACCATGCCAGTTTACCATGCCGGTGTCTACTCTAGAGCACGCCCTGACTCGCGGCAGGTGCCCGCAGACTGTAGGACGTTTGCGTCTATGTCAGACTGAGGTCCATGAGCTTGACCGTATGCCCCTCTGTTGAGCCCGCCATCGCGGCGCTTTTGGTATCTCCAGAGGAGGCAGTTTGGGCAGATGCCCTAGACCACAGTGCAGAGCAGCTGATGATCTGCTCTGTAGGTCATATAACGCTGCAGCCAGCATGGCGCGTATTGGGAACTCGCTTTCCTAGCTGATGCTTTCACAGTCACAAATGCTGCTTGATTCGGGGGTGGATACCTTGATCAGCGAGACATCTCTTCAGGCCTTCGCATTCATGTCATGTGAGCAGGGCTGTCTTTTGGGGGGGGGGGGCAACCGGTGCGACCGCCCCAGGCCTCTTCTTTTTTTTATAAAATAATATTTATCTAAAATAGCCTATATATCTTTGTGAAGCACACCCAGACACACGGAAATACATTTAGCCTCAATGGTGTTTTGGAAAGTTGACGTTATGTGGGAAGTAGCTAAAGGCTTTACTTCCCTATGCTGCATAGCTACGTGCAGCTATGATATTAAAGTTATATAAAGTTCGCTTAAAGTTTTTTTTTTTTTTCTCCTGAGTCGGGTGGCAACTGGCGAAGTGGCAAGCTCAAACAGCAGAGACTGAGACAAATTCATAATGTGTGCTACAGCTCGGGAGCATAAAAAAGAAACAAGAAAAAGAAAAGAGATTAATTAAATGTAAAATTGAAAGGTTTGGAAAAAACGTGGAGGAGGAAGAGCAGGTCAATGCTGCTGAGGCAAGTGTGCTGTGTTTTTTGACTGCCCTGCAGATTTCAACTCCCCTTCACATGAATGCAATCAAGCTAACATTACACAAAATGCACTTTGCTTTTCTTTTGCTCTATTTCTCCAGTTAACATTTAAAAACAATAATACTGTGGATTGTGGTACGACCATAGCTATGAACCACAAATAGTAGATTTTGATTGTGGTGGAGCAAAAAATAATTTCAAAGAGTCACAATGTTGAACACTATGTTTTTCATTGCAAAGTGAGGCAAAAGGCAGAGGGTGGGATCATTCAAGTGTCAGGAAGTGAAGTGCAACGTCTGACACTGCGGCACAAGAAAATGACCCTGCAATGTTAGCACGTCGAACACATATGCATTCACAAACATTGCCATAAACGTAGGCCTACTATAATGGATAATAATGATTAGAATCATCCGGAGAAATATGCGTGAAAAAATGTTCAATCAAATTCTGGTTTGCTGCGATGCATCTCTTAATATGCTGTCAGTATTATAAACTTTTATTTATATATCCCACCCTCTGCATGCTTTTTACCTCTCTTTACAATGAAAACGCTAGTGTTCAACATCGTGAACTTTTGAAATTATTTTATGGTCCACCTCAATCAATAGAACAATCAACAATTCATCATTCATAGCTCGTACCACAACCCACAGTATTATTGTTTTCATTTTAATTGGAGAAATTAAGCAAAAGTGTGGCGAGTTGTTATCGTTAATTACAATATATTCAAGGGCAGAGTAATGGCATAGCCTACTATTCTTCAATTGGTTGGTTGTATATTGTTGGTTTGTGTGATGTCGTAGCCTGTAAATCCTTCGTTCATAGTTATCTAATAGATACTATTTAAGCCTATGACGGGTTAGCTATGATGTCATTGTGTTAACAGCTGGGCCCCGCGTAGGTTGACTCGCCCCAGGCCCCGCCCACCCTTGAGACAGCCCTGCATGTGAGCTTGGCCGTGTGATGTCCCTTCTCACAGTGGCCCGGGTGGCAGGTGTGGTTGGCTCAGTCTCCTCTCCCTGATGCTACAAAGAGTACAATTCGGGACCTGCCGGTTACCCCTGACCAGATCTTCACGGAGGCAGCCAAGCAGGCTCTTGAGCGCTCGGTCGAAGAGTCAAAGTACAGGGAGCAGCAGATACCCCTCCTGCTCGTTGGCCCCAGCCTGTGGCTCATGGCCGTGAGCAGCCCTTGTATGGGAACCGGAGAGCCCCTCGCCATCCAGCTGCCCGTGCAACGGCGTCTGGGTTGGGTCATGACCTTATGGGTCCACCTGCCCATCTGGCTAGGGGGCAGCAGTCCAACTGCTGGCCCCCCAAACCCCCCAAACATACCGCCTGACACCCCGAGGCCGGCGGTGGGGCAGTTTCGCCAAGACCAACTGGCGAATTGGGCGGCCCTTACAAATGACCCGTGGATTTTTTCCACAATTTCAATGGGTGACCACCTCCAATTCAACTGGCGGCCCCCAACATTCTCCGGGTCAGGTATACACGCATCCTGGACCCCATTCAGTCGGGGATGCTGAGTTGAGAAATTACAGGCCACCCTCCGAACGGCTCAGTGGCTTTTACTGGTATTTTCTGGAACAGAGGTTGAGGTCTTGCGTATCAAACATATGGCAGGTGTTTTATGTTTCCTATATTTTGTCCACCCCCTGTATATTTAAACAAATATTAACACAATAACGGAGGCAAAAATTTCTAGCCTCACTTGCTGATTGAATGTGAAAAATTTTAAATGGGGACTGAATGCCGCACACTTTCATTAGTGTGAAGAAGAGTATTCCCTCTGAAAAGACACGGTGATCTTCGGTCCTCACATTGATCTAAAGGTCAGGCGGATTAGAGAGCCCTTAAATAGCTTGGGATCTCCAGGGCCTTACTTTCCCGCTCTGACTCCTTTGGCTAATCTGCTGGAACACCAGTAGGTCTTGGGTTCAATTCCCAGGAGAATACCCGTGAAGTGCACCAGAATGAAGTAAATTACTCAGCAATACACCAAACATAGGGGTTGCTAACATTTACAAAACTTATGTAACACACGGCACCGAGGTAAAACCATATCACATGTTTCATGTGGTGGTTCACACGATGGTGGGGGTTGGTCAAAGGTTCTGATGTCATAAAAGGTTCCCACTGGCTCATGGGAATTGTAGTTGTGACAGATGTACCTCTCCAGCAGGTTGTGGATGGCTTTGAACAGAAGGGTCCGGCACTCATAGGACAGCCCACTCTCCCATAGACCTTCATCCTCAACTGGAAACAAGCAGAGGAAAGATGTTAAAGGTTAATGGTTAAGGTTAAACTTACTGAATATGAGGATTATATACAAACACGTACAATACACACACTTGGATAGAACACGGTTAGCCAGACTACGCGGACACACACACACTTCAAATAAGGCATTTTTTTCATGTGGGGACATTCCACCCAAACACAGAGTCCCCCGCCTCCTCCGCCAACCCCAAACCCAACCCCCCCCCCCAGCCCGCCCCCCCCAGTCCTGTACAGCCAAAGGGCTGTAGTCTTGGCCAAGACACTAAAAGTACATGATCCAGCTAATCTTAAATGAGCTTTGGGTTCAGACTCCCGGCTAGTTTGTTCTGAGCGTGTCAGTGTTAACCACCCAGGACCAAAGGTGAGGCGCCCTCATTTACTCTATACACACCAACAGTTGAAGTCGGAAGTTTACATACACTTAGGTTGAAGTCATTAAAACTAATTTTTAACCACTCCACAGATTTCATGTTAGCAAACTATTAGTGTTGGCAAGTCAGTTAGGACATCTACTTTGTGCATGAAACAAGTAATTTTTCCAACAATTGTTTACAGACAGATTATTTCACTTTTAATTCACTATATCAAAATTCCAGTGGGTCAGAAGTTTACATACAGTAAATTGACTGTGCTTTTAAACAGCTTGGAAAATTCCAGGAAATTATGTCATGGCTTTAGAAACTTCTGATAGGCTAATTGACATTATTTGAGTCAATTGGAGGTGTACCTGTGGATGTATTTTAAGGCCTACCTTCAAACTCAGTGCCTCTTTGCATGACATCATGGGAAAATCTAAAGAAATCAGCCAAGACTTCAGAAAGAAAATTGTGGACCTCCACAAGTCTGGTTCATCCTTGGGAGCAATTTCCAAATGCCTGAAGGTACCACGTTCATCTGTACAAACAATAGTACGCAAGTATAAAGACCATGGGACCACGCAGCCGTCATACCGCTCAGGAAGGAGACGCATTCTGTCTCCTAGAGATGAACGTACTTTGGTGCGAAAAGTGCAAATCAATCCCAGAACAACAGCAAAGGAGCTTGTGAAGATGCTGGAGGGAACAGGTACAAAAGTATCTATATCCACAGTAAAACAAGTCCTATATCGACATCACCTGAAAAGCTGCTCAGCAAAGAAGAAGCCACTACTCCAAAACTGCCATAAAAAAGCCAGATTACAGTTTACAACTGCACATGGGGACAAAGATCTTACTTTTTGGAGAAATGTCCTCTGGTCTGATGAAACAAAAATTGAACTGTTTGGCCATAATGATCATTGTTATGTTTGGAGGAAAAAGGGTGAAGCTTGCAAGCCAAAGAATACCATCCCAACCGCGAAGCACGGGGGTGGCAGCATCATGTTGTGGCGGTGCTTTGCTGCAGGAGGGACTGGTGCACTTCATAAATAGATAGCATTATGAGGAAGGAAAATTAAGTGGATATATTGAAGCAACATCTCAAAACATCAGCCAGGAAGTTAAAGCTTGGTCGCAAATGGCTCTTCCAAATGGACAATGGCCCAAAGCATACTTCCAAAGTTGTGGCAAAATGGCTTAAGGACAACAAAGTCAAGGTATTGGAGTGGCCATCACAAAGTCCTGACCTCAATCCAATCGAATATTTGTGGGCAGAACTGAAAAAGTGTGTCCGAGCAAGGAGGCCTACAAACCTGATTCAGTTACACCAGTTCTGTCAGGAGGAATGGGCCAAAATTCCAGGAACTTATTGTGAGAAACTTCTGGAAGGCTACCCGAAACATTTGACCCAAATTAAACAATTTAAAGGCAATGCTACCAAATACTAACAGAGTGTATGTAAACTTCTGACCCACTGGGAATGTGATGAAAGAAATAAAAGCTGAAATAAATCATTCTCTCTACTATTATTCTGACATTTCACATTCTTAAAATAAATTTGTGATCCTAACTGACCTAAGAAAGGGAATGTTTACTAGCATTAAATGTCAGGAATTGTGTTTAAATGGATTTGTCTAAGGTGTATGTGAACTTTCAACTTCAACTGTATATACAGCTTAAACGCGCTTACTCATAAATCAGGGCACACATACTCTCTCGAACACACACACACACACACACACACACACATCCTTTCACACACACATACACACTCACTCTCACACACACACACACACACACACACACACACACACACACACACACACACACTAAATGGATGTGGGCTATACCTCTAGTTAACCCATTCAATGCCAGTGTCCTGGAACACTAGGCCTCAGCAGTGCCTAGCCAATATGGCTGCTGACATTCTAAATTTTTAGATTGATCCTGTCAATGTAAAAACATCTAATAAAACACATTATTTTACCTATTGAACAGAATTATTTGTTAATGAGGAAATATAGCACTAGATGACACACCTGCTGTTTCAGTTCACTACTAGAGCAACGCCAAACAATATCGATGATAATATAAATAATTTATTTCCAGTGCTTTCCAATTTGGTTAACAGGACTCTTACATTTGTGATGTGTAATACTGAAAAAAGTTTTCCATAAAAAATCAGCTGTTGTATATCTATAGATATGTAAAAATGAACAATAAGCATAATCACTGGTAATTTGTATAGATATGTAAAAATGAGCTATCCACGTGAGTTACTTCAACAAAACAGTTATTCTGATGCAAAAAGTAACGTGACGCAGAAACATGTTGGAAGCCTACAAATTGACCGAGATTGTAGATGAAGGCTAAAACACATGCTAAATATAACTTCAAATATTGCGATCTAGAACCATGTAAATTTCTGCAGAAATGTGCAGCATTCAGTCACAGGCAGATCTGGGAGCAGGAGACAGACAGGGAGGGAGGGGGTACATACTCTGTAGTTTCATAATATCAATATGTACTGATACCACTGTGTCCTTTGTTCTCTTTCAGTACCTTGAGGGGGGGGGGGGGGGGTAATAATGACTGTGGGTCTGTATTGTACGTATTTACTGGAAGTCAGTGCAGTGAAAAGGACTGAGGATGGCAGAGGGTCTGACAGCCTGGGGGGCGGGGGGCAATGGGGGTAGTGGGGGCTGGCAGTGGGGTAGGATTTCAGTTATGTTCTTTTTTTGTTGATGTTTTTTTCACGCAGAGAGTGAATGAAATTTCCTTACTCGCCAGAATTCCCCTGTAACCATGGCAACACTGGCTATAAGAACACAGTTCCCCCAACATCCAACTCCTCCACCCCCCTTCACTTTCCCTTCCTCTCCTCCCCTCCTGCTCCTAGCCCCCCCCACTTGTGCTCACGCTACAGTTCTAGGCCTCAGACAGGAAGCTGTACTCCAGCCAGATATTCTACAGGGAAGAGAGCTCCATGAGCGGAATGCCAAGTCTCCTGCAAAACCCAGCTCATTAGCTCTCCCCTTCACTCCTCACACACCCCCCTCTAATCTACACCTGCACCCTCTAACCTACGCACCCACCCTCTAATCTACACCTGCACCCTCTAACCTATGCCCCCACCCTTTAACCTATGCACCCACCCTCTAGCCTACACCTCCACCCTCTAACCTATGTCCCCACCCTTTAACCTACGCACTCACCCTCTAATCTACACCTCCACCCTTTAATCGACGCACTCACCTTCTAACCTACGCCCCCACCCTCTAACCTGCGCTCCCACCCTCTAACCTACACACCCACCCACTAAGCAATAACCCCACCCTCTAACCTACACCCCCAACCTTTAATCTATGCACCCACCCTCTAGCCTACACCTCCACCCTCTAAGCTACGCACTCACCCTCTAATCTACACCTGCACCCTCTAACCTATGCCCCCACCCTTTAACCTACGCACTCACCCACTAACCTACGCCCCCACCCTCTAACCTACACCTCCACCCGCTAACCAATAACCCCAACCTCTAACCTATGCCCCCAACCTTTAATCTATGCACCCACCCTCTAGCCTACACCTCCACCCTCTAACCTACGCCCCCACCCTTTAATTGACGCACCCATCCTCTAATCTACACCTGCACCCTCTAACCTACGCACCCACCCTCTAATCTACACCTGCACCCTCTAACCTATGCCCCCACCCTTTAACCTATGCACCCACCCTCTAGCCTACACCTCCACCCTCTAACCTATGTCCCCACCCTTTAATCGACGCACCCACCCTCTAATTTACACTTGCAGCCTCTAACCTACGCCCCCCACCCTTTAATCAACACACCCACCCTCTAATCTACACCTGCACCCTCTAACCTACGCCCCCACCCTTTAACCTACGCACTCACCCACTAACCTACGCCCCCACCCTCTAACCTACACCTCCACCCGCTAACCAATAACCCCACCCTCTAACCTACGCCCCCAACCTTTAATCTATGCACCCACCCTCTAGCCTACACTTCCACCTTCTAACCTATGCCCCCACCCTTTAATCTACGCACCCACCTTCTAATTTACGCCTGCACCCTCTAACCTACGTCCCCGGTCTCTAACCTACACCTCCACCCTCTAACCTATGCCCCCACCCTTTCATCTACGCACCCACCTTCTAATCTACACCTGCACCCTCTAATTTATGCCCCCACCCTTTAATCAACGCACCCACCTTCTAATTTACACCTGCACCTTCTAACCTACGCCCCCAGCCTTTAATCTATGCACCCACCCTCTAGCCTACACCTCCACCCTCTAACCTATGTCCCCACCCTTTAATCGACGCACCCAACCTCTAATTTACACTTGCAGCCTCTAACCTACGCCCCCACCCTTTAATCAATGCACCCACCCTCTAATCTACACCTGCACCCTCTAACCTGCGCTCCCACCCTCTAACCTACACACCCACCCGCTAACCAATAACCCCATCCTCTAACCTATGCCCCCAACCTTTAATCTATGCACCCACCCTCTAGCCTACACCTCCACCCTCTAAGATACGCCCCCACCCTTTAATCGACGCACCCACCCTATAACCTACACACCCACCCGCTAACCAAAAACCCCATCCTCTAACCTATGCCCCCAACCTTTAATCTATGCACCCACCCTCTAGCCTACACCTCCACCCTCTAAGGTACGCCCCCACCCTTTAACCTACGCACTCACCCTCTAATCTACACCTGCACCCTCTAACCTACGCCCCCACCCTTTAACCTACGCACTCACCCACTAACCTACGCCCCCACCCTCTAACCTACACCTCCACCCGCTAACCAATAACCCCACCCTCTAACCTACGCCCCCAACCTTTCATCTATGCACCCACCCTCTAGCCTACACCTCCACCCTCTAACCTACGCCCCCACCCTTTAATTGACGCACCCACCCTCTAATCTACACCTGCGCCCTCTAACCTACACCCTCTAACCTACGCACCCACCCTCTAATCTACACCTGCACCCTCTAACCTACGCCCCACCCTTTAATCGACGCACCCACCCTCTAATCTACACCTGCACCCTCTAACCTATGCCTCCACCCTTTAATCGACGCACTCACCTTCTAACCTATGCCTCACCCTCTAACCTATACACCCACCCTCTAACCTACGCCCCCACCCTCTAACCTGCGCTCCCACCCTCTAACCTACACCCCCATACCCTAAACTTTACCCCATCTTCTAACCTAAACGCCATACCCTAACCAACACCCCCACCCTCTACCCTATGCCTCCACACCCTTACCTATACCCCCATCTTCTATCCTACGCCCCATACCGTAACTGACACCTCCACACTCTAACCTATGCCCCCACCCTCTAACATACACCCCCACCTTCTACCCTACGCCCCCACCCTCTAACCTATGCCCCACCTTCTTACCTACACACCATACCCTAACCTATACCCCCATCTTCTAACCTACGCCCCATACCCTAACCAACACCCCCACCCTCTACCCTATGCCCCCACACCCTTACCTATACCCCCATCTTCTATCCTACGACACCGCAGCGCCTAAGAAATGTCCCCATGCTCTGTCTAATGGCACCATACCCAAACCTATGCCCCAATACCTTAACCGACACCCCCACACCCTACGATACACCGCCAGACCCTCATCTGCACCCCCATTGCCTAACATACACCCCCAGCCCTAACACACACCCCCAGGCCCTAATCTACATCCCCATACCCTAGCTTACACCCCAGCCCATAATCTGCATGCCCATACCCTAGCCTACACCCCCAGCCCGTAATCTACACCCCCAGCCCCTAAGCTACATCCCCATTCCCTCGCATACACCCCCAGCCCCCAATCTTCATCCCCATACCTGAATGGCTGACTCACTCATCCCTGGAGGAGGAACCTTCCGACACAAAAAAAGCACAAAGAAGTTTGTCTTTCTTTTCAACCCCCCCCCCCACCCCCCTCACCCATATCTTTTCTCCTTGTTTTGGGGCCCCACCCCTCCCAGAACGTCCTGCGCCCCCTTCACTGTTAGAGCCGGAAGTTGTGAAACGTACGCGCTCCCACTGGGATCGGCACCATGCGGAACAGCCTGCTCTCATTACAGGAGACGCCCCGCTAGCCTGCCCTGGTAGTGCAGAGAGAAAACAGCCATAAATGTGCTTCTTCATCCTCTGTGTGACTCTGTTGTATTCCGCACACATGGAGCTGCCACATGGGGGTGATTTTACGTACAGTCTGACACACGGCTGAAGAGGGAACATTCTCACAAAATGCCATTTTTTTTCTACTGAAGTAACCAAAGGGCCCTCTTCCCTTCCTGCGATTGGCTGGTGCGGTGGCGGGTCGCTTTGTTTTGAGGGAAGCATTTTGAAACCGAGCACATTACACGTACCTGCAAGGTTGAGTCCCGACTATGCTTGCTTCTAACCATTCAAATTAAAGCAATCTGCTGGATGGCTGTTTTGCAACTGTTGCATCACGTTTTGGTCCATATTCAGGGAATGGACACATTCAGATTTAATGACATTACAGTCATTTAACAGAAGATAATATTAAAGGAAAACATAAGTGCGCAGGAGAAACATAAGTGCATTCACCTGACTAATATGAGCAATAGTGTCAGGCCTTCCCATTACATTCATCGCCTTCATGAGGAAATCTGTTCTCACAGCTCAGAGTCAGCGTACTGTACATAACCAGAGAAAATGCACGTCTCACAAGAAATAACCTACGTATCAATTTTTTTTTTCAAACCAGACCTGGCCAGTTTTCAGTTAAAAACAGAAGTTGAATATTATGGAATAACCTCAGTACAGTACCTCTGAGATTCTTTTTCTCGTGTTTTTATTAGTTGAATTATGTGCAAATGATATTTTTCCTGTTACTTGATTTGTAATAAATTGATCTGAGATTCAATAGTTTGTTTTGTTTTTTTAATTGTGTCCTTTCGCTAAATAACTCTTTTGATTTTTTACATTTATTTTTAATAATAATCTCATTTAAACAATAAGATGTTCTTTTCTTTATATTTTTAACTCTCATATTATCTTCAAATTATCCTCATATAATTTGACCCGATTCAGTGTTTGACGTCGCTTAAAAACAATTCACCTTATTTTTTCATCTTGACAATATACAATATATTCCTAATTTGTTGGGATTAAATAGTAAACATGCAATAAACATAATACTATGTTTTCAAAAGCCTGTACCAACTTTGTATACAAAGGTGTTGTGTGGGGTCATTTGTGGGTAGCTGTATGAAATGTAAGAAAATATAACCTTTTTCTCTGAAAATCTCAGATTTTTTTTGTGTGTGATTCTGGTGGTACTTTCCCACAGGTTTTAAACTTCACAAACGTTCACCTACCTCTGGTTCTAAAATGAGATGTTTCATCACAGATTTTTAATATTTAGGAATAAGAGGCTAGTCAATTGGGAGACACACAAAAGGTGCAACATAAAGTGTAAAAAAATTTCCAAACATAAAAGGCCTCATAAAATGTCAAGATAATATAAGGGTTAAGTGAACATGCTTGATTGTTTGCTCAAGGTGGTCAACCTATAAGCCCCTTTTCATATAAATATACAATAAATGTGTTTGGTGTATTCTGACTGTTCGGGGGCTTTATTGCACAATGTACAAAGCGGTCCTACGGCGGGGCTCTCTCTCGTTCAGTAAAAATGCTTGTATGGCTGGAGCTAGCCGGCTCACCTGACACAGACCAGCGCAACGGAATGGTCAGGGGAAACCATGTGGGACCTGACCCAAGCCAGCCGGCCTTATATGAGCTTTACAACACTAAAGCGCTCTGAGACATGGTTAAAAACTAAAGTGAGATTTGCTCTTCACTCTCTTTATCTGGAAAGTACGTTCAACAAAATTTAGGAAAAGTGTTTTATAAAAATCAAGTTTATTATTACTGCAAGCTCATGTGAAGTGAAAATGTGCTAGTACGTCCTTCTAGAAACATATTGAAAATATAAATAAAATATATTAGCAGGACTTTGCAACATATAGGAAAATATAGAAAATACTCCAGCTTTTAGAAATTGTGACTCATTATTTTTAAACATAAAATATACATTTATATTCATATAGTCATATTATAAAAAGAACTCTCCACATATTTACAATATATTGCCGTATAAACCATTTCTGTTAGGGCAATGTCAATCCGGGTTTGTGCAACACCTTAGAATCACAGCTGAAGTAGGAAGCAACTCTCTAAACGGTTCTTAGAAGGCATGAAGAAGCTGACGTGAACATCCTGTGCAGGTCACTTCCAGTGAATGTGAGAGGGTGAGAGGGTGCTTGTGTTCAGCACTGCAGCAGAAACAGAATTCAGTAGGGTAAATAATATATGAGTTACCTAACCACTAATAATAAGCCAGCCAGTGAAACATAGCTACAATTGAATTGAAATGTAATAGAAGTACTACGATACATAAAAATAGCAAGCATGCCAAAGGCAACAAATACAGAACTGAATCCTGTCAAAACTCTGCTGTAAAATAGGCAAAGCTGAGCCCCCCCACCCCACCCCACCCCTGAACACCAAATCTGGAAGTCCAAATCAAAACTACAGGCCAAGCTCATGCCTGAAACATCTTCTGGAAATTTTGGTGGGCATGGGTCAGCGTGCGAATTGCCTTCCAAAACATCTGTAGTTCATCACTTATTTTCTACTCGGCAAGTCAACAGCATGATGCAGACCGCTAATGTGTACCGCGCTGTAGAAGAGTGCTCCAGAACGCTCTGCTGAAAGAAGTAGCACAGGGACACCTAGACTATTGTTTAAATAACTGCAGCAGCGCCGCACCATCAGGCTACTGGAGCACGGTTGGGCCGCGGTTCTGCTGGCCGCTGGAACATGATTGGGTCTTGGTCCTGCTGGCTGCTGAAATGTGATTGGGTCTTGGTTCTGCTGGCCACTGGAACCTCAGTGGAACCGCAGGGGTTCCTCTGTGATTGACAGAGTTCAGTCTCCAGAGGGAGGGAAAGAGGGATAGAGAGAGGGAGGGATAGAGGGATAGAGGGAGGGAGTTGCACTACTCTCTTTCACTTGTGCCCTCAAGTTTGAAATCTTTGGATGCACAGTTACATGAGAGGACCCAGAGGTAAGGAGGATGATTAGGGGTGTGTGTGTGTTTGTTTGTGTGTGCGTGAGAGAGAGAGAGAAAGAGAGAGTGAGAGAGAGAGAGTGAATGTGAGAGTGAGAGAGTATGTGTGCCAATTGTGTGAGCATGCTGTGATGGCTTTGGTCACAGTGATGCGGTAAACATGTTTATTTAATAGGCCCCGCCCCCTCTTCTCTCAGCCACTCAGCTGCTACTTGGTCCCAACACAAACAAGCTCTGATAGAACTGGGTCACTTTTCCCACCCTCAGCCCAACCATGTCTCCCTGTACCAGCTCCCTGCCACCACCAGGGGGAGCCCACACCAGCCCCAGCTGCACACAAAGGCTGCCTTTCACTTAAACGGGGAGAGCCTACTTAACTACAGCCTCAGTGTGTGTGTGTGTGTGTGTGTGTGTGTGTGTGGGATGGGGGGTGTGGGGGGAGGGGTTGTTGGCAGGCAGTTGCAATTTCTTTTTTCATTTTATTTTTTACCAAATCAATTCATGTTTGTCAGATGAACTTGTGAAGAATTGTAAAATGTGAGTGTGTGTGTGTGTGTGTGTGTGTGTGTGTGTGTGTGTGTGTGTGTGTGTGTGTGTGTGTGTGTGTGTGTGTGTGAGAGAGAGAGAGAGAGAGTGTGTGTGTGTGTGTGCGCGTGCGCGTGTGTTAGGTGTGTGTGCATGAGTGCGTTCGTGTGTGTGTGTAGACTGTCTGCAGATGACAGCATGCACAGATTAGTCTCGTCTAGGGAAATTACATGTTTATTAATGATCTTGTGATAAGGACACAAAGGATGAGACACATATCTCATGGACAAGACATGTATGCCTGGTGCCCCAAGCTCAGAGATGGGGCTAAATCACCACTATGGTGGAGGGTAATCTGGGTGGGGCGTGGAGGTATGAAATAAAGTCCTCTGGTGTGAATATTTTCACTCTGTTTTGTATGACTTGGCTAGAGGAAGATGTTAGCGTAAGCAAACACCCACACAGTCAAACTGAAAACTCTTCAGTGTCTACCCCCGGCCCGCAGGAATCTAGCTGTCTTCCTGTCAGAAACAGGAAGTTATGTCATAACCTACACAAAATGCAATGAGATTCATGACTTCTGTTCATGCAAGAGCACTGAAAGAGGTGGAAGGTTACAGCTACTCGGATATTAAGGCGACTATTGAATCATCCTAAAACGGATCACTAAGAGTGAGTCCACATCAGAATAATGTGAGATTAGGTTCCTGGCAAATTTCTGGATGACAGTTAGCCTTGAAAAATGCACAGATCAGTAAGTAATGAATACCTCTATGGTCATGAGTTTAGGAAAGTACTCCAAGGCACCCCCCCCCCCCAAAAAAAAAAAGTACATTTACTTTTTTATAACCGCACATAACCTTCAGCACTTAAAATTAGAACATTTTAAAACAGCACTTTAATTTGAAAATTAACCAATTTCACACATTGCAGTTCAAGCTAACAAGATGAACGGCTACCACATCTGTTCATCCTTCAGAAATTATAATCACGAACAGAATAATCACATCACAAAAATACACCACCACACACCCTGAAGAGCTAACAAGTAGATTGTCTGAGAGCTCAGGGGTATGTCTCACAAATGATAATTATAGGGTACAGCCTGACAGTTACCTTGAAAAAATAAAAGCAGGTATTGGCATGTGAATGGCGTTGTTATGACCGAGTGTATGTGCAGGTTGCACAGAGAGAGAGGGTTAATATACTGTAGTGGTTGTTTTTGCTGTTACCACGGTTAGGTATAGAAATCTAATTAAACTGCATTCATGGTCTAGTGTGTCATGTATTTCTGTATATATTTCATATTTCATTCAGAGAGAGGGGGAGAAAGAGAGAGAGAGAGAGTGATACAGAAAAGACACAGATGGTCAAGGCACCGTTCATGCTGACCACGGCCTTTGCATTCCCAGCCATTCAAGACAATGAGGATGATGGGGCTCGGGTCAAAGGTCAGGGATGAGTGTGACCTCTGCCCCCCTTCCAGAGAGGTCCGGCTGAGGGCGAAGTGCAGCACTGGCCCCCTGCCGCTAGCAGACACGAGCATCTGCTCTTTCTGCCACACGCTCCTCAAACCGCCCACCCGAGCCAGCGCCCAACACCTCCCAGCCAACGCACAGCACAACACACTGCGCTCCCATATTTGCTCAGCCGAAAAGCCCGACAAAGAAAGGAAGCATACGACATTGTGACGGAAAAAAATGTGACTGGTTCCTTGAAATCTTTCATGAACTTCAAATGCTTTTCTTTTCGTCTACAATTGTTGCCGGATATCGATAATGACAACCTGCAGTTATTGTTTACTGCCACTAGGGGGAGTGGAGCTGGGGGCCCGACCTTCACAGAAGAAAAATCACCGAAGCAAAAGCGGACTGCAAAAGTCAAGCCCTGCCAGCCTGTCACAGCTCTCAGGCCTTTGAACCTCGCTGATGGATTGGGTGCAACAGGAGACTATGTACAACCAGTACAAAGAGAGAGAGAGAGAGTGTGTGTGTGTGTGTGTGTGTGTGTGAGAGAGAGAGAGTGAGAGAGAAAATGTGTGTGTGTGTGTGTGTGTGTGTGTGTGTGTGTGTGTGTGTGTGTGTGTGTGTGTGTGTGTGTGTGTGTGTGAGAGAGAGAGAGAGAGAGAGAGAGTGAAAGAGAGGGGAGGGAAAAAATGAAAGAAACAAGAAGAAATCTGGAGTCAATTACAGTGAGCAGTTACATAGTTTGCCGGGTGAGTCAGACAGGGGGGGGGGGGGTTATGCTCTGAATTCCCTGCTCCTGGCAGCTACACAGCTCTCTCTGCCTGGGGAGTCATGTTACAGAGATTTTACACTACGGCTCCCCACCCACCCCCCCCTCTGGATGAGAAAGGACAAGCTTCCACTCGATCACTCCCAATCCCGGCACCACACCCCCCGTGCACCAGCCTCGACAGGCCCCTCTGTGTGGCCGAACGTGGCCAAAAACAAACCCCAAAGCCGCTGTCCAGTGACCCCCAGGCACAGCAGCCTTGCTTACACTAGTTGGCGTAGTGGGGCAGACGGCTCCGCCCCCCCCCCCTCCATGACTGGCAGCGGGCACGCTCTCCCCCTCGTGAGGGCGTGTACGAGCTGTTTTGTTTATGTTACGTAGGCAGGGCTCAGGACGCCAGCCTGTGGCCAATCTAACCACAGGCTCTGGGAATGCTAATGACTGCTGTGAGAAAGCAAACCCCCACCCCCCGCCCCCCACTCCCCCCTATGCGCCAAGAGGGCTGACACAACTCTCACACACTCTGGAGGCTACATACACCGCTAATAACACAGAATGCTAATTACCATCGCTGCATTCTCAACATCTTCTGCTCTTTATCTTACCATCAATATTATCATCACAATTCTAATGACAATAACAACAACAATAGGTAATATTAAGTACATTATTATTATTATTACTAATGTTATTATTTTCAATTAGAGAAACAATGACTTTCCACCACTATTTTACTGGAAGTTCAAAATGTTTCTGCACTTCTCTCCCACCTGTTATGAATTATACTTATAAAAGTATTCCAATTTAATTCACTTAATTTGATATTGTATGTCATTATTTGGTGTTTGTTTGTGTGTTGTGGGTTTGCCCCACTGTCTATGTCTTTTTTGCTGCTGCTGGTGACTACAACTGAAGTTCCCGAAAGGGAAAATAAAAGTTATTCTATTCTATTCTATTCTATTACATTCTGCAGACACTCCCCCAAACCTCCAATATCATCTTTGGATTTCATATGGATTTGGCTGCTAAATAACTGTGTGTTACAGAGCCGCACGGCCATGACACATCCACCTCTGTGACGTAATATATTTATCTTATACAACCCACACAAAAGATCAGATAAGATTAATCTCTGAAAGCATTGTTAAGAAGACCACAGAGTCCGATCATCTCCTTAACAACAGGTCCACATAAAGAGAGCGAATTGGCTGCGGGACCAACAGGGGCACACCCCTTAAAGACCCACAATCCCTCTCTGATGGACACGTGGGTCCGTTGTAATCCGGTCCGACACCGGGGGTTTCCAAAGGAATGTCAATCAGCACGATTGTGAAGGGGTGATCTAACGGGAGCCAAGCATAGGCCTACGGCCTACGTCCACCGGAGCGAAAGGACCCAGCTGTTGAAATGGGTTCACGGGTAAACAGAATTCATACACCTTCCATGCAGTTTCACTTCACCGCTTTTCCAAGGAGGGGGTGAGAGGGAATCATCTTCCAATCCATTTCAATTCCATTTTTCCCCAATATCGGCTGAAACTGGTTTTTATTTTTCATCGCTCAGTCTGGCAGACAGTTGATGCGCAGGGCTGCGCAGTAAATTGATTGAAAAGGCGCTATGCCCACATAAGAAGGAGCGCTCGGCTGACCCGGCATCGGCGCGCATCCCCACTCCACCAACGATCGGTCGGCCGGGCGCTAGCGTTGCGGGAGGCGCCGTTCGGGAAAGGTGCGCTGAGAGTCACCGGAGCGCGTCAGGACCGCAGACGGGACCGGCGAAAAGCCGGAGAACCGGCTGAAGAAAAGCAGTAAAAGAGCATTGGGCAGTGAGACCAGCCTGCTCTTCTTAAATCACAAGTACCGCCGACCTCCTGTCAGCCCCGCAGACGAGTGCTAAGCAAACGAATCGAAACTAATTGCAACAACTTCACTTGTGTCGACAGTCACGATCAGACGCATTAGAGTAAACACATTCTGACTACCCTGTTCTGCCCAAATCACAAATAAACCACCAAAACCGTTTAAACATTAAACCGTCCATCAGCAAACTCGTAGGCCTATCTAACGAGTACATAAAGGTGCAAATATGTACCTGGGTAATTCAAACACAGCGTTACATATTTTCTCTCTGCTCATAGCCTCTTCATGGCGGTGAAGATTTCCAACCGCCAGGGCTGACTGAAGGAGTAACATCCTCTCAATGCCACATCAGCCACCTCTCGATCAATCGATCAATCAGTCATTCTATATTTTACTGCAGCATTTAAAAACTGGTTTTATCGCAGAGCTTCACAATAGACATTTTCCCGAACAAAGAAATTCACACACTGCTCACAAGCAAGACACCCAGATAGACATCAGCACAGGTAGAAAGTCACTGAGAGGGAACTGATTACAGTACTGCGGTGTACAGTATGATAAAGCTAAATACAAGTCAACACACACACACACACATATATACACACTAACACACACACAATCACACACATACTGTACATAAATGATCTCACACACACACACAAACACACAGAGGCCATATTGTGCACCTGCACATTATGCAAACATAACAGTCACTTTTTAAGTTTGTTTATCACATTGTCTGTCACATTTCTGAACATCTCGGGGCAACTGGGCGGCAGTGTAGTATAATGGTTAAGGAACTGGCCTTGTAACCGAAAGGTTGCAGGTTCGATTCCCAGGTAGGACACTGCCGTTGTACCCTTGAGCAAGGTACTTAACCAAGGTACTTAACCTGAATTGCTTCAGTATATATCCAGCTGTATAAATGGATAATATGTAAAACATGATTAAAAAAAAGTTGTGTAAGTCGCTCTGGATAAGAGCGTCTGCTAAATGCCTGTAATGTAATGTAACTGATATCCAGTTCTCAATGAAGATTCTCAAATATATTTATAGAGCTTATGGCATGCAGATAAAAGTCAAACCTTTAACCTTGAGCGCAGATAAACCCCACTCTCTCCATGTACCGCAGTAATAATCAAATTCACAACAGATTTTACCCCAGGGCAATCCTTCACTACATGCCCTCATTTTAATAAAAAATGCTGTTCTCAGGAGATGGCAATCTCCACCCCGTCTCTAAAAGGCTTGCTCTAACCTGCCTTATATTGTGGTATCAGTCACATTATTACACCATGACTGACACTCACATCCCAAAGATATGTAGCGGATAAAAAAATATCTATGCGACAGCTCTGTTATGTTTGTGTGCCATTATCATGTTACAGTTACAAAGGTAACTCTGTGCCCTGCATTGAGTCTTTAGTTTAAAGCCTTTGATGGCTTCTACATCATGCCAATCGATCTTATCCTTGTTAAAATAAAACTATAAAAAGACATGAGCTGGTTGTACTGTATTGTGCAGCTGGTATCAGAGCACCGTTGATTTTAATTTGTATGTGTGAGGCGAACGTATCGGGTGGGTTGTTTCTCCCCGATTAGAAGCCGCCAGGGTTTATTCACCCACAGTCCTGACTGTCTACCGGGCCAAACGCGCAGCATCTAAGTCCATCAATTAACGTGATTGCGCTGAAAACATATTTCCAGTCATGATTAGGAGGCGTGTGCTTAAGGACGGGCCGGCGGTAGATGAGGCCACGCTCGCGAGTCTCTGCTCTCTGCTCCTGAGAACATCAGACGGCAACTACGTCCTGCACCGCTGCACGTCATAACGGGGTCGCCACGTTCAGAACAACACACACACACACACACACACTCCCCCAACATGTACACGCGCGCGCACACACACACACACACACACTCCCCCAACACGTACACACACACACACACACTCCCCCAACACGTACACACACACACACACACACACACACACACACACGCACACGCGCACACACACATACACGGACACACACTCACTCACTTGTTACATTTAAAAGGGTGATTTTTGTCAGATCCACCTGGGAGAAATCTAGGCCTAGGTGACGCCAAAATTCAGCATGGCAGACTGGGCGGGGGGACAGACTGGGGGAGGGGGGCAGAGTCCGGCATCGAGGGGTTAAAGAACGGACAGGAATGCCCAAGGAGGAATATTGATCTACAACAGGGAGCAGGGCCAGAGGGAGAGAGGATAGAGGATAGAGAATGAGAAGAGAAAGAGAGAGAGAGTGAGAGAGAGAGAGAGACAGACAGACAGACAGACAGAAAGAGAGAGAGCAGGAGGAGTGGGGGGTTGCCAGGTTGGCCAGTCGCCAGCCCTCCTCCACACTCCCTGCAGAACAGATGGGAGGGCCAAGTGTGCTGGACTCGGTACAAAATCCACTCAGACACACGGCTTGTTCACAGCGCTGTTCCACTGGAGAGTACCAGCAACCCCCACCACCACCACACTGGCCTTTCCCCGCCCCTGCCTTCAGACCCACCCCCCCCCCCCCCCCCCCACCCGGGAATAGGGGTACCCCGAGTTTATCCGCCTGCACCCCCGTCTCGAGACAGAATCTAACCCCACCCCTGATTTTTCAGGCATCTGAAATGCCACGGGAGACCAAGAACGGTTTGTAAAATGCACAGCGACCCAGAGAAGAACCCACATGAACCCCACCCCGCCCACCCCCCCCCTTCCCCTGCACAGGCAAAGCCCCCCTCTCTGCCCCCTCCCCCACTGCTGATGGACGGGACACAGAGTTCTAACAACAGAACACTGGAGAAAAATAAAGCCAAGAGGCCACGGACAGAAATACAATTTTTAATAATCATTAAGAAACAAATTCCTCAGACTTCTGTGTGTTTATTAACTTCTTATGAGAAATGATTATATTAACCCCCCCCCACCCCCCACACACATTTTTTTATGACACCAGAAAATTCATAACCTTCTTCTGTGAATACCTTCAGACACAGACAGACACAGAGCAACTGTATCAGAGCACTGGAATTCTGGGAAGGGAAACATTAGTCACTACACTGGAATCCCCTTAATTTAACGTGTTCCCGTTTTCTACAAAGAAAACTTAAAAATAATTTTTTTTTAAAAGAAAACTTAAAAATGTAACTTAATAATTTAAAACCATATCTTAAATATAACTTAAAAACATTTCTTAAAGAAATATTTTAGCTAAATAATTGTGATTTAAAAATTTAGAGCCACAAAAAGCTTAATAAAAACAACCAGTCAATTAATACAGCGCAACTTGTAACATAAAAGGATGTTCTCACACAGCCAACCACAGCTATTCTTCCAGGGAGTCTTTCAAAATAATTTTGGAATTAAATTCTTGTGGAATGATGGTCTACATTCCTTCCAGAGAATTCCAAGAATCATGTAGGTTTTTGGGCCTCTTACTTAGTATTTCTCCGAGTAGCCATTATTACTACCCAACCAAAAAAACAAAAAAAAACTGCTTCAATGATTCACAAAGTTTTCTTTTACACACGCGTGCGTGATGTAGATGCAAAATGGGAAACGGACAGTAGGATGCGCTGCCATATCCACCATGAATGAAACATGTTTCTGTTTCCATGAGCTGTCCCACAGACTGGCTCAGACCCCCCAGCTTTAGTACCCGTGGAGAGGCTAAACCAGACCACGCCAAATCCGGACCGTGCTAGTGCCGATACCTCCATAGGGTCACATGCAATTGGCGATTGCGTTGCCAAGGGTATGGGAGGTTTCAGTCGGTCCGCGTTCTGCTGGTCGAGCGGGCGCCAGTGCACCGCATGCTAAAGCCGCATATAAACGGTCTTCCTCCAACTTCACTCGATGCGAGGTTAGCTGTAGTCTGCGGCATGAAAAGAAGCAGCTGGCGATACCACATGTTTCGGAGGAGAACCGCGGATGTCTCTCCCGATTCGGCAGTGAGGTTCACCCATGAACGCAGCTTACTGTGAACTACAGTCGACGTTCATTACTAGGGATAGCTGCTACATTATGGGAAGGATGTGCTTTGTCTTGTCTGTTCTGTAGTGATCTTGATGATGTCTCTGTACGCACTTACTGTACGTCGCTTTGGATAAAAGCGTCTGCTAAATGAATGTAATGTAATGTAACGTGGCTGCGGTTGCAGGCAAATATTGGACATTCCAAATAAGGATGGGAATTGGATGCGCTCAACCCCACGTTGGGCGGCAAAAAAAACAAAAAACAGGCCATGCCACAGTGCCGGCGTGTTTGTCAGAATCTCACATCGAAGATGGAGATGGCAGAGAGACGCGAACAACCTTTGGCTAACGCCACTGCGCTCAGCCCTGGTCTTCCTCTCCGGCTCCTATGTGGCAGATACCACAGCCGTAAAATAATATATCTTGATGATATATAGAGGTGGTCAGGCACAGCCAATCAGGTGAGGTAAAGCTACTGAATGTCAGGCCTAAGAAATATTAATGAAGAAAAATGAATCAAAAGTAAGCTGAAAATCACTAAAGATACGTTTATATAAAAAGCGTGAATAGAAAAAAACTATTTTGATGGTGCCTAATGTTAACTGTTCTGAAATTCTTGGAAGTCTCCCCCAAATAAAGACTGCGACTCAATCACAGTCAACGCATTTCAACGTCCCTGATCACTACTGGAAAGTTTCCTTTCATTGGCTGTAAAAAAAAAAGGCTTTTATCAATATTAGCAGCCAAAGTGTTGTAGCTTCAGTGTAGTCAGCTGAGTCATATCACACTGAGGGGGCAGAATCTGGGTAGTTTAACCATCCACTCATCCTGTGGCTCCTGTTTCAGTATGACTGGCCTGTTTTTAACTGGTGCGTCAGATCAGCTTCACTCACTACGACGCACGCAAACCTGCTTTAATTAAGAGATGCACAACATCCTGCATGCTGTAGGGGACAATATGATGAAGCTAAATACAAGCTAACGCACACACTCACATGTCACCCCCCTACTGAGGTCACTCCACTGTGCTGCCAGTCGCCGCCAGGGTCAGGTTCAAAGTTCTGACCCTGGCCTACGCTGCAGCCAACAGGACAGGCCTTTCCTACCTGCAGGATATAATGCAGCTCTACACTCCAGCTCGACCACTTCGCTCTGCCACAGCAGGGTGACTCGCACTTCCTGCCCTCCGTGTCAATGGCTCTCGCTCGTCCCGACTACGGAGCTTCTCCACCCTAGCTCCCTAGCGGCG
This sequence comes from Synaphobranchus kaupii, assembly GCA_029718625.1. Lineage (NCBI taxonomy): Eukaryota > Metazoa > Chordata > Actinopteri > Anguilliformes > Synaphobranchidae > Synaphobranchus > Synaphobranchus kaupii. The sequence goes on from CM056386.1 coordinate 28,686,727, forward strand.
GAACAAACTCCACGTTCCCTGCTTTCCGTTGTGGTCTGAAGACACACCTCTTCAGACTTCTACCTTGACTGACGCACCTATCTAGTACCATGTTCATACAGCACTTGCTTCTTGTTTTTTGCTTGTATCCTGTATCTTAATTCTTGTGTTTGATGTAGTTATTATGTCTTACTGACTCAGCCGTAACACTTAGCCATAGCTGACTGTGTGTACTAAACTCAGTGTTCATGTCTAAGGATAGCTTCTATGTTATGATAGAAATGTACTTTACCTGACCTGTGTGTTGTTGCTGCACTTATTGTATTTTGCTCTGGGTAAAAGCATCTGCCAAGTGAATGTAATGTTATGTAATGTAACATCTGATCAAAAATGTCTCCGACGTAAAAAAAAAAAAAAGCCAAGTTACTCACGCATAGCCTACAGAACGCTGTCTATAAGTCCTTAATTCCAACTTGCAAAAACTAGGCCTGAATTTAAAAGTATTGATATCAATATGTGGACAAGTTGCAACTAACAATAATGCCTATCATATCTCACACTAAAGTAAATAGCTCTATTCCAAAGCAATGCTATGCAAACATTCCTAAATTATTTAATGCAACTTGGCCCTGTGTTTCTTCATCTTAGCATGTGAAGAGATTGTGCCTCATGGAACAACATATGATTTCAATGAATGTTTTTAACAGTTGATGAATAAGTACATTCTAGACAGAATATGCTTATACTTTGTTGGCAAGTTTACTTTAGAAAATGTACAGGTTTTAAAATGTTATCTGCTTCTACAGATTTCATTACAATTCATAAACGGACATTTATATCAAGAAACATCATGTACAATAGAGAAATGGGGATGAAGAAATAAATGCAGATAAAAATTAGTAATATTTTTACCTAGAAAATAGCGTAATATAGCATTTTTACGAACGTATCCAATATTTATGATATTTGCGAACAGAACTTTGTGAACACAAGGATATCTATGCTCTGTAGGACCACACAGGTTTTGATAGAAATCCAAATATTCCAAATAAATAAATAAATCAATAAATACATAATAATAATAATAATAATAATAACAACAATATTAATAATAATCATCATAATAATAATACATTTTATTCATTATGTGTTTTTCATAGACCCAAAGCAGTGGATGCAGACAATTGTTCAAACATGCCCTATAGTGTAGTAATCTTTCTGTTTAATTTTAAGTGCAACACATCTGAATCAGAGTATTTCCACTATAAATTATTCTCATTTTGCAGTTTGATGTGGAACATAGTTTAATTGATCACATTCTCTTGAGATGGTAAGATGAAGAAACACAGGGCCAAGTTGCATTAAATAATTTAGGAAAGTTAGGATAGCATTGCTTTGGAATCGAGCTAGTTTATTTAGGGTGAGATACGATAGGCAATATTGTTAGTTGTAACTTGGCCACATTTTGATATCAATACTTTTAAAGGCAGGCCTAGTTTTTGCAAGTTGGAATTAAGGACTTATAGACAGCGCTGTGTAGGCTATGCGTGATTCTTTTGATCAGATATCACTTATTTTTTATAGCTAACTAATGATGAATAATGCATGAAGATAGAAGATAATGACACCGAGAAAGACATGCATACAGAATACATGCATTCAAAATAAATGCATGCAGACTTTTGCGTAAGCATAACGCCCTGTACTGACGAGAATGAGAACATTTCTCCTATTACCTATAGCCCACAATTACATTAAAAGAGTTTGTAGATGAGCTGTATTTAATGTCTAATGAAATACAATGAATAGTTTAGTTTTCTGTAGTGCAATGGATGTATAAGGCATGTTGATTCGCTTCATAGTAGCCTGTACCTGCTTCCTGAATAGCAGCTGACTGACGTTTCTCTGGCAAAACTAACGTTGGCTGACAAGCTTAATTGGACAACCCATACTTCCCAGGAATCTTAGCCAGAAATAAAACAATGGATACTACTAAGAAAGTAGCCTACCAGAGATTATTCTTATTATTATTATTATTATTATTAAAAGTGTTTGCAGTAAGCTACATTGTCTGCAGAGTAGCGTAGACTAGAGCAATGTTCGGAGGCTATTCTAATTTTTTAAACTAACTATAAATCCGATCTCTTAAGGGATTGCAGCTTATAGTAGGCTATCATCAATTCTTAATGTATTATCGTAAATTCGTAATTTTCCTAGTAGTTAATTTTATGGTGACATTGTGTTATGTGTGAAAAGGATAAACTGAACAGAGCTGAAGTGAAGAAATGAATGAAGACATAATAAAGAAATGTTGGCAGAGGCGAGCGTTGAAGGTTCGGTTTCCAGAGTCAGACATGACCGCGGTGCAAGAGGACAGCAGGCTCCACAGAAACGATTCTTTTTGTTGGCATTTGTGTGATATTAAAACATGTAGCCAATGGCACAGTTATTTATATAAAAAATTTTTTTACATTAATGCAACAACGCGATGTTAACCAGAAGATATTCTGCATTGTAACTTTTTTCTTTGCTTGACAAATGGCCATGGGATACCTGTTCCCATAACGTTAGCTAGCCTATTGCATTACTGCCGTGGTGTGCTGAATTTTTGAACTAACAGGCTACAATTGAACAGTTAATATTGTAAACGTGTCTTTACAATATATTACAAAAATATTCTTGTATGAGAAAACCAGAACATGTGCACTGTTTGAGTCCAAAATTAAATTACACTTTGGTAACAAACAGGCGGGGTACGAACCCACGTCGCTCGCACACTAAAGCCTAGTCTAGACCAGACGCGTTTTAGCTGCGTTTTGTAGACATCCGTCTCTCGGAACAGAAACACTCTCATTTTAATCTATGCAGCTGTCTCCACCGGCTCCGTGCAGGCTCGCGTCTCAGCTCCGTCTCACGAATGTAAAGCGACCTGAAGCGTTTATTTACGCTTCAAGTCTATTTCTTCGACAATACGCGCGTAAAACGCGAGGGTGATGCCAATAAAAAGGCACTTAATACATGTCAAACTTCGGGTTGTTGTCATTTTATCATTGTAATCATTAAACTTTTATCATATTAGCTTATTATCTGACCTTGTTCTTTGTTTTCATTATTTCCGATGGCATGTTTTTTGGCTTGTTATTGATTCTGTATTGTGTAATCAGTTTTGAAAAGTGGTTTACAAATAAAGTTATTATTATTGTATATCTTTATCAGAGCCTATATGATTATCTGGGGGAAACATTGTTTATTGTGGTTCATCATCTAGCGGTCAAAACACACCTCTTCTGTACCAAGTTTGCTGAAAGCAGCAACCTGAACGCAAGGATCTGTGGGTATGCAAATGCGCGGGCAATACGGAAGCTGTATAGACAGTCGCTTCAGGGAAGCGTTAACGCTGTCGTGACGCTGATGTGACGGCTGCGGTCTAGACTAGGCGTAAGGATTGCCGCTAACCAGAACACCAAAAGGGTACAGTCATGTGATATAGGCTATAGGCCATTTGTCAGTGTCCGTCTGACTTTCACCATTTCGCTGTAGTACAAGTGAAATAGGCTACAAGTGAAACATTGAACAGTTAATATTGGAAACGTGTTTTGCCTTTGCAATAAAAATATGTTTGTTAATGTGAAAATAATAACAGTGTAATAAATGAAAAGTATTTAACAGTTGCACATTGTTTTTGTCAAAAATAAATTTGCGCCTGTTAGGCTCGAACCCGCAATCCTCTGTATGAGAGGCAGCAACTGTAACCAGTAGGCTACAGTAGCTTCATGGAATACACAAAGCCATATAGCTGTGATTCTGTGATGCGTGCACATTAGTGTGAAGCGTTTTTATTGGTCGATAAGCTTGGAAGAGCAGGTATGCGATGTTGTTATCCAATGGGGAGAATTATTCTTTGAGGGTACGGAGGCAGGCAGGTAGTGAGGGGCTGCGTCCCAATAGTCTTCACTCCCCACCTCCCTTCCTCCACTCCCCCCAACCACTCCTCTCCTACCCGGAAGTATGCAAAACTGTAGTATTTGCATGTACAGTATACAATGTACCTGACATTGCGGTTTGCGTCGAGACATTAATTAATCTGTAACCATTTTCTGGGGCATGGAGTAGAGGAGGTGGTAGTGGAGGAAGGGAGGGTGCATTTCTTTACTATTGGGACACACCCCCGGTCTCTGGGTAGGCAGGAAAAATGTGATGAAGAAGAAGCAGAAGGAGAAAACCACAAAATAACCCAAGTTTGGGGCTTTATTGCGTGGATGTGTGAAGTTCTATCTGAATGCTGTGTGGTTACATGAGGTCAGAACATACAGATGTTAATGTTTTTAAGGGCTGAGAGTCTGTGGTCATTGTGGTTGCTTCTGTAGGAAACCCTGAAAAGTGCCAAGCTCTCTGTGCTGAATAGGTATGGGGCATACCTGCCATCCCAATACACACACACACACACATGCGCACACACAAACACACACACACACACACAAACAAACACTCACACTCACACACACACACACACACACACACACTTGGGTACCAGAACTCACGCAAAAAGCCTTCATTCTGTAAATATGAGACTTTCTTTAAAAAAAATTAAAAAAAACAGACAGCTTATGGAGGGGAAATGTTTGAAACCACACACTGCCCCACCCCCCCACATTACTGGAAAGTATCTCCCCAGCACTCTGCTCTCACAGGCACACACTCTCACGCTGTCTGGGGTCACGGGGTCACAGGCCACGCCCACACTGCCTACAGGAGTTGGGGGGAGGCAGTGCCTTCTCAAAAAAAAAAAAAAACTTCAAAATAAACATCAATGAGACTTTTTTTTGTGACAAATTTTTTTCCAGAGCTGTGGGCCAACTGTATAAAAATATAAAAACTTTCCTAGTTTTCCAAGAACATTGATTCCTAAGGGCTCTAAAATGTCCTGGCTGGTTTATGTTGTGGGCGATTAAACGCTGGTTGGTTTTCAAGTTCCCCCCTCTCTCTGTGTCCTGTTATGACTTAAGCCACTGTATGACCTAGAGGACTGCAAAACTCGCCTCAAGAACCGTCAAATATATCATCCTAAGGGTTCCAGGTGGACTCACGTTTACAAGTTTACATTACAACAGCATCAGGAACCAGGCTATAATGCACCAGCCTCAATTCCTCACAAAGGAACAATAGAAAAATTAACAAATAAGGTAAAAAAGAAGATAAATTAAATTGAGGGAAAAAACACATTCGGCCAGAAGGTATAAGTATACCGTAGATACCTTTAAAAACCAGATTCAATTAGTCTGGTTGTTTGTGTCTTTATTTTGCTCCAACAGCTTTAGGCAAAAAAAGATTGATAGATAAAACAGGCCCCACAGGTGGATTTCAGCAAGAATCCACAATCCAAGCATTCTGACCACTTCATGTTCCACCATTGACCTTTGCTGACCCCAATGAGACTGTGCACTCTTATGACAAACACCTTCCACAAAACTCAATTTTTAGCCCAATACCTGTCGTTCTGATCTCACTCCATCAGTCATACTCCCAGCCCGCATACACTCCGTCTCTCTTTAATCCCAAGTGTTTTAGTCGTCCCGCTCCACCGGTACCCAACTCGTGCTAACATGACCTATATTACACTCACCTTTCCCCAACCTCTGCCCCATTCCCAGACTCCGCCCCCATTCCCTGACCCCGCCCCCATTCCTCTCTTAATGATTACCTACATTTGCCTGTTAACAGACAGGATGAGCTGTTCACAAATAGAAAGCTTACAATTACACACATGCACATAAAAACACATAAACACACACACCGAGATGGCAGATGTGGTCTGTAGATTTTATACTAGTAGAACAAGAGCCTATGCATTTATTTCACAAAATACCAACACACAAAAATGGACTGACGCTCTTCGTGGCACAAAAAAAAATCTACTTTGCAAAAATAATAAAGTGCATAAACAAGCATAAGTTAGGCATTCATGCAAGCTAAATGCAGGTGCTTATTGCACACATTTTGGACATATTTATTTTGTTTCATTTTTTTATCTATTGAAAATTTCCATTCAAATATCAGTCATCATTCTCCTTAATTACTAATAATCGGTATCGGCCCTGGAAAAAACCACATCGGTCGAACCCTACTTTACAGTCAGGACTATGCTCAGAAAATGCTGTTAAGGCAAAGAAATGTTTCCCTTGCTGAAATATCAACATGCCCAGAATCAGATCCTGTATCATTGTGGTGCAGTTTGAGTTGAGCTGCTGAGTGTGTGTGTGTGTGTGTGTGTGTGTGTGTGTGTGTGTGTGTGTGTGTGTGTGTACGCACACACAGGTCTGCATGTATAAGTGTGTGTGTGAGAGTGTGTGAGTGTGTGTGTGCGTGCCTGCATGTGTGTGTGCATGCAAGTGTGTGTGTGTGTGTGTGTGCGCTGGGGGTGTGTGTGTGTGCTTGTGTGGCTCAGTGCTCTCTGTATTACTTAACACAGCATGATGCAGAGCAACTGAGAGGGAAAGCAAGACTGTCGGGTCACACTCTGCTGTTTGATCTCAGCCACACAGGGCATACACCTTCCTCATCAGGTCCATTTCTGTCAGATCAGTCAATGAGGTGTGGGCTGAGAGCCAAAAACGGTTAGAGGGGAAAAGACTAGACTAAAAGTGATAAACATGGTTAGATGGGGAAAAGAGGAGAGTAAACATGGTTAGAAAGGAAAGAGGAGAGTAAAAGTGATAGACGGTTAGAGGGGAAAAGAGGAGAGTAAAAGAGATAAACACGGTCAGAGGGGAGGAGAGTAAAAGTGATAAAGACGGTTAAAGGGGAAAAGAGGAGAGTAAAAGAGATAAACACGGTTAGAGGGGAAAAGAGGAGAGTAAAAGTGATAAACACAGTTAGAGGGGAAAAGAGGAGAGTAAAAGAGATAAACACGGTTAGAGGGGAAAAGAGGAGAGTAAAAGTGATAAACACGTTAGAGGGGAAAAGAGGAGAGTAAAAGTGATAAACACAGTTAGAGGGGAAAAGAGGAGAGTAAAAGAGATAAACACTGTTAGAGGGGAAAAGAGGAGAGTAAAAGAGATAAACACGGTTAGAGGGGAGGAGAGTAAAAGTGATAAAGACGGTTAAAGAGGAAAAGAGGAGAGTAAAAGAGATAAACACGGTTAGAGGGGAAAAGAGGAGAGTAAAAGTGATAAACACAGTTAGAGGGGAAAAGAGGAGAGTAAAAGTGATAAACACAGTTAGAGGGGAAAAGAGGAGAGTAAAAGAGATAAACACGGTTAGAGGGGAAAAGAGGAGAGTAAAACTGATAAACACAGATAGAGGGGAAAAGAGGAGAGTAAAAGTGATAAACACAGAGGGGAAAAGAGGAGAGTAAAACTGATAAACACAGATAGAGGGGAAAAGAGGAGAGTAAAAGTGATAAACACAGAGGGGAAAAGAGGAGAGTAAAAGAGATAAACACGGTTAGAGGAAAAAGAGGAGTCAAAAAGTTAGAGGGGAAAAGAGAAGAGTAAAAGAGATAAACATAGTTAGAGGGGAAAAGAGGAGAGTCAAAGTGATAAAGACGGTTAGAGGGGAAAAGAAAAGAGTAAAAGAGATAAACACGGTTAGAGGGGAAAAGAGGAGAGTAAAAGTGATAAAGACAGTTAGAGGGGAAAAGAGGAGAGTAAACATGGTTAGAAAGGAAAAGAGGAGAGTAAAAGTGATAAAGACGGTTAGAGGGGAAAAGAGAAGAGTAAAAGAGATAAACACAGTTAGAGTGGAAAAGAGGAGAGTAAAACTAATAAACACAGATAGAGGGGAAAAGAGGAGAGTAAAACTAATAAACACAGATAGAGGGGAAAAGAGGAGAGTAAAAGAGATAAACATGGTTAGAGGGGAAAAGAGGAGAGTAAAAAAGATAAACATGGTTAGAGGGGAAAAGAGGAGAGTAAAAGTGATAAAGACGGTTAGAGGGGAAAAGACTAGACTAAAAGTGATAAACACGGTTAGCGGGGAAAAGAGGAGAGTAAAAGAGATAAACACGGTTAGAGGGGAAAAGAGGAGAGTAAAACTGTAAAACTGATAAACACAGATAGAGGGGAAAAGAGGAGAGTAAAACTGATAAACACGGATAGAGGGGAAAAGAGGAGAGTAAAAGTGATAAAGGGAAGGCAGCCTTGTGTTTTCTTCCACCGGTCTTCCAGCCATTGATTAGCACAGCGTCTAAATTTAGCCTGTGATGTATGGCAGTGAGATCACTGAAACAATGGCTCTGCTTTAGGCTGCTAGAGAGAGAGAGAGAGACAGAGAGAGATACAGAAAGGGGGAGAGGAGGGGGGGGGGGGAGAGCAAAAGAAAGATAGGTAGCTTTTCAAAGCAGCAAAAGGAAGATTCCATTCATTTTAGACACCAGCACACATGGAAATCTGACAGGCAGATGTCCCCAGTGTAACACAGGACCACAGAGTAACACAGGGCCACAGAGTAACACAGGACCATAGTGTAACACAGGGCCACAGAGTAACACAGGACCGCAAAGCCACAGAGTAACACAGGCCCACAAAGCCACAGAGTAACACAGGACTACAGAGTAACACAGGGCCACACAGCCACGGAGTAACACAGGACCACAGTGTAACACAGGACCACAGAGTAACACAGGGCCACAGAGTAAGCAAAGTAGCTTAAAAGTGATAAAGACGGTTACAAAGCTCTGTAGAGCCATCCAATATCCACGTGTATTCAGTCAATACACATACAGCTGATTTCTTATTTCATCATTTCATCTCACTTACCACCTCTTACACCAGGGATGTGATATGATGACAGGGTGGTTCACTATGAGACTGCATGCACTAAATACAACATGCTGCAATCCATCAGGCACTAAATCCAACGTACTGCAAGAGTACATACACTAAATCCAACACGCTGTAAGACTACATGCACTAAATCCAACACGCTGTAAGACTGCACGCACTAAATACAAGACACTGCACGACTGCATGCACTAAATCCAACACACTGCAAGACTGCATGCACTAAATCCAAGATGCTGTAAGACTGCACGCACTAAATCCAAGACACTGCACGACTGATGCACTAAATCCAACACACTGCAAGACTGCATGCACTAAATCCAACACACTGCAAGACTGCATGCACTAAATCCAACACACTGCAAGACTGCATGCACTAAATCCAAAACACTGCAAGACTGCATGCACTAAATCCAACACGCTGTAAGACTGCATGCACTAAATCCAAGACACTGCACGACTAATGCACTAAATCCAACAAACTGCAAGACTGCATGCACTAAATCCAACACGCTGCAAGACTGCACGCACTAAATCCAAGACACTGCACGACTGATGCACTAAATCCAACACACTGCAAGACTGCATGCAGTGCACTACATCCAAAACACTGCAAGACTGCATGCACTAAATCCAACACACTGCAAGACTGCACGCACTAAATCCAAGACACTGCACGACTGATGCACTAAATCCAACACACTGCAAGACTGCATGCACTAAATCCAAGACACTGCGCGACTAATGCACTAAATCCAACACACTGCAAGACTGCACGCACTAAATCCAAGACACTGCACGACTGATGCACTAAATCCAACACACTGCAAGACTGCATGCACTAAATCCAAAACACTGCAAGACTGCATGCACTAAATCCAAAACACTGCAAGACTACATGCACTAAATCCAAAACACTGCAAGACTGCATGCACTACATCAACATGGTTTGAGACTGCATGCACTACAGCCAACATGCTGCGAAACCGCATGAACTAAATCCATGCACTGCAAGACTGCATGCACTAATTCCAACAGCCTGAGAGACCGCATGCACTATATCCAACACACTGCAAGACTAGCGTGCCTTAAACTCAATGGAAATGGAAGTCATGCACTTAACCGGAGCCAGTACTGCGCAGCACTCAAACAAACAATAAATTACAAGCACCTCCACCCAACAATCATTGTGTCTGGGAGCCTAGGCAGTTAATGCACTTATGGCACTATATTAGCCCACGGCTAAAGAGCATTTACTCCATTAAAACAACATGTTTGTTCCAGAAAATCTGGTTTAAAATAGTGTTTATGCCGGTGAGGTTCTGCTTCATGTTGGGGGTATGGAAGACGGAGAAAAAGTCAATTTAAACGTGCATTTTGCCTCCTCTAAATGTGTTTTAGTTGAATGAAATTACACATGTTCCTACATGCATTGCACTGTTATGTGCATTATAAGGGAAGTAAATTCTTCTCAATTTATGCACTTGAAAACGAAGAATAGATACCAAACCCAGACAAATGCGTCACAGTCAGATGGTCCTGTATTTCAGTAACTACCTGTTACTGTTAATTGCAGCTTCAGGCAAGTATCGCAGCGAATAATGAAACGATGAGGTCCTATTTGGAAAACTAGGACAGGGTGATGGATTTTTCTAAACTAACTTAATTGTTACAGCACCGTAAAAAAGCGATTTCAACACACGCGCCACAACATCTCTTGACTGTGAGAGCAAAAGTAGTTCCCTGAACGTCTTCAACGTGATGACAGCCTTGTCCTTGGAAAGGAGAGAACAGGGGTGCACCTGACACTCCCAAAAACATTCTCACAATAGGGTCCCTGCAGGATGGAGGAGAGGTCTGAAATAAACCCACTTCCTGCAAAAATGCATTAACACACTGAAACACACTGAAACCAATCTCCCTAATATTCTGTCACCTGCACAGGTAGAAATGTTACAGCGTTTAAGTGGCTCCTTCATATGCACAATCCACCATATCATAGATAATCACCCAATTCTGGCAATGGCAATTAAATCGTCTTTAGTCAATGTTGTTAATTACCAGAATCAATTGCCTTTTCATCATACTACAGTTGCTATTATATTATTTAATGATATTTGTTCACTACATCATACTACTATAATCTTTAGCTGTTCAGGGTAATATAACAGTCAAATTACTTGCTAATTTTATTTATTTTTTTGCTTTGGCAGCCTTGCTGCAATATAAACAAATGCAACGGAGGCACTTTGCTTTGTTGATTTTGTTGATGAGTCAACAATATCAGTTACTTTGTGATAAAACGCACAATGAACATGCTGGAGTGAAGGATTACGGTTTGAGAAGGTGAGAGAGAGAATAAGGACACAGGCAGTTCAGGTCAGCCCCTCTATGTCAGCCCATCCCCTGAAATCTCTCTGCATTCTGGGAAATCTCACGCAACGGCAACAATAATAATGCAATAAATGAAAAACACCTGAAAACTGAACATTACCTGAGCGCTGACGTGCCCGGCCCCCTTCTTCCCTTCACCTGGGGGCCCCGGATTTTCAGGTGAAGGGCCTTTGAGCCACCCTGTATCCTTAATATTACCCATAATCCCCAGAGCCTTTAGAACATCCAAACAATAACCACATGGACATGCTTTACTTCTGCCCTGGTTTTGCGGCGTTAATGTTCTCGTAATATCACACAGGCTCCGGTGTTGATGGCGAAAAGCGCCGGCGTGTGAGAGCGCTCTCCGTTAGATGCAATAAGGGCCCAGTGCTCTACGGCGCATTTGTACGCAGAGCCTGACAGGCTCATATTTCACAGCTCGCTCCTAGACTTACATCCCACCTCCCCAGACACAAGTCTTATAATAATTTCCCTCTCGTTTCACCAACCATATTTTTGAAGACTTTTTCTTGCTTATTTTATAGGCCGAGTTATCCAACGCCATACATCGCTCCGCAAACACGCAATGACAGTACAGGCTTAGGGCCCAGGGGAGGAGCGGTGGAATTGCACGGGCCTGGGTGTTTAAACAGTCCACCAGTTTGACATTGAGCCAATGATAATGGCCCACAGTGCCAAGCGACGGAGCCTCAATCTCTCATCAGGGGGTGAAAGCAACTCCGCCGCCGCTTCTGCAAGCAGGGAAAAAAAGAATAAAGGGTGAAAAAGAAATCTTGACAGGCGGGATGCTGACTGTGCAGCAGTTTATTGTGACCGGGATGGCGACCGTCAAGCCTTCTTTCCGCCGCACACCCAGGCTCTTAAGTTCGCCCGGCGGTCAGTCTATCTTCAAGTTGGGTGGATGAATCATTTTTCCCCGCCGCCAACACTTGAGTTTTAGTAATCTTAAAGGTGCAATCACCTGATGCTGAAAACAAGGAGCCTCTGAAGCGCTTTTCAAATAAACGCTGTGGTGTGTTACGTATAGTGCGGAGTTTTGATTGCTCAGATGAATACATGATCTCTGTTGGTCCTGTCTGAGCCATACGGCCTTACCCGACTGATTCAGGCGATTCTCCATACATCTGGAAAGGCATTATGGGAATAGATACAGAACACTAACGTTTCCACGTGTGATTGTGACCTTTGGACAATTCCTTAATCCCCTACTGAGACTGTCGTGAGAGAGCGTAGAGGACAAGCCAATTAAGACATACAGGATGTTACATACCCCTTATTACAATGAGGTTCTTCCGAGGGAAAATTAGACAACGTAATTATGACAAGGATGCAAAAAATAAATGGGCCTGTTTAACGCATAAACCACATATTTCACATAGAGTGATTTAAAAAATATGCATTATGTAAAGAAATGATGCATTTCATTGAGATAAAAACATAGCACACTTTCATTTACTGGTAGAAAATAAATCTTGAATATTCAGAAACAAGGAGATCAGTGACTAATATCATTACCTCTGAGCACAACATGCATTCAACGGGAAGTAATCTGCACGTAGAGCCCTGCATCTGCACATAGAGCCCTTTACCTGCACTTAGAACACTCTACCTGCACATAGAGCCCTGTATCTGCACTTAGAGCACTCTACCTGCACATAGAGCACTCTCCCTGCACATAGAGCCCTGTATCTGCACTTAGAGCACTCTACCTGCACTTAGAGCACTCTACCTTCACATAGAGCCCTGTATCTGCACATAGAGCACTCTCCCTGCACATAGAGCCCTTTACCTGCACATAGAGCCCTTTACCTGCACATAGAGCACTCTCCCTGCACATAGAGCCCTTTACCTGCACATAGAGCCCTTTACCTGCACATAGAGCCCTTTACCTGCACATAGAGCCCTTTACCTGCACATAGAGCCCTTTAGCTGCACATAGAGCTAGATTGCTACAACTTTCCCTATCGGTTGCAAAGGCAAAATGCAATTCATAAGGTTGAGTTCCTATGTCCTATATTCCTATTCAAAACTATATCAACAAGGATATCACAAAGTTGATTTAATATTTATTGCATAAACAAAAGCGGTGGTTGACTGAAATTTGACTTTGGTTTTTGATTGGTTTTTCAAGGGCATGACAGCTTCATATGAAAATCTGCAGATGCTGTTACACTAATGCAATTACATGGTTTTCCTTGACATTTCTCCAGGGAATTCTGGCACCTGCCATGTTAATGCATTGATGAGGCAATTCTTCAGTGCATTCATCACTGACACGCTAAGCTAAGCTGAGCTGTTCAAGTTACAACAATGAGCAAAAGTTAAATTTTACTTCTTATTATTTAATCAAACACTTATATAAATACACTTTTTTTTGTTATTTTATCATTTGAAAAAAAATGAAAAAACTAGATATAAACACAAAATACCTGCACCTATACACAGACCCCTGCACATTGTTTACAATTATTTATTGGGTAAAGCTGTATTTTATCTGATTGATTTAAGGTTTTGTTTTTTTCTGGTACAAGAAGCAATAGGCATCAGGTCACAATAAGAAACCTTTCTCTTATGACTCAGTCTGTTTTTTGGTGCAGTTTTACCCTAGCGAGTAATTCAATTTACTGTCAGGCAGAGCACATGATTATACGGTCAATATACACAGCTCAGCAATCCAATTACTACTGATAGAGAACTACAATCATAAAAGCGATGTAGGTGTAGTCGGAGAGAACGATCTTAAGAAATGCACTCTACGCCGTCAACAATGCAAATATTAACTAAATAATCTTTCACATTTAAATTCCAATTTTAGCAAATAATTGAATTGTTCCTAACTGTAACAACAATGACAATGGAAACTTGAGAAGCTAAGAGACCTGGGAAAGCACAAAGGACACTCATCCCCACCTTTACAGGGACTTTAACAACTGTGAGTACTGCAATACAGGAAATCGCAGGTAGTCTCAGACAGGAGAGATTCTGCTCATATGCAGACGTTCAGGAGTTACGCAGGTTCCCTTCCCCGAAAGCTCCTGCCAGACTGCATCAGGGGAAGAAGCAAAACCTAAACACAAGCCCCCATGTCCCTTTTAAAAGACTCTGCTTCTCAGAATCAGTGCGGGCGAGCCCCATGTAGATCTGCCCCCCACCCCCCATCCCAACGTAGCCATACGAGGTCTTTGTTGAGAGCTCAGTGACCTCCGCCCTTTGCTTCCCAGGGCTCGTGAGAGAGACGTCTCTGTGCGGAGGAACGCTATGGGGGGGTGGGGGTGGGGGCCGCGGGGATAGGGGAGCAGCCTCACGAGGAGATAAAAGCACCTGTCAGTCTGCGCAAGGAGGCGGGGCTGGTCCCCTCCTTAATCCAGACCGTCCCCCATTCTGTGACTCCATAAAATGCCACACAAGGAGGATGTAACATAGAGTCCCCCTCCCCACACCACACAAAAAAAAATTACTTGCACATTCCAATTGTCTTCCACACACATTAGCCACCAAATTGCCACAGCACAACAGTGTGCAGAAGTGGAGAGTCCAAACACGAGCAACGCCCCCCCCCCCCCCCCCCCAATGCCATTACATTAGAACCCTTCCAGTTCTAATTCAATTTCAGTGCGCAACAGTGCCTGCAACTCCTAACTAAAGCAATGTCAATTAAAGGAACTCTACAGCAATCTGATGTTTGCTGTAACTCCAGTGTCAATTTAAAAAGCCTGTACGAACTCAGTGGCACGTTCAAAGAGCCATAGATAAACTCACTAGCAAACTCAATGAACTGGATGACCTGGAATAATTGGCTCAATATAACAATAATAATCAAATTTCAAAAGGTATTTCACATTACACATTTCCTCTGAAGTTGCACTTGCGAAGATGTAATTTATTTTCATGCTGTAATTTGTCGAAATAATACTTTTCTGATTTAACACTGCAGGACAATAGTTCACTTGTGAAACACAACGATTTTTTTTTTAAATTCCTCGGTTTCAAGGAAAACGCCTTGCAAAAAGGCTCATTCTTATTTGATTGTGAAGTGTGGAAATGGAAATGGCAGTGTGTCCTGCTGGCGAACGCGGAGCAATACGAAAGATATTCATAGTCCAGCTCAGCGGGGATGCACCGCGCGGTTAGCCTCCGCAGTGCATCTTTCCAGCCCACATCACGGCTCAGTGACGGTCTTACATCACACCTCACCTCACAGCGCCAGCAGCAGCAGTTACTCATCCAGGGCAAGGCAACGGAAAAACAGGTTTTAAGGACACAATGGGGTAAAGTAACAAGCGACAATGTCCTGAGGGTTAAACAAGTCTGAATTGAGCGGGGCACACCCAATAGAAGGACCATGTAAAGAAAAGCACCACCTTTCATAACCATAGGGAGAGAAAGAAAGAAAGAAATCTTCCCTCTCTTATCTTCCCCCCCCTTGCCTATTTTCTCTTCCTCTGTGTCCCACCCCCCACCCCCCACGGCCGCACGCATCAGTTCCTGCGCTCCATTCCCACCTGAATCAACATGGCACATATCCCTGCATGCGCCCGTCCAGATAATGCAAATGTTTCTATAAATAGGGCGGATAGTGCTGACTGTGCCGCTTGCTCAGGTGAGATATCTCCGTCCGATAAACACACAAGGAGAGCCGGCTGCCAAGAAAAACCCACAGAGCGAATCCGCCACGCTCCGCCGCGTCTGGGGAGTTCCGCTGAACCCGCGCCACACTCACCCTCCAGCTCGTGGTGGATGACGTCGGCGAGGTTCGGCTCCTCTCCCCACCAGAAGATCCAGAGCTCCTTGGCGTGGGGACGGACGTCACGGCGCCAGACGCACAGCAGGTTGGCCTGGACACAGCGGGTGAAGCTCCGCAGGATGGGGTCGTCCTGGGCGGGCGCCGAGATGACCGGGCCGCACCCGCCTCCCCCGCGGAATCCGTAGCGCCGCCATTTGATGCCGGTGAGCTCCGCCTGCAGAGGTAAGAAGGGCGGGAGAGAGAATCGGTTAGGGGCGGAGTTTCTTATCTGAGGTACCAAAACAATCAAAGCTATAAAATAAATTTCTAATTCCACCGAGAGGGGCCAATACAAAACAAAAGCGTTGAAAGTAAAGTTTAAATAAAGTGCGCGGTCAAAGCTGGGCCAATTGAAACTGTCTGTCTCCTATGTGAATAAAACAGCACAGGTGGTGATGGCCACCAAACAGCCATCTTCCACAGGCCAACATTTTACAGCTGTACGAGGGGCAAGGTTTTTTTTTGTCCCCAATTTGGAAGCGCCGTTTGTTCACCCAACTCAAATATGCCCCAAACACGCCCTATGCGCAGGGCCCATTCCACGCATACGCCCTATGCACACACCCGGTAGCGTAATGCTAAGAGGGACACTGGACTGAGATCGCTGTTAGGAAGTGCTAATGTAGCAGTGTAGTGTAATGCGAAGAAGGGCACTGGGATAGGATCGCTGTTGGGAAGAGCTAACGCAGTAGTGTAGCGTTATGCTAAGAGGAGCATTGGGATAGGATCGCTGTTGGGAAGAGCTAATGCAGCAGTGTAGCGTAATGCTAAGAGGAGCATTGGGATAGGATCACTGTTGGGAAGAGCTAATGTAGCAGTGTAGTGTAATGCGAAGAAGGGCACTGGGATAGGATCACTGTTGGGAAGAGCTAACGCAGTAGTGTAGCGTTATGCTAAGAGGGGCATTGGGATAGGATCGCTGTTGGGAAGAGCTAATGCAGCAGTGTAGCGTAATGCTAAGAGGAGCATTGGGATAGGATCACTGTTGGGAAGAGCTAATGTAGCAGTGTAGTGTAATGCGAAGAAGGGCACTGGGATAGGATCACTGTTGGGAAGAGCTAACGCAGTAGTGTAGCGTTATGCTAAGAGGGGCATTGAGATAGAATCGCTGTTGGGAAGAGCTAACGCAGTAGTGTAGCGTTATGCTAAGAGGGGCATTGGGATAGGATCGCTGTCGGGAAGAGCTAACGCAGTAGTGTAGCGTTATTCTAAGAGGGGCATTGGGATAGGATCGCTGTTGGGAAAAGCTAACGCAGTAGTGTAGCGTAATGCTAAGAGGGGCATTGGGATAGGATTGCTGTTGGGAAAAGCTAACGCAGTAGTGTAGCGTTATGCTAAGAGGGGCACTGGGATAGAATCGCTGTTGGGAAGAGCTAATGCAGCAGTGTAGTGTAATGCTAAGAGGGGTACTGAGCTTTTAACCCCCAGGCTGTGGGTATGACCCTCAGGTGAGGCACTGCCGTTGTACCCTTGAGCTTGGTACTTAACTTGAATAGCTTCACTAAATATCCAGCCATGTAAATGGATTGTGTGTAAAGAATGTAGGCTAAGCTGTTTAGGCTAAGTCTCTCAGGATAAGAACGTCCGCTAAATGCCTAAAATGTAAATGCAAAATGTAATGCAGTGGGAATCAGAGCAACTCTCCTACTTAAACCCATCATACCTAAGGCAGTGAAATAGAGTCCTGTGAAAACAGACTCGCTCAGCATAAACATGGCCCTGGCTCCAGCCTGCCCAGTCTACAGCCAAGGTTACCCTTTCTGACAAGATGATCCCATGTTGGGGGGTATCACATCTGCAACCTGACTTCATCTAACCTTTTAATACATTACTTTAACACAGAAGTCTACACCTTCCTTAAACGCAATACACCGTTATCGATGTTTCACGCTCTCCTCCTCCTTCTGTGGATAGCTGTAGATATCACCTCTGGGGCCTCATTATCCTTAGTCAGATAATAACTCCATAGTGGTGAGAAATATCTCACCTCAAAAGACACAGAGAGTACAGATTCGTGCAGGAATTTCATAAGAGCCGTGCACCTAAGACTCTCCCTAGAGCGCACAATCCATCTTTACTAAAATCTCAATGATGCCTCACCTGCAAATTAAGTGTGAAGCCTGGTTCTACATTAACCCTTAGAGATAATGGTTCTACATTAACCCTTAGAGATAATGGTTCTACATTAACCCTTAGAGATAATGGTCCTCGGCGTAATACCAAACAGCAAAGTGTGTTTTTATGCCTGATGGTTTTCTTTGTTCACGGCACTTAGACCCGATCATCTCAAAACACTGTGTTCATGTGGAGGTAACAAGCACAAATGTGCTCTTTAAAATGTAATCCCAGTTGACTGTTAATGATGTTGTCAGCTATTGGCCAGTAAGCGTCACATGTTGACAGAAGGCAATGCATCTTGAAAACTTTACAGGCATTGGTGAGAACCCAGATCTCAATGATGTATACCTCTTTCAAGGTTTGTTTCCATCTTAGCTATGAAGCTGCAGATTATTTTGGTAAATTGAACAATACTGTCACTCAAAACTAGGCCAGCTTGACATTTGTAAAAAAAATGAAACAAAAAATAAAAAAAACTTCTTCCCTAACCTTGTGATTTTGGTCTATTCAGCAGTGGCGGCTCCTGAGCTGAAAATTGGGGGGGCGGAAAACTTCCCTTTAAACTGATTATTGGTCTTAATCATTTTTCAATCAGTTTCCTTGATTAACAATAGCCTACATCAGCGTTTAACCAATTACTCAATGCCATCAAATGTAGCCGGTTCTCCTCAATTAGGCTATTAGGCAAGTAATAAAATTATTTTAACTTGCGTCGCAAAATTGTGCACATTTTAATCAACATTATAATTGTGGATACATGTGCTCTTCGTTCTCCGCACTCTTAATTCCGAAAATATTCATGGAAATTAAACGATCTTAAAGCTCAGCTTTTGTTAGATTATTTTTTTTATTTAGCACAACCTGCAATAACTTTGTATGAAATAAATATTCCCTGATATCGCGGGAGTCCACGCAAACTATCGACTCTCAAAGACTTATTCTGTGATCTTTCCAATAGACAGAAGCCTAGCTCTCCTGTCACTGCTGGATATATTACTTAAAAACTCATCCCATCAACCTTCTGCGAATGATATAAGGTCCCTCATTTTGAGCCATTTAGGCTATGCGCAGCGTCATTAGCACAACGCCAGTTTACTCATCAACACTTACATTAGCGTTGAGCTCTTCAAGCTATGTTATTCCACTGCAACATGTGGCGTGTTGCTTATTTTAATTGTGTTGCTTGTGGTGATGGTTTAATGGTTTGATCTACTCAGATTGGGAGTGCCTGTCTTTGTGGCCAAATTAAACAATCATCCAGGATTTAAGTGGGCTACCTTTGCCCACTCGTGTGTATTTGGCTAATTAGCCAATTACAAACCAGGTGGCACGCCAAATTTATGAGCGGCTTTTATGGAGACTGTCGCATGCAGCGGTACTCATGATTACCCTGGGGCTTTGCTTTAACTGAAACACTCAGTCCAGAGAAATAAAACATTACTTTATCCTGTCAGTTCTGCTTTGTCACTCCCGAGTCTCCGCATGATGTAAAACAAGTTCAGTTTTATCCATATATATTTTTTAATTCCTTTGAACCTTCTGATTATATAAAGCATCTTTTGTTAATTTATAACTTATGGGTTTTTGCTGTGGACGTGCTTAACCGTAGACCATTTTAATACTGCTTTGTCAATTCAATCTTCAAAATGACAAACGCCTCCAATAGTTTATCGGCTTATTTCTTTCAGGATTTGTAATAGCTTACAAACACCATTGAGTGGATGTTTTGACGGGTAGGAAATTAAGTGGCAAATAATGTTAGTGGGTACTTCAGGACCCAGGGACCTCTTAATAATCGGAACTGTTGTACAGTACTGGTAATTGTTTGAATTGTATTAATTAATACAAGTCAACTGGTTGAGTGATTCACAGAAACAGGTTGCATTTTTCTGCTTCTGATTAACACCTCTTATCTTTATGATATAATTACATTATATATTTATATATTGATATTTATAAAGCGTTGAATTGTTGGAAGTGCCACAAGCTATAGCTTTCTGAGAAACGAGAGACAGAGAGTGAAGGAGGGAGTGAGAGAGAGAAAGCGGGAAAGCACACACATACGAGCACGCAGCATACACATGTACAAATTTACACATCCACCCACACACACACATGCACACACACACACACACACACATGTAACATCACTAACTGTTTTGTTATAGGTATTTTTTTACATCTATAATCCATAATCTATTATCCATATTGTACATGGTTACGTAACCTTTGCTTTGGCAACACAAGTGCCGGTATTTTTCATGGCAAAAAAGCATTTTGAAATTGCAAATTGAGAGAGAAGGAGAGAGAGAGAGACCCTCATTCAGCTGGTCATGAGACTCACTAACCAACTAATACTTAACACTGATCAAACTCAGGCCAGCACTGCCTTACAGTCGCAAATTAGTGTAAATCAAATAATTAAACAAACTAAATATGCCTATGTGGAACATTGGAATAATCAAACCAAAACACAAAACAAACTTAATTGCAATTTGGCCCTAAATCGAGAATACAATTTGGCAGAGCATCTCTGTCAGAGATACAAGGCAGAGACGGATCCTGACCAAGTACAGCATCAGTGACCGCGCCTTCGCAATTGAAAAAGGTAGACACAAAAAATACAGTTACCCAAAGAGGAACACATATGTGGTCACTGGAAGAGAGGTAGAGACAGAGATGCACTTTCTTCTGTGTTGCAAAAAATATTCAGACATAAGAAAAATATGTTTTAATAAGATATGAAAATACCAAAACAAATTTCCCTCCCTCATAAATGAACAAAACCTGTGAGTCCTTTTAGGGGAAGGACCTCAATGTGTCTCGGTCTGCCATAACCTGAGGGACAGTGAGTAAACCCGTACAAACCCTCAAGCTTCTAGTTAATACTTGTAAGGTTACTTATTGGCTTACTGTTGTACACGCCAATCATCAATATTGTGTGGTTACCCCGCCCCCCCCCCAAAAGAAAAAAAAAATCATACTGACTACGCCTGGTACTCAAATTCGTATTTACCTTTTAGGGTCGTTTTAACGCACTTGTTCCTAGTTTGAAAATGCACTATGTACGCCGCTCTGGATAAGAGCGTCTGCCAAATGACTATAATGTAATGTAACAATAAAGGATTATTATATATTGTAAACATAATAATTGAATCTAAAATAATATTAAATTACATATTAATATAAAATAGTTAATACATGTAAAATTACTCTTTTTACTTATGATGTTATTGTTGTTGCTGTTTTTGCTTTTTTGTATTGTTACTATGATTGATCATTGATATCATTACGTTTTGGCAATATGTTTTTTTAAATATGCCATGCCAATAAAGAATTTGAATTTGAGAGAGAGCTTGTGTCTGGTTCAATCACTGGAGTACTGCTGATATTTCATGGAACACATTTATGTTCAGTATCAGAAGATGAGAAAGCCATGTGGCTAACCTCGCTGTCACACAAGAAGGGGAGCAAAGGAACACTCTTCAGCACAGAGAGTGATACATATGAGTACAGAGTGAGTGCATTTAGATACACCGTCAATACAGACGGATACGTTCATGATTGAAATACCTTTCTCCCTGTCCAATCTTTACATTTAAATATGATTATCTCCAGAGCCATCAGTTAAGGGAATGTATAGTGGTCTCCCCAGACAGTCAAACACAGGAATGTACTGAAAGGGAATCTGCGGAAACGACGTCTGACAAAAAAGTGTGGGGTGGTAGGTGGGGGGGGGTGGGCTGGTAGGGCATATCACGGTCACAAACACGGCACACATGTGACCATGAGCTTCAGTGTGGAGGGCAGGGGGGCAGGGGGCTTCACGCAGCTGTTACCTCGAGAGTCGTTTACCCGACAAAAAAAAGTGCAGCATGATGACGGTCCGCACGCCGCCATAATTACAGCGCGAGCGTAATCTGAGATATAAATGCTGCCTGGCCTGTCAATAATCTGCCCTAAAAATAGCCGGGAGGTGCAGGACGTTTCCTTCGCGCCCCCTGGGAGGGGTAACCAAGGACCAAGGAAGCCTCGAGCCCACCTCCCCAAGGACGCCCTCGCGGCCGTGACCGTTTGCCCCGCGGCAGTCACCACCTTTGGCGCTAAGCGGCGTCATTAAGGACCCTTCTGCAGAAGTGGATGGTGCAACGGCGCCATTTGCCACTGGACGCTACGAAAGCACACAGGGCTGGTACCGGGTTCGGGCACGTGCAGCGGGGGCCAGCTGTCCAAGACCATACCTAGTCAGACTTGCACAGCAAAAGAAGGTTTTTAAAAAGATTATTTTCACACTGCGCTGCCTTTTTGCCTTGAGCCCTATCACAGTTATAAAAGAGCACCACAACTTTGCTCAAAAAAAAAAAAAAAAAGTTTCGACGCACCGGCTCACGCCCGCACACAACCAGCACCTCCCCGGGTATGGAGGCCTATCCTCGCCCGACCTCGCTTTCTCCCCGTTCGTCTGGAATACGGCTGAGCATTCTATTTGAGGCCGAGCCGCGTTACTTGACACTGCAAACGACCGGTCTCTATTCATGAACATTTAACGGTACTTAAACAACACAAAGAGCAACTGACGGTTCAACTATTAACGGCGGCAGTACAGGAAGTGGCGGGAAGGGTTAAATCACCTCCTCCGTGTTGTACACCAGTGGTTCTTAACCTCGTCATGGGGGCTCCCTGGGTACGCTCGTTTTCGTTCCAACCACAATTGCAATCCCAGAAGTTTACCAAGCTGTTATTTTTTCTTAATGAGGTGTTTTTCATGTTTAGAGGGATCATTTACCCTCTTAAGCCGCATTATGCTGGCAATAGCTATGCATGCCAAGCATAGCTTAAGAGGTTGAGAAGCACTGTTCTAAATTATGGGGTTACTACAACACCTGGAGGGTGTGATTTAACATTCTACTAGGGTGCAAGTTCAACTCAGTCTATGGCTTAAGATAACAGAGGGTGATTCATTCTGCCATGGGAGAGACCTTAATGCTTTCTGAAGACAAGAAACCTAAAGAGATCACTGTCAAATAAGGCGGGAAAAACTACAAAACAACCACAAACAGAAAGAGGAAAGGGGAGAAAGGAATGCAGTAAGCAGTATATGATGCCGTTGCATAAGCCAGACATATTTCCCAGAGGATTATCTGCTTTCCTGAAGGATATTTGTGTAAGCAGTGCTAAGGAGAAGCATCAGATTAATGTTAATACTGCACACATTTATAACACAGACCAGACCTTCACAACCTCAGCACTGATCACCGACTGATCTCGCCTCAATCCATCGACCGATCTCACCCGAGTCCACTGACCGATCTCACCCGAGTCCACTGACCGATCTCACCCGAGTCCACTGACTGATCTCACCCGTGTTCAGCACTGTAAGACTGTAAGCACTCATCATTTATCCCGGGGGTTGACAGCACTATCTGTATCTCACTCAAAAACACACAAATCCAGCGTCCGTGTCCTGTGGAATAAGCCAAGCTTAAAGCAGGGCTAAAGAGGGGCGGGGCCTCTGTCCGACTTCCCTGCCACAGCGCATTTCCAATGCACTACTAAAGGAGGGATGTTATTTATGTTATATATGATCCTCTCGTTCCCTTTGCTAGATCAGGCCCTTGGGGGACAGCGGAGACAAGAGTAACGCCAGTGCCGAACACTGAACAAGTCAGTTAACTTCAGACCTCTCACCTGGCAAAAGCAAAAGGCTGGGCTCAAAATGGAGGAAAATCCAGTTGTTTAGAAGTGTTCAAAGCTAGGGTTTCCTCCAGAACCCAATTCACACCAGCAGCAGTGTGGAGGCAGGAGGCTACAGAGTTGGGCTCGGCCTACAGCAGAGGAACAGCTCAACACTGGCCCCCCTGACACCACTCAGAATTAATTATTAATGAGTGGATAAATAAACCCCGCCTTCCTTTACTCTCCTGCCACAACACCCCCCACCCCTCCAATGCAACTTAATTAACTCTGTCAGCCTGGAAAGAAATACGGGTTGGGAAGGAGAAAAGATGGGGGGAGAAAAAAGGTTGCTAGGCAACACAAAACATCTGTAAGACTTCAGCAACTTATTCAATTTTCAAGATTCAGTCTCCAGGGTTACGGCAAGGAAGATAATATTTCAAGCAGTTTAGGGGTCTCTTCTGTTAACTGTAAATTACAAGCAAATGTGCATCATCTCTCTCTCTCTCTCCCTCCCTCCTAATCCAGCAGTGAGCAAGTAGGTCGTATCCTTTTCCGAATTTAATACCGGCTTCTGCCCTTAATTATTTAATTTAATCCAATCTTTTGCATGAGTTGTCATTTCAGCAAAATGTATTCATAAGCACATTAGTAACAGCTGCAAACTGATCTTGCGTATCTGCAGGAAGTGTTTTCCTGTGGCCTGACCCATGAGTGAACTGATATTGCCATATATACACAATCACTTAATAGAGCCAGGGTAACTCGTGGAACAAACAATATTCAAACTTCACACATGTGCACAACCTTCCTACACATAACTCTTCAAGAAGAGCCATTGAATATTTGCCCCCACTGAGCAGATCTAAAGAGAATACTGACAATTAATGATTCCTTACAGAATTGCCAGTGCAAATAGACACTTCACAAAGACAAACAATTGTCCTCTGCTCCATCCACTACACTGGAGAGGTATCACACTGGAGGGGCACTAGCATGGAGGGGCAATCACCCTGGAGGGGCACTAGCATGGAGGGGCACTAGCATGGAAGGGCACTAGCATGGAAGGGCACTAGCATAGAGGGGCACTAGCATGGAGGGGCACTGGCATGGAGGGGCACTAGCATAGAGGGGCACTGGCATGGAGGGGCACTAGCATGGAGGGACACTAGCATAGAGGGGCACTAGCATGGAGGGGCACTAGCATGGAGGGGCACTGGCATGGAGGGGCACTAGCATGGAGGGGCACTAGCATAGAGGGGCACTGGCATGGAAGGGCACTAGCATGGAGGGGCACTAGCATGGAGGGGCACTGGCATGGAGGGGCACTAGCATGGAGGGACACTAGCATAGAGGGGCAATAGCATGGAGGGGCACTGGCATGGAGGGGCACTAGCATGGAGGGGCACTAGCATGGAGGGGCACTAGCATGGACGCGCACTAGCATAGAGGGGCACTAGCATGGAGGGGCACTGGCATGGAGGGGCACTGGCATGGAGGGGCACTAGCATAGAGGGGCACTAGCATGGAGGGGCACTGGCATGGAGGGGCACTAGCATGGAGGGGCACTAGCATGGAGGGGCACTGGCATGAAGGGACACTAGCATGGAGGGGCACTGGCATGGAGGGGCACTGGCATGGAAGGGCACTGGCATGGAGGGGCACTGGCATGGAGGGGCACTAGCATAGAGGGGCACTGGCATGGAAGGGCACTAGCATGGAGGGGCACTAGCATGGAGGGGCACTGGCATGGAGGGGCACTAGCATGGAGGGACACTAGCATAGAGGGGCACTAGCATGGAGGGGCACTGGCATGGAGGGGCACTAGCATGGAGGGGCACTAGCATGGACGCGCACTAGCATGGAGGGGCACTAGCATAGAGGGGCACTAGCATGGAGGGGCACTAGAATTGAGGGGCACTGGCATGGAGGGGCACTGGCATAAAGGGGCACTAGCATGGAGGGGCACTAGCATGGAGGGGCACTGGCATGGAGGGGCACTGGCATGGAAGGGCACTAGCATGGAGGGGCACTAGCATGGAGGGGCACTGGCATGGAAGGGCACTAGCATGGAGGGGCACTAGCATGGAGGGGCACTAGCATGGAGGGACACTAGCATGGAGGGGCACTGGCATGGAGGGGCACTAGCATGGAGGGGCACTGGCATGGAGGGGCACTAGCATGGAGGGGCACTAGCATGGAGGGACACTGGCATGGAAGGGCACTAGCATGGAGGGGCACTAGCATGGAGGGACGCTAGCATGGAGGGGCACTGGCATGGAGGGGCACTAGCATGGAGGGGCACTAGCATGGAGGGACACTAGCATGGAGGGGCACTAGCATGGAGGGGCACTGGCATGGAGGGGCACTAGCATGGAGGGGCACTAGCATGGAGGGACACTAGCATGGAGGGGCACTAGCATGGAGGGGCACTAGCATGGAGGGGCACTAGCATGGAGGGGCACTAGCATGGAGGGACACTAGCATGGAGGGGCACTGGCATGGAGGGGCACTGGCATGGAGGGACACTGGCATGGAAGGGCACTAGCATGGAGGGGCACTAGCATGGAGGGGCACTGGCATGGAGGGGCACTGGCATGGAGGGGCACTAGCATGGAGGGACACTAGCATGGAGGGTACTGGCCAGCTTCTATTTAGTTCTGGGCTCAGGAGCAGACACTGCATGCTGCGCTGCTTCTTCTTTCAATTTGCTTTAATCTATTAGTTGTGATTGAGCTGTTAATTACATACCTATCTGTATTTAACATCTCTGCAGTTCATCTGCTACAAGTCCTTTGTGACTGGAACACATTGTCGGGGATGCATTACTGACAATAATGAACGTACATGTTAGGGTTTTATTCAACATACTTTCCTAATATCTGCCCATCAAAGGCATTTTGGGCAGCTCTTTCAATAAGGCCTAATTAGTTGTTAAAATAATTGCTCTAGCCCAAAAGAAACACATTTGCAAAACAGCTAATTATTCCTATCCAATTAGGCTGAATACCAGTTCTCTACAACTATCTATTTAACTCCAAATGAGCAGAAATAATTCAACAAATACTTATAACTTTTCGCAACTTTTTGCTCAAACACCTTTTCAAATGTATTTCTTTTCAAAAAGACAGGACAGAAGGAATAGCACCTGCTAGCTGATCTCATATCCAAATCGGTACTCAGTATCGCAAAATATACAAAGACATATTTACACACAATTCTATGAACAAATACAGTATAGTTGTTAATCAGAGTCTGGAAAAAGCATCCAATTATCGCCTTCTATTAAAAGGCTGGCTTCCACGTGACATGGACTTGAACTTTACAAGAGTATTTTAAAATGTTTGATAGATAACATCAAAAAAAAAAGTCAAAATAACAGCAGGAAGGGCATGAAATGATGTTTGCATTTTAACGTGCATTCGGAGGAGCTGTCACTGATTCCAAATGATGATAGAAAAATGCTAATAAAGTGTATCAGTTTGAATGACTGGTTTCACAAAGATTGCCCTTCTCAAGGACCTGTCAGTTAAAATGGGCAATTTGGTGAATTTGGTAAACATTGCGCTTGAATATAATAACAGTGTTTTTTTAAACATGCTGTGACACAATGGCGGCATAGTTTAATATATGCCCTGTGATGGTCGGACACACGCAGACACACGTCCAGGCAAAACTAACAAACAAACCAGTTACCTCTCAAAACTGAAACTGAATTAATATGATATAGAAACTGTTGCAGTCAAAAGAACAAGGGAAATCACAAATCTCCAGTGCTGACTTTTTTGATGTGAAAGATAAGACGCTGTCTTACACTGGGCAGAAGATTAGCGGACATAGGATCATAATGAGTCAAACGCAATACTTTTAGGGCAAGGCTATAAAAAAAACACATACAGCCTTTCACATCGTACCTTCGCCAGCAGCAATGGCACTGGTGCCGACTCCGACTCTTATTCTCCTTACGGATTGTCCCGCACGCGAGAATACCGGAGGCTAAGAATAGCTCACAGCCGGCCCTGCAGGGCCTCCATATTTAACAAGTGAGCCACCAGGCTCCAAAATACCCCTCTCTATGCCCCCCACCCCCTTCAAGCCAAGTCAGAACAACAGGCTGTTCCTCACCTTAAGTCCCGCTCTGGCAAGATCTACTGCCAAATAAGATGGATAGGATTCACAGCCAGTGCCCTTTGCAACCAATACCACCTTCCCCCTTAATACCCCAAATGTATACTAATGCTCTATTAAAGCTCATTTATAGAGTAACGGGGGTGAGCAGGTGTGCGCTTATGTGCGGGATCTCCATGTCGTTCATGCACAGGTGACAGGAAACTGCTGCCGGACTTAGGCAGGTGGGTGCACCTGTAGAGGCAGGACAGGTTTGTGGGGGTTGGTGGCCGTGGCTTTGGGGATCCTCTGTTGAGCTGACTGAAGCTGGGGCAAGCTCTCTAATCCAGGCAGGGAGCGGTGGAGCTATAGCTGCCGCCAGAGCAGAGACTCCTCCAGACTCCCACTGCAGGCTATTAGCCTCGCGTTGAGTGAGCCACTAACCTAGATACAGACAGCAAGCTTCAGTTCTGTCCTCTGCCTCATCCCTTTCGCCCTCTTGTTCATCTCCCCCTCGGTCGTCTCATCGTTACATGTTCTCGCTTCTGGTGTACAGTACGGCTAATGAGCGTCTCGCAGCCTATCACACGACACTTCCACTTGAAAGCCCTTAATTAGCAGCGGTTCACCCAGAGCAGCCCTGTCTGTGGGCCAGTTGAGGACTCTTTAATTAAAGTGAAACAATGCCACATGTGTGTGTCTGAACATGTGCTTCTGTGAGTCAGCAAACGGCTAGCAAATTCCAGCCAAGGTACAACTCCCAGCTATCAAAAGCCTGCGTGTGCGCGTGTTCTGGTCTGTGAGTACATGTATGTGCTGTATCTGTGTGTATGGGCACCTGTTTTTGTGTGAACTTGCATGCATTGTGTGTACAGTGCATGTGTGTGTTTGTGTGTGTGTGTGGTAGGGTTGTAAAGTTGTGGGAAAAGTCCCCTTTTCGAGAATTTTGAGATCATTTTGGAAACTTTGATGTCATTTTCGGAATTCGTACTTTTAACGGTATTTTTCATAAATCATATGTCTTTGGTTTTTTATGTATTGGGCCTATTTCAAGGGGTCACCCATTGTGAGGGAGAAAACCATGGGTTTTAATAAATTTCAACAAACATGACATTGGTTTACCACAATGTGAACACATTTATTTGTATGTTTTTTTTTTCTTCAAATTTGTTTAACAAAAAGCATATTATATAAGGAAACATAAATGCAAAAATATACTTTTGTCATTTGCTTTAATCTAAAATGGCAAATTAGGTACGCCTATATATTAGGAATAACTTAATCTTTTCTCTAAAATAAGGCTAAACTAAATATTTTAACTTGGCTTGCTTGACCTCGGCTAATAATCTAGCTTCATCTTCAGAAAGAGACACTGAAGAATCTGGACAATCCTCCTCAAATTCAATTTGTGTCATCTTTGATGGGCTCAAAGCAGTGGCGTAACTACATGATCAGCTCGGGGGGGGGGGGGGGGGCAAATTAGGTCAGCAGGGGGCCCTAATATATGTCGCAAAAAAAATATGACCCTTTGTCAGCGAGCCAGAGACATATGCTGAATTCAAGTGCTGTCGGGATTATCATATTGATGGGCACGCACACACAGCCCACAACCAGTAAAATATAGCTACTTTAATCTATCATAAATGGCTCTCATCATAGGCTATGTTTCCTTTCCTCTTCTTTCTCATGCAGAAAGTGATAGCAGCTCTCCATGTATTTTTTTATTCTTAAAGGATCAAAAGAAACATTTACTTTCTAGACATCCATGTTTGCTGGTAATTCCGATTTCGGAGCATGTGAATGCGTCAACCTCGTAATTACGATTTGGCAACTGGGAAATAGGAGCTTCTGAAGAGCACTTGAAGGCAGCTGCAGTCGTTCTTACAGGTCAATTCTTCGTTCTTTTGCCCTGGCAAACTTGTTGATTAGCTACATTATCCAAATTGAGAGTCTCTACTTGAGTCCTCCTTGGGTTGATTAGCCTATGCTTCAAAAAGGAGTTATAGTGGTAGGCTACACATGTTAACGCAGCTTTTGTTTTTTTGCTATTCTTTTTGTTTAGGCTACGTTTCGTATAACCCGATATTTTTTTCCTTTTTAACTGTGCTGCTAACTGACGTCGGAAACGAACGTGCGTGCAATGTGCATTTGTAAAACAACGTAATACGTAATATAAATTATATTAATGAAAATATTTCCCCACGTTTTAAATATAGGCTATAGCCTATATTTTGTTCAGTTGCTGTGTGTCCCACACTGTTGATAATAGCCTAATTAATTTTTTATTTTTACATCATTTAATTTATTTATACCCCCCCCCCCCCCCCCCCCGCTAGATACGCTAGTAGTACAAATATCAAATAGCCATCGGGGGGGGGGGGGGGGTTCTGGAGAATAATTGAAGCAACAAGGGACATTGCTTCATACTTACAGAGTCCCTTCCACCAGGTTGCTGCCTTGATGTGTTTGGCTGCCTTCCAGATAGCATCAGCACTTCACAGCCCTTCTTTGCTGGAAAATTTAGCCAAATTTATAAGAACTTTCCCCTGATCTAGATTAAGGTGCAGTACAATGGCAGTGATATGGTACCATATGCCACAGAAAACTGGGGCCGTATTCACAAGATATTTTATCTTGACACTAAGTGTTCGCCTATGTGGCACAAAAGGTTCCAAGTTAGGAGTTTCCTCTTAAAATCTATTCACAAAGCTACTAAGACCAACATTTACTAAGGAATGGGGAGAACTCTTAAGCTAAGAGAAAAGGCAGGGTTGACCTGGTCGCTATGGACTACACCATGTTTCATGAAAATGTTGTAATATTCTAATGACAGATGACTGGGATATTCCCAGTTTGTCTGCGCTGTATTGGTGCATTTTAGCTGTGGCTAAGTAGAGTAGATTTGGCAAAACCTCATTACGTTGTTTTTGTTTGTTGCATCCCTGACTAGCTACTATAGCTAATCATAATAACCTCGCGATTCATATGGTTTTTTAATGTTATTAAATGTTTCTAAAACTTTGAATCGATACCGAGGCGGATTGCCGGCAGCAGCTATAGGACTGTTTGTGAATTGGTCTTAGTGACTTAGGAGTCCTCTTGACTACCCCTAACATGTCACAGATTTAGGAGCTGATTTTAGAGCTAAAATGCTTTGTGAATTACTCTTATACCAAAATCTTAAGGGGGAAACACCACCTGGAATTTCATGATTTTCAGTGCATTTATCAATTTTTAGATATTTTGCTTCTATGATTACTCTAAATTAATAAAATGTACAAAATTATTGGTCAATAATGATCATAAATAGTTAATTTAGATGATTATATACCATCTTCGCTAAGTACACAATGTATAAAGTTAGTTTCTGTTAGCATATTTCATGCTATCATCAGTCTTAAAATCACCTGTGCGATTTTAAGACTGAACTGATTGAGTGGGATATCATCGGAAAGCTTATTTTCTGGAGCGTATGGCTAGTCCATATTAGAATATTTCCTACACCATCATGATGAGAGAGAGCTAAATACAAATAACTGGTCGGACACAGCCCTGGAGTCAGTACAAAAAGCCACGGGTCAATACAAAGAGCCTGGACTCAGTACAAAGAGCCATGAGTAGGTATGAAGAGCCTGGAGTCAGTACAAAGAGCAATGAGTCAGTACAAAGAGCCATGAGGCAGTAGAGTGAGCCATGAGTCAGTCCAAAAAGCAATGAGTCAGTACAAAGAGCCTGGAATCAGTGCAAAGAGCCATGAGGCAGTACAAAGAGCCATGAGTCAGTACAAAGAGTCTGGAATCAGTACAAAGAGCAATAAGTCAGTAGAAAGAGCAATGAGTCAGTACAAAGAGCCA
This sequence comes from Synaphobranchus kaupii, assembly GCA_029718625.1. Classification (NCBI taxonomy): domain Eukaryota; kingdom Metazoa; phylum Chordata; class Actinopteri; order Anguilliformes; family Synaphobranchidae; genus Synaphobranchus; species Synaphobranchus kaupii. The sequence continues at coordinate 28,718,421 of CM056386.1, forward strand.
TGAGGCAGAGGCAGTACAAAGAGCAATGAGTTAGTGCAAAGAGCCATGAGGCAGTACAAAGAGCCTGGAGTCAGTTCAATGAGCAATGAGTTAGTGCAAAGAGCCATGAGGCAGTACAAAGAGCCTGGAGTCAGTTCAATGAGCAATGATTGGGTTAACGTACCAAGTTAGCAATGGGTTAGTGCACAGAGCAATGAGTCGGTGCAAAGAGCCATGAGGCAGTACAAAGAGCAATGAGTTAGTGCAAAGAGCAATGAGTTAGTGCAAAGAGCAATGAGTCAGTACAAAGAGCCATGAGGCAGTACAAAGAGCCTCATGGCTCTTTGTACTGCAATGAGTCAGTACAAAGAGCCTGGAGTCAGTTCAAAGAGCAATGAGTCAGTACAAAGAGCCTGGAATCAATACAAAGAGCCTGGAATCAGTACAAAGAGCAATAAGTCAGTAGAAGGAGCCAGGAGTCAGTAGAAAGAGCCAGGAGTCCGTACAAAGAGCCATGAGGCAGTACAAAGAGCCTGGAGTCAGTTCAAAGAGCAATGAGTCAGTACAAAGAGCCTGGAGTCAGTGTAAAGAGCCATGGGGTCAGTACAAAGAGCAATGAGTCAGTACAAAGAGCAATGGGCTAGTGCAAAGAGCAATGGGTTAGTGCAAAGAGCCATGAGGCAGTACAAAAAGCAATGAGTCAGTGCAAAGAGCCATGAGTCAGTGCAAAGAGCCATGAGTCAGTGCAAAGAGCCATGAGGCAGTTCAAAGAGCAATGAGTCAGTACAAAGAGCCATGAGGCAATACAAAGAGCAATGAGTTAGTACAAAGAGCAATGGGTTAGTACAAAGAGCAATGAGTCCGTACAAAGAGCCACTAGTCAGTGCAAAGAGCCATGAGGCAGTACAAAGAGCCTGGAATCAGTACAAAGAGCAATGAGTCAGTACAAAGAGCAATGAGTCAGTACAAAGAGCCTGGAATCAGTACAAAGAGCAATAAGTCAGTAGAAAGAGCCAGGAGTCCGTACAAAGAGCCATGAGGCAGTACAAAGAGCCATGAGGCAGTACAAAGAGCCTGGAGTCAGTGTAAAGAGCCAAGGGTCAGTACAAAGAGCAATGAGTCAGTACAAAGAGCAATGGGCTAGTGCAAATAGCAATGGGTTAGTGCAAAGAGCCATGAGGCAGTACAAAGAGCAATGAGGCAGTGCAAAGAGCAATGAGTCAGTGCAAAGAGCCATGAGTCAGTGCAAAGAGCCATGAGGCAGTACAAAGAGCCATGAGGCAGTACAAAGAGCAATGAATCAGTACAAAGAGCCATGAGGCAATACAAAGAGCAATGAGTTAGTACAAAGAGCAATGGGTTAGTACAAAGAGCAATGAGTCAGTACAAAGAGCCATGAGGCAGTACAAAGAGCCATGAGGCAATACAAAGAGCCACTCGTCAGTACAAAGAGCCTGGAATCAGTACAAAGAGCAATGAGTCAGTACAAAGAGCAATGAGTCAGTACAAAGAGCAATGGGTTAGTGTAAAGAGCAATGGGTTAGTGCAAAGAGCAATGGGATAGTGCAAAGAGCAATGGGTTAGTGCAAAGAGCAATGGGATAGTGCAAAGAGCAATGGGTTAGTGCAAAGAGCCATGAGGGCAGTACAAAGAGCAATGAGTCAGTACAAAGAGCCTGGAGTCAGTTCAAAGAGCAAAAAGTCAGTAGAAAGAGCCAGGAGTCAGTAGAAAGAGCCAGGAGTCCGTACAAAGAGCCATGAGTCAGTGCAAAGAGCCATGAGTCAGTACAAAGAGCAATGAGTCAGTACAAAGAGCCTGGAGTCAGTTCAAAGAGCAAAAAGTCAGTAGAAAGAGCCAGGAGTCAGTAGAAAGAGCCAGGAGTCCGTACAAAGAGCCATGAGGCAGTACAAAGAGCCTGGAGTCAGTTCAAAGAGCAATGAGTCAGTACAAAGATCCATGAGGCAATACAAAGAGCCTGGAGTCAGTTCAATGAGCAATGATTGGGTTAGCGTACTAAGTCCGGACCAAGTTAGCAATGGGTTAGTGCAAAGAGCAATGAGTCGGTGCAAAGAGCCATGGGTTAGTACAAAGAGCCATGGGTTAGTACAAAGAGCAATGAGTCAGTACAAAGAGCCATGAGGCAGTACAAAGAGCCACGAGTCAGTGCAAAGGGCCATGAGGCAGTACAAAGAGCCTGGAGTCAGTACAAAGAGCAATGGGTTAGTGCAAAGAGCAATGAGTCAGTGCAAAGAGCCATGAGGCAGTACAATGAGCCTGGGGTAAGTGCAAAGAGCCATGAGTCAGGACAAAGAGCAATGAGTCAGTACAAAGAGCAATGGGTTAGTGCAAAGAGCAATGAGTCAGTGCAAAGAGCAATGGGATAGTGCAAAAAGCAATGGGTTAGTGCAAAGAGCCATGAGGCAGTACAAAGAGCAATGCGTCAGTGCAAAGAGCCATGAGTCAGTACAAAAACGCCATGAGGCAGTACAAAGAGCCTGGAGTCAGTTCAAACAGCAATGAGTCAGTACAAAGAGCCTGGAGTCAGTTCAAAGAGCAAAAAGTCAGTAGAAAGAGCCAGGAGTCAGTAGAAAGAGCCAGGAGTCCGTACAAAGAGCCATGAGTCAGTGCAAAGAGCCATGCGTCAGTACAAAGAGCCATGAGGCAGTACAAAGAGCCTGGAGTCAGTTCAAAGAGCAATGAGTCTGTACAAAGATCCATGAGGCAATACAAAGAGCCTGGAGTCAGTTCAATGAGCAATGATTGGGTTAGCGTACTAAGTCCGGACCAAGTTAGCAATGGGTTAGTGCAAAGAGCAATGAGTCGGTGCAAAGAGCCATGAGGCAGTACAAAGAGCAATGAGTTAGTACAAAGAGAAATGAGTCAGTGCAAAAAGCAATGGGATAGTGCAAAGAGCAATGGGTTAGTGCAAAGAGCCATGAGGCAGTACAAAGAGCAATGAGTCAGTGCAAAGAGCCATGAGTCAGTACAAAGAGCCATGAGGCAGTACAAAGAGCCTGGAGTCAGTTCAAAGAGCAATGAGTCAGTACAAATATCCATGAGGCAATACAAAGAGCCTGGAGTCAGTTCAATGAGCAATGAGTCAATACAAAGATCCATGAGGCAATACAAAGAGCCTGGAGTCAGTTCAATGAGCAATGATTGGGTTAGCGTACTAAGTCCGGACCAAGTTAGCAATGGGTTAGTGCAAAGAGCCATGAGGCAGTACAAAGAGCAATGAGTTAGTACAAAGAGCAATGAGTCAGTGCAAAGAGCAATGGGATAGTGCAAAGAGCAATGGGTTAGTGCAAAGAGCCATGAGGCAGTACAAAGAGCAATGAGTCGGTGCAAAGAGCCATGAGGCAGTACAAAGAGCAATGAGTTAGTACAAAGAGCAATGGGTTAGTACAAAGAGCAATGGGTTAGTACAAAGAGCCATGAGGCAGTACAAAGAGCCAGGAGTCAGTGCAAAGAGCCATGAGGCAGTACAAAGAGCCTGGAGTCAGTACAAAGAGCAATGGGTTAGTGCAAAGAGCAATGAGTCAGTGCAAAGAGCCATGAGGCAGTACAATGAACCTGGGGTAAGTGCAAAGAGCCCTGAGTCAGTACAAAGAGCAATGAGTCAGTACAAAGAGCAATGGGTTAGTGCAAAGAGCAATGGGTTAGTGCAAAGAGCCATGAGGCAGTACAAAGAGCCATGAGGCAGTGCAAAGAGCAATGAGTCAGTGCAAAGAGCCATGAGTCAGTACAAAGAGCCTGGAGTCAGTTCAAAGAGCAATGAGTCAGTACAAAGAGCAATGGGTTAGTGCAAAGAGCCATGAGGAAGTACAAAGAGCCTGGAATCAGTACAAAGACCAATAAGTCAGTTGAAAGAGCCAGGAGTCAGTAGAAAGAGCCAGGAGTCCGTACAAAGAGCCATGAGTCAGTACAAAGAGCCATGAGGCAGTACAAAGAGCCTGGAGTCAGTTTAAAGAGCAATGAGTCAGTACAAAGAGCAATGAGTCAGTGCAAAGAACCATGAGTCAGTACAAAGAGCCTGGAATCAGTACAAAGAGCCAGGAGTCAGTACAAAGAGCCAAGAGTCCATACAAAGAGCAATGAGTCAGTACCAAGAGCCATGAGGCAGTACAAAGAGCCATGAGGCAATACAAAGAGCAATGAGTCAGTGCAAAGAGCCATGAGGCAGTACAATGAGCCTGGGGTCAGTGCAAAGAGCCATGAGTCAGTACAAAGAGCAATGAGTCAGTACAAAGGGCAATGGGTTAGTGCAAAGAGCAATGGGTTACTGCAAAGAGCCATGAGGCAATACAAAGAGCAATGAGTCAGTGCAAAGAGCCATGAGGCAGTACAAAGAGCCACAAGTCAGTAGAAGTCAGTACAAAGAGCCTTCCTCGATTGCAGAGAGCTGGTGTTCCGCTCTGCACCCACAGGGGGTCGAGCTGGTGCTCAGGAAACATGCGTTTCACACAACACTTTCCGAAGACCAAAAACTCAGTCCCTCTCCTCACATTCTAACTCTGAGTTCATGTTTTTCCAGCAACAGGATAACCCAGAGCGATGCCAGAGACTCAATCACTGACCTAAAACAGGAATCGAGCAGCATAAAATTGAAACCACCGTCAACTTTACCTAGTTCCCAGATTTGCAGGTTCAACCCACTCCCCTGCAGTCTCACACAATTTTGTCCCCTCTGCTTTGTACTTCGAATTCCTGGAGAGCAAAGTATGGCCTCATTTATTGTAGAAGCAAGGTCCGGAGATGAGACTATTGCACATGTCGCTGCTGAATTCTCTCAGCTGAATGATAGGCCCTACTTGTTAATGAAGTACAAATGTTCAGGATTAGCTACGAGTGACATAAATCAATTAGACATTTAGACATTAGAAAATTAGACATTGCATATCCAAGGCACTCATTATCCTCGCACGCAGCATGAACTGTGATTCTGAATGTAATAGAGAGGGTCATCGATTTTTGGCTCATAGGAAATTAAAATAAATAGCGAACCCTTTGTCGCAGCCCTTTTTTTTCGTCAGAACCGAGCGCCGTGGTGTGGGGTCGATCGGTGTCGTCCTGCTCCTGTTAAAACGCATGCTAGCCTACAATTCTTTGCACCCCCCAATATTACAAACAGCGCTTGCAGTTTGCCACTGCAGCAGCTCTATTCAGAGCTAGTGTGTTTCTCCCCTGCTTTGATAAAGTCATTAACTGAAAGAAACGTGGAAATTTGCCAGGTCCCTGTTCTATCTTTCTTTTTTTGTGAATGGGAGCATCGTTATAAACGCGAGCCCAGCGTCTAGATCTAGAGCGCTCCCAGAAACATCAACGGCGATCCCCTTTTGCTGATTTGTTCCCTTTTCCCCTTTCAGTTAGGCTACATTTCATTCAGAAATGGCACAACCATTTAAAATGTTGGGGGGGGGGGGGGGGGGGTCTTGAATGGGTCAAGTACACACAAATCACCAGTGAATTGTAAAGCAGAACAGCTTTCCTGAATGTTCAGGGCTACGCGTATCTAAGGAGAGGACAGTATTCTCCTGTTGCATAAACCACAATATCACCTGACTCCTGCAACACCTCTTGGCTCAGTGGAACAATGAAACCAAGCTTACACTTCCTGGCTTACATGCATGCTATTGCTGTGCATTGATTTATGTACATGTGCAAATATGCATGTAGCCTACAAGGCAAGCTCAGCAAAGTAATATGACACACCTGTTCACATTATGAAAACTGTCTCCGAGTTCCCAAAACTGACATTTGGAAAGTTGGATTTGTCTCAATAAATCACAGCCCAACACTGAACGAGTCAGTCATGCTTCCTTCATCTGAATAATTTTATTTCCTCTCAGTGATTGCCTTCCAGGGCGTTAAGTGTCAGAATAAATTGCTTTTTGATATCTCACAGTCGCTCTCACATTAATCCAGATCCTAATAACAGTCTGTAAAATATTCTCTATCATTTCCTGACACTGACCCCCCCCCCCCCCCCCCCCCCTCCCCCCTGCTTGCTTTCCATTACATCTCTGTGACACACTAGGCTACTCTCGTTTTTGTGTTAAATAATCTGAACCATGTTTTAGTGTCTGGAATAAAATGTAGGCTACAGCAGCTGTTTAACAAAACTGCTGGGATTTGACGCTACACACTGACGGCGTCGTCAAGTAACTTTCAGGAACTTGTCAATTTTTACAGCCTATAGCAATGTGTTTCTCTAGTATTAGGTAAACACACACACGTGCATGTAGGCTACATAGCAATAACACGTTCACCAATAGTTACACTGAGACAGATTAGGACGTAGGCTACTGCTCCAAAATAGCTGACATTCTTTGTTCGCTACCTCGCTCGGCAAGATAGGATATGTTCTTAGGAAAAATAAACAAGATGTTAGCCTACTCCATTAAAAAAAATAAACCTCAAGGAAACTGCAAATGAGTGGGTAAATGCTTTGTGGATATATTTCGCCTATTGAGACCGATTCAGTGCGCTGGTACAGTCGGATCACTGCCCCGCGTTAATGATTAGCTAATCACGATACAGGCAATTGGTTCACCTTTGCACCGCAAGCACAAAAAATATTCAAACCGTGCCCCCTTTCAGCTTCTAACAGGAGGATCCCACTTATCGTCTCGCTTTGATTTGCACGCCTTATTTGCACCACACAGTGATTTGCTTTACTGTACCAGGGAGAAGAGGTTGGAGTGGCAGTCTTCAAGACTCGCCCCGTTAGCCACCCAATTCGCTGCTGTAGTCATAATCGTCCGCCGACCGGGTTGTCGGTGCTAGTCATGTCGAAATCCTTGTGTCGGTACCAATACCGAGTCGTGCTGGAGAATTGGTTCGTTCACAATTGAGCCGCGGTAGCGATCTGTCGCCAAAACACGAAATATTGACAGCCAGAGCAGGACCTAAATGTGAAATAAAATTCCTCCACACCAACGGCGAAAATAACAATTGATAGACAATTAGCCTAAATTATTATTCCAGATCGAGTCGGATTCCAAACTGAGATGCAAGCGTAGGCTATTTTTCAAGGTAACAAACGAGCGATCTTCAGCATTTCCCGATCTTGCCTCCGAAGCAAATGAGTTTATTTTGTAAATCCGAACGTGTGGAGAGATTTGAGAAAAAATCTGAGAATCCTGGTCAGTTCGGATAGAATCATTAGCAAACACACACGCACATCAAACATATCATTGTTTTAATCCATGGGAGTGGGGTAGCCTACGCTACGGGAAAACACCACACTATATCCATGGCAGTCTTCGTGTTATTTTATTGATTAAATAACAGTATAATCCACACGCTGTCTTTTCATGGTTCCTTGTGAGAGAGAAAAATCCTAAAAAACTGATCAATTCAAGTGAAGTCCCGGAACTCAGAACTTCAAACACAAAAAGCACACCGCCAAAACAATGTCTCTCATCATATCCAACAATAAACTGACCATGCTGTGCAAAAATGTTGAAGACGTAGCCCTATAGCCTAGGCTATGAACTCGAAAGCAGGAGATTAAAATCCGAAACCGCCAGAGCCCACAATCTTATGCACCAGTTGTGATAGTTTTCGAGAATTGCAAGTGCTATAAATAGTATAAATCTTTCTTAGGACCGCCGTTCCCCAAGTGTAGTAGGCTACACCAGAGGCAACAGAGAACAGGAATGTTTTAATCCCCCTTTTACTTTGCAAATAACACCAGGTTGCATAGTAGCAAAAATAGAAGGTGTCTCTTCCGTTTTGTTAAGCGAGCGACAAAAATGTCCTAGCCGCCAAACGTTAATGAATGTGTTCACAGTTCCCCAACAAACGAAAAAGTACGGTCAGTCTATCATCACACAAAAAACAGCAGTGCGTTACAGAAAACAAGGGTTTTAAAATTCTTCCTTCTTCTGTTTTATGTCATTACGAAACGTCCTTTCTCAGCCATCTAAACCTGAAGGGTTCTTAAGCTTTAACAATATGCAATATGTTTAATAATAATAATGAAAATCAAGAAGTCGATGACAGTTCAGCAATGGTGGCAATCCTCGCCTGGTGTTATGATTAATAAATAGAAATTTCGCTAGCTAGCGAGCTAGCTGAGCAACGATTAAAGCACATCTCCGAAAACGGCTGACTCGCGATTCACGTCTTTATCCCTTTAAAAATCATGAAAATACAACAAAACAAAAAAAAGCCCTCTGAAAGTCAGGTTTGTGAAAATGCCGATATGCCCGCTATGTGTAACCAACGGGCTTCGGAAGCTGTGAGTCCCTTTACAGGCATTGTTTATGTCTCGGTGCCTTTAATCTTACATTCGTGAGTGAATGTGTGTGTAGGCTATGCATGAATATGTGTGACTCTCACTCCGAGCGCGCGCGTGTGTGTGTGTGTGTGTGTCACTGCCTGCGCCCACAGCGGCTCGTACTCCTCCAGCCCACCACGCATAGCGATGTAATGGCGGCAGGCGAGGGAGGGAGGGACTCGCTTTCCCGTTTGGCACGGAGCACTCACGTGATCAAAGCGAAGGGATTACGGCAGCGTTCCGGGATCCCGACACCAGCCTCGCCGCGGCGCTACAGGCGCTCACCAGCATCTTTCTGCGAGATATTATTGTTCCCAAGCGCATGCTTTTACATCGCAGGGACTCTCGATGTTTTCATTGTCAGGCGATTTTAATGTGCGCTACCATTTTTAAATTATAGACTAGGCTAGCTAATACTGCTAATACTATAGCTAGGCTAATACTGAATTAGGTAGGCTACTTGTCCTCAGCAAGTATACGTTTGTATTATTTCGAACCAAATATATATATTTCCTTAACCATATGTCCTTATTGCTACATACTTGAATTCATGAATTGTTAATATATGTTTGTGGAGACAGCACTGTGATGTAGTGGTTATTGGCCAGGACTTCCTAGTAATTTGCTATGACCATTTACTGGTCATAGGTAAATTGCTATTCTTGGTTTTAGGTAAGTTGCAGGTTTGAATTCCATAGGTGTGACTCACACTGTCTGAGCACTTTCTATGGTAGCCTGTGTTGCTTTCATGCAGCTGAATAAGCAGTGCTTTATTTTGATCTTGGTTTTTATCTGGAAAATACTTGGATTATTGTTATTATTAGTAGTAGTAGTAGTATTAGTATTTTATTATTATTATTAGTAGTAGTAGTAGTATTACAGTGTACATTTGAACATTCCACATGTACACAGATTTTAAAGCCATTCATGGGATGATTGATAAATCATCTGTACAATCAGACTGACATTTGACGAGGCTGATTTAAAATTCTCAATAACCATAAAAGGCATTTAAATGATCAGGGGCTACCTGTGTAGTTGAGAAAGTTAGGAGTTCTGTTCAGTTCAGCTGAATCATCTTTGTGTTGGCACAGCGATGTGGTGAAAAAAACAAGACTGTCAAAGACAAGAGAGCTTGAATCTCTCTCACACAATGGTAGGTTTGGCCACATCTCCACCCCTCTTAAAAATTAAAAGAAAAATCTAAGAAAGACATTACTCAGATGAGAGAGAGAGAAAGCTTAGCTTAGCAGTTATTGATCTCCCAGTTCAGGGAACAAGACAGAATTCATTGAGTTTTTTTCATCCCCCATGTTCAATATATATTTTTAAGGCCGTACATTATCCAAAGTAGGAATGTAAAATAATTTCATGTCTGTGGAGAGATGATTATCACTTTAATAAACATTGCACATGTTCACCAGTTTTCAGTACACATGATGTGATTTTTATGAAAATGTATGTCAATAACTAATAAAACATTTGGTAGCACAAGTTTTATGAGAAGACCTGACTTTTAGAGTGCTTGCTCAGAACTATTTATTGATAAAATACAGGTAATGAAGAAAAAAGAGTGCAGGGTCCTGCTGGCTCCATAATGCTGTGGGAATGTTTTGGGTGCTCATATCCTTATACAGTAAGGTCAATGTCAATCATAACTTAATGATCCCGAGTGATCATCTTTACCCTATGCCAGGGGGTGCACAACATGGGCCAATCTGTTTCACGATTTGGTGCCAACTTCTGCTCTTAATTAATTAGCAATCATATCTTGATCTGACATTTGTATAAGCACCAGATACAGCTGCAGACTGCAGTGTGTGCTAAATATTTTACTGTGCTTAAAGTACAGTAGTGAACCAGCATAGTTTACAGAACTGTAAAAATACATAAATTAAGCTAATTGGTTGGGAAAAAACCCCAGCACACAGACCGTCCCTCCAGGACCAGAGTTGTGCACTGGACTATATATTTACATGCCTTTAAAGGTTCACTGGGGCTTCAGATGCTTTCTGAACATACAGAAGATGACATCGCCTCCTAAAGTGATAACCAGGCGTGGCATTATTTCCCAAAGCACAGGGATCTTGGTCTTTAGCTCAGTGAGCCAATCACAGGCTTTGGTGTGCACAGGCCATTTATTTATGCATCATCTAGATCAGGGATGGGCAACTCCAGGCCTCATGGGCTGCTGTGTATGCAGGCTTTTGCTGCCACCAGTTACCCTGCCTCAATCAGGTAATTAATCTTATACACCGATTCACTCCGAACACTGATTCACTCGTAAATTAGACCACAATAAAATACTACAATACATGTATACAGGCACAGGAACATTCATCAGCTTCTGTTCATATCGCGGAATGTAGCTAAGATATCACACAATGTAAATGATTGGGATCATAAAATAATTGGTAATTGGTGGCAGCAAAAACCTGCATACACACCGGCCTGGAGTTGCCCACCCCTGTTCTAGATTTTGTTAAATTAACAAAAACTTGTGTAGAGTCTACTACTTGGGTGTGAGTATGAGCGCTGTGGATAGTCTTCCTGCTATTTCTTTTATTATTATTATTATTTATTTATTTGGTTTATTTATTTTGGAAGAATAGTCCTCTGAAAAATAATAATAACAAAAATAATCTGTGATCCAAAGAAGATTTTCCCTTCAGGTGGACGTGGTGTGAGAGACGAGAGCACGGCGGAAATCTGAAAGGCGTTTCCTGGAGAGCGGGCGGCTTCAGACAGGGAAAGATGGTCTGCATTGTAATGAACCGGGCCTGACAGCGGTCCATCCATCATCCCGCCTTGGAAAATTACGGCGGTCCAGCCACTGCGGCGTGCTCCCTACCGTCACCACCCAAAGCATGCGCGACGGTGAGAGGTCTGCTGCCGCCCTCTCTCACACCTTCATCACTTCCTGTTTGTCATCTCACTTTTCCTGTGCGAAAAAAACCCAAAAACATTTAATCAGGATGACGAACATTTGGTTCATTGTAGCAGCCGTGTGGCGTAATGGTTGTGGTACTAGACCTCCAACAGAAAGGTTGAACCTTTGAATCCCATTTGGGGCACTTCTTATGTAACCTTGAGCAAGGCACTTCATCTGAATTGCTTCGATAAATTTCCCACTGTGTAAATTGATAATATGCAATTTGCCTTGGATAAAGGCAGCCATTAATCCCATAAATAACATGGGTGTTTGCGACGCCCGAGAAGTCCATGACTTGGTGACACAAAACACTGGCAGCATGTTGAAGGCGTGACTTTGTGTACTAAGTACGATTAAAACCATTCGTTATTTATTTCAAGCATCCTTGAACTGAACATTCATTATTTTTCCAGGCAACGACATAATTATGTTTTTACTTGATTTCTCATTTCAGGTTTATAAAATGTAACACATGAACGGACACAAGCTCAGTTTTGTCACATCAATTTTGAATGGCATACTATGTCTGATATGTATTTTTAAAGAAGAAAATATTTTCAGGTAAAAAAAAATATTTTATTATTTCTGCATACTTGAGGATGACTAAAAGTGTTTTTAAGAACATATATACTGTATGCACACATACTGTAACTGTATATACTGTATATACAAACATGCATATAGATAATTGTAAAAGTATTGGGACAGTGACACAATTTTTGTTGTTTTGGCTCTGTACTCCACCATTGGATTTGAAATAAAACAATGAAGTGTGTTTGTTTTCATTGTTTTGCAGTATGTTTGGGGTCATTGTCCTGCTGCAAGGTGAAGCGCCATCCAATGAGTTTTGAGGCACTTGGTTGGATCTGGGCAGATGAGAAGTTTCAGAATGCTGCCACCAGCAGTCACATCATCAATGAAGACAAGCGAACGAGTCATACATGCCCAAGCCATAACACCACCTCCAACAGGTTTCAAAGGGGGACTGCTTGGATTATGAGCATTTCTTTTCTTCTTTCTGCAGTTTCCTCTTTCCATCATTTTGGTACAGGTGAATACTCTCAATCTGTCCATAAGACTTTGTTCCAGAACTCTAGTTTTTTAATGTACTTTTTAACAAACTCTAACCTGGCTGTTCTGTCCTTGTGGCTTACCAGTGGTTTGCATCTTGTGGTGAACCCTCTGAGGTTATGCTGGGCTAGTCTTCTCTTTACGGTAGTCTTTGACACATCTATGAATACATCCTAGTGAGTGTTCTTTATCTGTACAACAGTTGAAAAGGGGGTTTTCTTCACAATTGAAAGTATTGTTCGGTCATCCACTGCAGTGGTCTTCTGTGGTCTACCAGTTTGTTTGCTATTGCTGAGCTCATCAGTGCATTCTTGCATCCTAATAATTTATAACTAACAGTTGATTTTGACACACACAATGTTTTGGCTGTCTGATCGATTTATTCTGATTATTTCAGCCTCATGATGGCCTGCTTTACTGGCATTGACACTTATTTGGTCCTCATGTTGAGAGACAACAGCAACTGACAGCAACTGAAAAATTGCACACCTCGTATCAACTCTCGAACTTTCGGTAGCTTTCTTGTGCGTGAACTAACAATGTGAAGACACACAGCTGGCCAAGAAACGAATAAGCCGATTGTCCCAAAATGTCATCCCCATATGTATATGCTTAAGATTAAACAAATGTTCTTAAGAGAACATTTCTTTTTATTTTATTTTTTCTGTATATGTCGATCTTGTTGAATACTGATAATGGTCTTTGTGAACAGTTTAACATCGCCCACTTGGCATGTTCTGCTGTGACATAAAATTATTTTCAAGGCCCACTCACTCTGCCTAAAGTCCATTCTGCACAGCATCACTATTTCAGATGGCTTCATCACTCTGTATACTTTCCTTCTGTAACATGCAGTCATTTGATGTTTTATATTCAGAACACAGTCCTCTCCAATGCCCGAGAATCTAAAAAAGACTGTTGAATAGGGTCACTTATGTATGACAGTTTCAGACGTGCTGCTGCTGTTGTTCAGACTTTAATTCAGATTTTACATTATTTTCCACGGTCGTTACGGCACCACAGAGTTCGCAACCGAATTATGTTAAGGAAGGCTTGGACTGAGCTTGACATTTACACTTCCTCACACTTCAGCGGCTTAGTCTGGCCTGAATGCTCCTGCGGGGAAATATTTGTTATCAGCCATGCAAGGAAGGAACTTTTTTTGTTTTTAGTTCATCAGTATTCAAGTAGGATTCTCCAGATCATATTTACCCAGTCAATCCAAATATTTTCAGAACACTTCACAGGTCAGAGAGACAAAATACTGCTGTAGCAACCGAGCCGTTCGCCAGCGGAAAATGATACGGCGATTTTTTTTTATTTGAAGGTTGTGTACAATATTACTGTGCAGCAGCAGAACAGACAGTGCTAATTCTACCAATGTATTGATGCATTAGGACACCTAATACTAAAGAATGAGTTTCCTTTTTGCCATTTCTTAACAAATTAAATTACAAAGAAAGCATCCGTACAAACAATGGCATAACGGGTAAAGGCAATTTGTAGGCCTCAAGATTGAATACACTGCAACCCCAAATGTCATCTCTGAGGTCAGAACAGTCACTATTGTGGACATTATCGTGGCTGTGAAAGTAGAACTTCCAGATTCAGAGCTTTTTATAAAACGATTTTCTCATTTATAACCAAGACTGTGGTGGAAATTTAGTCCCAATAATTCAAGTCGTTTCAACAGAATATTTTAATTGGACATTCCACAGTGACCTCACTGAACCCAGGAAAATCCATTGTGACATTTTTCTGTGACAATGGCTGTGTCCGAATCAGAGCCCTATCTACCGTGCCCTGTCTCCTGCATACAGTGCACTGGCAGAAGTGTGCTGTTTAATCTGCACTGTTTAGCAGTCCGCGAAAAATATACGCCATGCTATTTTCCAACCGGACTGTGGAAATGTCGTAAGCAGGTCATAAGACGTTCCACCAGTGTTGCCATGTCCGCGGTTTTACAGCTAAATTGGGATACTTTCAAAGTGCAGTCACGGGTAAAAATGAAAAGTTGCAAAGCATGCACTTATTTAAATAAGTAAAAACATGATGATTTCTATTTAAAATACGTTGGTTTCGGTTAAAAATAGCTTATAATTTGGGCTAGTTTTGAGTCGCCATTTGGCTGAAAAGTCTTACAAGATCTGGCAACCCTGCGCCCCACTGTTGCGCTGCCATGTCACGTGTTGTTTTTGTTGTATTTGAAGGAAAATGTCAGCGATGTCAGATTTTTTTTAAACGAAGCTTCACGTCATATTTATGTGACCAATATGTTCATGAACTTCTTGAAAAGTGTGCTCCCGAATGTACTCAGCGAAACCCCGGAAGTAAGTGTGTCATCCGGTGTTTGAAGTATACTGCAATTTGAAACATTTTCACGTACTCTATGACTTTCTCACCTAATCTACTCACCAAGGCTACTCAACAGTGAGGAACACGGCCAATGACATTTCATAGTTTCCTTGTTCAAGATGGATCATGAGGAGGAGTCACCTACAGCAAAGCTCGACTTTCATTTCCCTGCTTGGCTTACGCTCCTGTTCGTACGGAATGCAGGCATTTACTTGGGCCAAATGTGTTCAGCCCCTATAATAATCGGATAGGGTATTAGAAAGAGGCTGTGTTGAAAGTTAAGCCAATAATTAGTGGTTGGGAAGGAGAATGGGGGAGATGCCGTGGGAGGGGGGGGGGGATATCCCAGAGCCAGAAACATATTTAAAAAACATAATGCTGCTGAAGGTGATCTTGTACAGTATTGCGCAAGCAAAAGTGTGAATGGAGAATGCAAGTTAGAAACACCCGCATTACCCAGAAATTTCCACCAATAGTGACTCAACTGGAATAAGAAAAAAAAATCTGGCCTTGACTTTGTTTAGGAGATACTCGGTATATATATTTTTTACACATCTGTCTCTATTTTGTCTAACTTCGACAAACTTTGTCCACATGTTTTTAGTTGGATTTGTCTATAAGTATACATTTGAACAAATGTCACTTTACCCTCAATTGTTGCACAACATTGTTTAAGAAATGGCGGGTAAAGTGAACAAAACAACATTGTGTAAGAAATAAAAAATAAAAAAACACATCTGAGGGAAGCATAACTCTCAGCCATAGTTCTGATTATTTCAGGAACAGCTGTCATCAATATTATCTCAGTAATTGTTACTAATACTTTTTTTTGTCTTGTGACACTTGACCAACTTTTGCAAACATTTGCAATTAGGATCAAAGCAGGGACATGGCAGCAGCTAAGTTGTGTAATGCTAACACGTAAACGTCGCACATATGCATTCTACAGCGGGTGCTGGTGTGTAAGGGAGAGTTGGGTAGTGAGGAGGGACCTGTTGGCCCACTTGTGGCCTTCAATACGAGGGGCGCAAATCAAAGGGGGATGTGGCCATCAGAGTGACAGAAGAACAATGTCCCCATTTTCCAGCCCCTCTGAACACCCCCATCCATCATCGGCCCCGGAGATTAATTCAATTCATCAGCTCTGTGTCTCCATGAGGGCCCCTAATACAGCCTGATATCACTCCAGGGAGACTCCTAATGAATGTTTGTGGATTTCGTCCGGGAACACGCCCCAACCGCCTGTCCTCCCCTCCCCCACACCCACCGCCCACCGCACCGACGCTGCATTTGAGCGGCGTTCCTCTCAACCTGTCAATCGCAGCAGAATTCCAATTATTCTAATGGGTGTTATGGGGGGTGATGGGGGTGGGGGTGGGGTGGGTTAGCAGCCAGTGGGAAAAAAAGACTGGGTGTGTGTGTGACAGGAGTGTGAGAAGGAGAAAGGGGAAAGCCATGGGTCCCCAAAACCTGAGACCGTCTCTTGTCAGACCGTCCTGCTTCCTCCAATGAGTTCCACAAGCTGACAGAACTTCAACCTCAGATATTACACACTGCACTGGCAGATATTACACTATAATACAAACTGTACTGGCAGATATTACACTATAATACAAACTGTACTGGCAGATCTTACACTATAATACAAACTGTACTGGCAGATATTATGCTATAATACAAATTGTACAGGCAGATATTAAGGTATAATATCAACTGTACTGGCAGATATTATGCTATAATACCAACTGTACTGGCAGATATTACAGTATAGTACACACTATATTGGCAGATATTACAGTATATTATATTAGACATTATACTGCCAGATATTATTGTGTATATATATATATATATATATCCACTGTCTATGTCTTTTTTGTTGTTGCTGGGGCTACAACTGAAGTTCCCTAGTGGGAAAATAAAAGTTATTCTATTCTATTCTATATTACATACTACACTGATAGTACAGTATATAGTACAGTATATTGCATACTATATTGGCAGATATTATGGCATATTACATGCTATACTGGCAGATATGGCATAGTACACACTACATTGGCAGATATTATGGTATATTACATACTATAGTGGCAGATATTATGGCATAGTACACACTATACTGGCAGATATTATGGCATAGTACACACTATATTGGCAGATATTATGGTATATTGCATACTATACTAGCAGATATCATGGTATATTACATACTATACTGGCAGATATTATGGCATAGTACACACTATCATTGGCTGTGGCAGCGTTGTTTGTCCACCATTGAGGGGGAGCAATGTTCCCGCCACCATCACATCACTCCGTGGCAGCGAACTGGCTTCCAAACATGCACATGCTCCAAGCGAACAGCAGGCTGTCCTTTCATCCACAGATTGGCGGCTCATCAAAAATGATGATTCCAAAAAACACCAAGACGGAAATTAGAGGACGACATCTGAACCCAACGTCTCTCACGCACACTTACTTTAACGGAACATGTTGTCAGAGGTGATGTCATCGATAAACACTCGCCAATTGGCATTTGTTTTGCCTGACAAGATTAGACAGCTCCTGGAGATACCGTCATTAACATATGCGTGGAGACCCTTCTAATTAAATGTATGTTTTTAAAGGCTTGAATTATTGAAAGTGCATCATTGGAGAAAATTGTGTTGCATTCAAAACAGCTATAGGCTAAATCAGTACGGGCTGATGAATCACACCCCCCCCGGCCAAATCCCAAATCCCAAATCCCAACACATTAGTGGTCCCTTGTCAATGATTTTAAGTGCTGATAAATACGTATCTACGTATTCAAATCACACACACTTTGTTTAATTTGCCTCTCACTCTTTCACAGCATCTCATATTAAAGCTCATTTAATTTTCTGTGCCATTTTCTAAAACCTGGCAGTCGTGTGAGGATAGACACACACCAGCATGTGTGCTTCTAGGCTTCTGGGCACACTGAGACCGAGGTGTCCTTGACAGAAATGTGCTTGGTTCTAGCCCAAGTGCTGCTCTCGGCGCCCTCTTGTGGTTGCTTTGAGTTATGACCGCATGAAGGTCAGTGAATCTAGAGCAGGGGTGGGCAACTCCAGTCCTGGAGGGCTGGTGTGTATGCAGGTTTTTGCTGCCACCAGTTACCCTGCCTCAATCAGCTAATTAGTCATACACAACAACAGATTCACTCGCAGATTAGACCACAATAAAACACTAAAATGCATACAGGCACAAGAACATTCATCAGCTGCTGCTCATATCGCAGAATGTAGATACAATATCAGCTAACGTAAATGATTGGGCTAATTAAGTAATTAAAAGCAGAAGTTAGTCTGAAATCCAGAAACAGATACGGCCCTCCAGGACTGGAGTTGCCCACCCCTGATCTTGAGGATTCTATTCCTCAAATGGAAGTGTGTTGAGCATTCATATTCTGCATATTCCTTCCTTTGAATTTTGTTTATTTCACTGTGTATGAAAAATCTCATGCGGGAAGCTGTACATTAAGCAATTTACAGTTTAAACAACTGCAATTGCAAAATGCTACTGCAAGTTTTGGGTGGAAAAATCACAAGGCACTGATCCTGAAATCATCTCCTCTGATCCTAACTTAATCCCTAACCATTTAATTCAAAGAGCACAAACTGATCTGGGATCTGGGAAGTGCACCTTTATGACACAGGTATACACACCTGAAGGAAAAATGTACAAGAGCCGGCTTTAATTCAGAATCCCCAAATCCCCGATGGTATGATGTTCAGTTGCAATATGTTGCCACAGAGTGTGTTGTCACAACAGGGCCAATGACACGCCTTGCTCACTGTCGCAGCGAGAGAATTGCGGCTTGCGCGTGCATAGAACACACAAGGTGACAACAGACATGTGATCACATTTCAAAATTACATAAAAATCTTTGCCAGTAAAAAAAAAAAAACGGAATAAAATTGCATTTATGTAAATCAGGGTAGAAGGCGACTCATAGAATTCCAGAGAGGATTGAGAAAGCTCTAATCTCTTCCTTTAACGGAATTGAATCCTCATTTAGATTCTACTCTGACTCTCTATAGATGAGATGCAGTAATGCAAAAAGTTCCCCTAAATTATTGTCAAAAAGGGTCACTGCTTCCTTTTGCCACAGTTTACTGCAAAGTGGAATAATTTCCTGCTGCCGTTTTCACCACCTCGCAAACCACAATTCAAGTTGTTTCCTGAGATGAACAAAGCAGACAAGATTGGCAGAATGACTTTTTAATTCTGCACTACAGAATAAATACTGCAAGTTTCTGTACAGCACTGTTTGAAAAATTGTTTCCGACTGAGGGGGCAATTCAACCAACGAGCAAACCATTCTGAACCATAACATACAATGATAAAAGAGCACAAAAAACACGTAGCACATATTTAATAACCTGAATGACTATAAAAAAAATGTATTCCAAACTGAAAATAAATTTAAAATGTTACAAATGTCATGAAATGTAACTGTTTCAAATCTGTTACTGAGTAATGCTGTTCTACATTGCTTGAACCGCCCCGTCTTCTTTGATCCCTAAAACATGTCTCTTAAAACAAATGATGTAAAATATCTGTTGAGACAAAACAGCAGTGTTCATAAAAACAAAAACATTCACCATTTTAGCTTTTTAAAGAGGTGTTATTCAGTATAGTCACAGTGACGATATGACTTTTACACATCATGACACTGCAGGTGGGGACAATTAAAAACACAGATAATCGGTTTCACAAAGAGTGACAAAAAAATTCCGCTTCCTGTTTCTGATTCTGAACAGGAAACAGAACTCTGATTTCCCTTCTACAGTACTTTAATAAGTATACAGCATATTATAACAGGATATGGCTTTTAAAGCTCTTGTGTGCATTACATCGTATGCTAACGTTCACAGTATTAACTGTGTTGTGCAGACTAATGGCACGGTTTCCTTTAATTTAGCTTGTTACAGTAATTTCCTGTCTCAGCAGGACATCATTTCCCTAGTTATTGCACGGGGAACCCACGCTTTAACACGCAGTTCACAGGATGTTCAGCGGCACTGGCTTTGACTAGCCCTGCTGAATTCATAACAGCGTTTGACATGTAATAGCTCCACAAGCAGACTGCAGGAACCCAGAGCATTTTCTGTACAGTGACCAGAAATGTAGCTCTGTGCGCTGAACACTGAAACTTCTGTCTCTGCTGACGTTGTTAAAACTGAAAGTGTTTTTTGCCAGCTCATTGTGCATTTTTATGAAAGGGCGTGGTTTATGAGAACCAGGGATGAGAGGAAAGGAAATATCTGCTTGTATGCAGAATATTTGTGAGTAAAAGCTGAAGTTTACTCGAGAGCGTTGGTTGTGTGGATCAATGAGGCTCTCAGAAAGAGCGGTTTACGCCCAGCTGAGTTAACACCTTCATTCACAACACAATTCCGCTTATTTTTTTTTTTTTTACTGTTCTTAACCATAAATGTAAGTGTGTTGTTAAGCAGGCATTGGGAGCAGAGCGCACAGCTGTATTTTCCATTATTTTAAGG
>CM056386.1:28743572-28821072 GCA_029718625.1 Synaphobranchus kaupii
CAGCCCAATGTTTTCTCTTCCTGTATGTAACCCAGCCCAATGTTTCTTTTTCCTGTACATAACCCAGCCCAATGTTTTCTCTTCCTATACATACCCAGCCCAATATGTCCTTTCCCTGTACATAACCAGGCCCAATGTTTCCCCTCCCTGTACATAACCCAGCCCAATGTTTTCTCTTCCTGTACAAAACCCAGTCAAATATTTCCTCTTCCTGTACATAACCCAGCCCAATGTTCCCTGTTCCTGTACATAACCCAGCCTAATGTTTCCTCTTCCTGTACATAACCCAGCCCAATGTTTCCCCTCCCTGTACATAACCCAGCCCAATGTTTTCTCTTCCTGTACAAAACCCAGTCAAATATTTCCTCTTCCTGTACATAACCCAGCACAATGTTTCCTCTTCCTGTACATAACCCAGCCCAATATTTCCTCTTCCTGTACATAACCCAGCCTAATGTTTCCTTTTTCTCTACATAACCCAGCCCAATGTTTTCTCTTCCTATACATACCCAGCCCAATATTTCCTTTCCCTGTACATAACCCAGCCCAATGTTTACTCTTACTGTACGTAACCCAGTCCAATGTTTTCTCTTCCTGTCCGTAACCCAGCCCCATGTTTCCTCTTCCTGTACATAACCCAGCCCAAAGTTTCCTCTTCCTGCTCTTCCTGTACAAAACCCAACCTAATGTTTCCTTTTCCTGTACATAACCCAGCCCAATATTTCCTTTTCCTGTACAAAACCCAATCTAATGTTTCCATTTCCTGCACATAACTCAGCCCAATGTTTTCTCTTCGTGTACATATCCCAGCCCAATGTTTCCTCTTCCTGTACATAACCCAGCCCAATATTGTCTCTTCCTATACATACCCAGCCCAAAATTTCCTTTCCCTGTACATAAGCCAGCGCAATGTTTCTCCTCCCTGTACATAACCCAGCCCAATGTTTTCTCTTCCTGAACAAAACCCAGTCAAATATTTCCTCTTCCTGTACATAACCCAGCCCAATGTTTCCTCTTCCTGTACATAACCCAGCCCAATGTTTCCTCTTCCTGTACATAACCCAGCCTAATGTTTCCTTTTACTGTATATAACCCAGCCTAACGTTTCCTTTTCCTGTACATAACCCAGCCCAATGTTTTCTCTTCCTGTACAAAACCCAGCCCAATGTTTCCTCTTCCTGTACATAACCCAGTCCAATGTTTCCTCTTCCTGTACAGAACGCAGCCTAATGTTTACTTTTCCTGTACATAACCCAGCCCAATGTTTTCTCTTCCCGTACGTAACCCAGCCCATTGTTTTCTCTTCCCGTACGTAACCCAGCCCAATGTTTTCTCTTCCTGTACAAAACCCAGTCAAATATTTCCTCTTCCTGTACATAACCCAGCCCAATGTTTCCTCTTCCTGTACGTAACCCAGCCCAATATTTCCTTTCCCTGTACATAACCCAGCCCAATGTTTTCTCTTCCCGTAGGTAACCCCACCCAATGTTCTCTTTTCCTGTACAAAACAAAGTCAAATATTTCCTCTTCCTGTACATAACCCAGCCCAATGTTTCCTCTTCCTGTACATAACCCAGCCCAATGTTTCCTCTTCCTGTACATAACTCAGCCGAATGTTTCCTTTTCCTGTACATAACCCAGCCCAATGTTTTCTCTTTCTATACATACCCAGCCCAATATTTCCTTTCCCTGTACATAACCCAGCCCAATGTTTTCTCTTACTGTACGTAACCCAGCCCAAGGTTTTCTCTTCCTATACATACCCAGCCCAATATTTCCTTTTCCTGTACATAACCCAGCCCAATGTTTTCTCTTCCTATACATACCCAGCCCAATATGTCCTTTCCCTGTACATAACCAGGCCCAATGTTTCCCCTCCCTGTACATAACCCAGCCCAATGTTTTCTCTTCCTGTACAAAACCCAGTCAAATATTTCCTCTTCCTGTACATAACCCAGCCCAATGTTCCCTGTTCCTGTACATAACCCAGCCTAATGTTTTCTCTTCCTGTACATAACCCAGCCCAATGTTTCCCCTCCCTGTACATAACCCAGCCCAATGTTTTCTCTTCCTGTACAAAACCCAGTCAAATATTTCCTCTTCCTGTACATAACCCAGCACAATGTTTCCTCTTCCTGTACATAACCCAGCCCAATGTTTCCTCTTCCTGTACATAACCCAGCCTAATGTCTCCTTTTTCTCTACATAACCCAGCCCAATGTTTTCTCTTCCTATACATACCCAGCCCAATATTTCCTTTCCCTGTACATAACCCAGCCCAAGGTTTTCTCTTACTGTACGTAACCCAGTCCAATGTTTTCTCTTACTGTACGTAACCCAGTCCAATGTTTTCTCTTCCTGTCCGTAACCCAGCCCAATGTTTCCTCTTCCTGTACATAACCCAGCCTAATGTTTTCTCGTGCTATACATACCCAGCCCAATATTTCCTTTCCCTGTAAATAACCCAGCCCAATGTTTTCTCTTACTGTACGTAACCCAGCCCAATGTTTTCTCTTCCTGTACGTAACCCAGCCCAATGTTTCCTTTCCCTGTAAATAACCCAGCCCAATGTTTTCTCTTCCTGTACAAAACCCAGTCAAATATTTCCTCTTCCTGTACATAACCCAGCCCAATGTTTTCTCTTCCTATACATACCCAGCCCAATATTTCTTTTCCCCGTACATAACCCAGCCCAATGCTTTCTTTTCCTGTACGTAACCCAGCCCAATGTTTTCTCTTCCTGTTCGTAACCCAGCCCAATGTTTCCTTTTCCTGTACATAACCCAGCCCAATATTTTCTCTTCCTATACATACCCAGCCCAATATGTCTTTTCCCTGTACATAACCAGGCCCAATGTTTCCCCTCTCTGTACATAACCCAGCCCAATGTTTTCTCTTCCTGTACAAAACCCAGTCAAATATTTCCTCTTACTGTACATAACCCAGCCCAATGTTCCCTGTTCCTGTAAATAACCCAGCCTAATGTTTCCTCTTCCTGTACATAACCCAGCCCAATGTTTCCCCTCCCTGTACATAACCCAGCCCAATGTTTTCTCTTCCTGTAAAAAACCCAGTCAAATATTTCCTTTCCCTGTACATAACCCAGCCCAATGTTTTCTCTTACTGTACGTAACCCAGTCCAATGTTTTCTCTTCCTGTCCGTAACCCAGCCAAATGTTTCCTCTTCCTGTACATAACCCAGCCTAATGTTTTCTCTTCCTATACATACCCAGCCTAATATTTCCTTTCCCTGTAAATAACCCAGCCCAATGTTTTCTCTTACTGTACGTAACCCAGCCCAATGTTTTCTCTTCCTGTACGTAACCCAGCCCAATGTTTCCTTTCCCTGTAAATAACCCAGCCCAATGTTTTCTCTTCCTGTACAAAACCCAGTCAAATATTTCCTCTTCCTGTACATAACCCTGCCCAATGTTTCCTCTTCCTGTACCCAACCCAGCCCAATGTTTCCTCTTCCTGTACATAACCCAGCCTAATGTTTCCTTTTCCTGTACATAACCCAGCCCAATGTTTTCTCTTCCTATACATACCCAGCCCAATATTTCTTTTCCCTGTACATAACCCAGCCCAATGCTTTCTTTTCCTGTACATAACCCAGCCCAATGTTTTCTCTTCCTGTTCGTAACCCAGCCCAATGTTTCCTTTTCCTGTACATAACCCAGCCCAATATTTTCTCTTCCTATACATACCCAGCCCAATATGTCCTTTCCCTGTACATAACCAGGCCCAATGTTTTCCATCCCTGTACATAACCCAGCCCAATGTTTTCTCTTCCTGTACAAAACCCAGTCAAATATTTCCTCTTCCTGTACATAACCCAGCCCAATGTTCCCTGTTCCTGTACATAACCCAGCCTAATGTTTCCTCTTCCTGTACATAACCCAGCCCAATGTTTCCCCTCCCTGTACATAACCCAGCCCAATGTTTTCTCTTCCTCTACAAAACCCAGTCAAATATTTCCTCTTCCTGTACATAACCCAGCACAATGTTTCCTCTTCCTGTACATAACCCAGCCCAATGTTTCCTCTTCCTGTACATAACCCAGCCTAATGTTTCCTTTTTCTCTACATAACCCAGCCCAATGTTTTCTCTTCCTATACATACCCAGCCCAATATTTCCTTTCCCTGTACATAACCCAGCCCAAGGTTTTCTCTTACTGTACGTAACCCAGTCCAATGTTTTCTCTTCCTGTCCGTAACCCAGCCCAATGTTTCCTCTTCCTGTACATAACCCAGCCTAATGTTTTCTCTTCCTATACATACCCAGCCCAATATTTCCTTTCCCTGTAAATAACCCAGCCCAATGTTTTCTCTTACTGTACGTAACCCAGCCCAATGTTTTCTCTTCCTGTACGTAACCCAGCCCAATGTTTCCTTTCCCTGTAAATAACCCAGCCCAATGTTTTCTCTTCCTGTACAAAACCCAGTCAAATATTTCCTCTTCCTGTACATAACCCTGCCCAATGTTTCCTCTTCCTGTACCCAACCCAGCCCAATGTTTCCTCTTCCTGTACATAACCCAGCCTAATGTTTCCTTTTCCTGTACATAACCCAGCCCAATGTTTTCTCTTCCTATACATACCCAGCCCAATATTTCTTTTCCCTGTACATAACCCAGCCCAATGCTTTCTTTTCCTGTACGTAACCCAGCCCAATGTTTTCTCTTCCAGTTCGTAACCCAGCCCAATGTTTCCTTTTCCTGTACATAACCCAGCCCAATATTTTCTCTTCCTATACATACCCAGCCCAATATGTCCTTTCCCTGTACATAACCAGGCCCAATGTTTCCCCTCCCTGTACATAACCCAGCCCAATGTTTTCTCTTCCTGTACAAAACCCAGTCAAATATTTCCTCTTCCTGTACATAACCCAGCCCAATGTTTCCTGTTCCTCTACATAACCCAGCCTAATGTTTCCTCTTCTTGTACATAACCCAGCCCAATGTTTCCCCTCCCTGTACATAACCCAGCCTAATGTTTCCTCTTCCTGTACATAACCCAGCCCAATGTTTCCTCTTCCTGTACATAACCCAGCACAATGTTTCCTCTTCCTGTACAAAACCCAGCCCAATGTTTCCTCTTCCTGTACATAACCCACCCTAATGTTTCCTTTTTCTCTACATAACCCAGCCCAATGTTTCCTGTTCCTCTACATAACCCAGCCTAATGTTTCCTCTTCTTGTACATAACCCAGCCCAATGTTTCCCCTCCCTGTACATAACCCAGCCTAATGTTTCCTCTTCCTGTACATAACCCAGCCCAATGTTTCCTCTTCCTGTACATAACCCAGCACAATGTTTCCTCTTCCTGTACAAAACCCAGCCCAATGTTTCCTCTTCCTGTACATAACCCACCCTAATGTTTCCTTTTTCTCTACATAACCCAGCCCAATGTTTTCTCTTCCTATACATACCCAGCCCAATATTTCATTTTCCTGTACATAACCCAGCCCAATGTTTTCTCTTACTGTACGTAACCCAGTCCAATGTTTTCTCTTCCTGTCCGTAACCCAGCCCAATGTTTCCTCTTCCTGTACATAACCCAGCCTAATGTTTTCTCTTCCTATACATACCCAGCCCAATATTTCCTTTCCCTGTAAATAACCCAGCCCAATGTTTTCTCTTCCTGTACAAAACCCAGTCAAATATTTCCTCTTCCTGTACATAACCCAGCCCAATGTTTCCTCTTCCTGTACATAACGCAACCTAATGTTTCCTTTTCCTGTACATAACCAAGCCCAATGTTTTCTCTTCCCGTACGTAACCCAGCCCATTGTTTTCTCTTCCCGTACGTAACCCAGCCCAATGTTTTCTCTTCCTGTACAAAACCCAGTCAAATATTTCCTCTTCCTGTACATAACCCAGCCCAATGTTTCCTCTTCCTGTACGTAACCCAGCCCAATATTTCCTTTCCCTGTACATAACCCAGCCCAATGTTTTCTCTTCCCGTAGGTAACCCAGCCCAATGTTCTCTTTTCCAGTACAAAACCCAGTCAAATATTTCCTCTTCCTGTACATAACCCAGCCCAATGTTTCCTCTTCCTGTACATAACCCAGCCCAATGTTTCCTCTTCCTGTACATAACTCAGCCGAATGTTTCCTTTTCCTGTACATAACCCAGCCCAATGTTTTCTCTTTCTATACATACCCAGCCCAATATTTCCTTTCCCTGTACATAACCCAGCCCAATGTTTTCTCTTACTGTACGTAACCCCGCCCAATGTTTTCTCTTCCTGTACGTAACCCAGCCCGATGTTTCCTCTTCCTGTACATAACCCAGCCCAATGTTTTCTCTTCCTATACATACCCAGCCCAATATTTCCTTTCTCTGTAAATAACCCAGCCCAATGTTTCCCCTCCCTGTACATAACCCAGCCCAATGTGTTCTGTTCCTGTACAAAACCCAGTCAAATATTTCCTCTTCCTGTACATAGCCCGGCCCAATGTTTCCTCTTCCTGTACATAACCCAGCCCAATGTTTCCTCTTCCTGTATATAACCCAGCCCAATGTTTCCCCTCCCTGTACATAACCCAGCCCAATGTTTCCTCTTCCTGTACAAAACCCAGTCAAATATTTCCTCTTTCTGTACATAACCCAACCCAATCTTTCCTGTTCCTGTACATAACCCAGCCCAATGTTTCCTCTTCCTGTACACAACCCAGCCTAATGTTTCCTGTTCCTGTACATAACCCAGCCCAATGTTTCCTCTTCCTGTACATAACCCAGCCTAATGTTTCCTCTTCCTGTACATAACCCAGCCCAATGTTTCCTGTTCCTGTACATAACCCAGCCCAATGTTTCCTTTTCCTGTATATAACCCAGCCCAATATTTCCTTTTCCTGTACAAAACCCAACCTAATGTTTCCTTTTCCTGCACATAACCCAGCCCAATGTTTCCTCTTCCTGTATATAACCCAGCCTAATGTTACCTTTTCGGGTATATAACCCAGCCCCATGTTTCCTCTTCCTGTACATAACCCAGCCCAATGTTTCCTCTTCCTGCTCTTCCTGTACAAAACCCAACCTAATGTTTCCTTTTCCTGTACATAACCCAGCCCAATGTTTCCTTTTCCTGTATATAACCCAGCCCAATATTTCCTTTTCCTGTACAAAACCCAACCTAATGTTTCCTTTTCCTGCACATAACCCAGCCCAATGTTTCCTCTTCCTGTACATAACCCAGCCCAATGTTTCCCCTCCCTGTACATAACCCAGCCCAATGTTTTCTCTTCCTGTACAAAACCGAGTCAAATATTTCCTCTTCCTGTACATAACCCAACCCAATATTTCCTGTTCCTGTACATAACCCAGCCCAATGTTTCCTCTTCCTGTACATAACCCAGCCTAATGTTTCCTGTTCCTGTACATAACCCAGCCCAATGTTTCCTCTTCCTGCACATAACCCAGCCCAATGTTTCCTGTTCCTGTACATAACCCAGCCCAATGTTTCCTCTTCCTGTACATAACCCAGCCTAATGTATCCTTTTCCTGTACATAACCCAGCCCAATTTTTCCTCTTCCTGTATATAACCCAGCCTAATGTTACCTTTTCGGGTATATAACCCAGGCCTATGTTTCCTCTTCCTGTACATAACCCAGCCCAATGTTCCCTCTTCCTGCTCTTCCTGTACAAAACCCAACCTAATGTTTCCTTTTCCTGTACATAACCCAGCCCAATGTTTCCTTTTCCTGTATATAACCCAGCCCAATATTTCCTTTTCCTGTACAAAACCCAACCTAATGTTTCCTTTTCCTGCACATAACCCAGCCCAATGTTTCCTCTTCCTGTATATAACCCAGCCTAATGTTACCTTTTCGGGTATATAACCCAGCCCCATGTTTCCTCTTCCTGTACATAACCCAGCCCAATGTTTCCTCTTCCTGCTCTTCCTGTACAAAACCCAACCTAATGTTTCCTTTTCCTGTACATAACCCAGCCCAATGTTTCCTTTTCCTGTATATAACCCAGCCCAATATTTCCTTTTCCTGTACAAAACCCAACCTAATGTTTCCTTTCCTGCACATAACCCAGCCCAATGTTTCCTCTTCCTGTACATAACCCAGCCCAATGTTTCCTCTTCCTGTACATAACCCAGCACAATGTTTCCTCTTCCTGTACAAAACCCAGCCCAATGTTTCCTCTTCCTGTACATAACCCACCCTAATGTTTCCTTTTTCTCTACATAACCCAGCCCAATGTTTCCTGTTCCTCTACATAACCCAGCCTAATGTTTCCTCTTCTTGTACATAACCCAGCCCAATGTTTCCCCTCCCTGTACATAACCCAGCCTAATGTTTCCTCTTCCTGTACATAACCCAGCCCAATGTTTCCTCTTCCTGTACATAACCCAGCACAATGTTTCCTCTTCCTGTACAAAACCCAGCCCAATGTTTCCTCTTCCTGTACATAACCCACCCTAATGTTTCCTTTTTCTCTACATAACCCAGCCCAATGTTTTCTCTTCCTATACATACCCAGCCCAATATTTCATTTTCCTGTACATAACCCAGCCCAATGTTTTCTCTTACTGTACGTAACCCAGTCCAATGTTTTCTCTTCCTGTCCGTAACCCAGCCCAATGTTTCCTCTTCCTGTACATAACCCAGCCTAATGTTTTCTCTTCCTATACATACCCAGCCCAATATTTCCTTTCCCTGTAAATAACCCAGCCCAATGTTTTCTCTTCCTGTACAAAACCCAGTCAAATATTTCCTCTTCCTGTACATAACCCAGCCCAATGTTTCCTCTTCCTGTACATAACGCAACCTAATGTTTCCTTTTCCTGTACATAACCAAGCCCAATGTTTTCTCTTCCCGTACGTAACCCAGCCCATTGTTTTCTCTTCCCGTACGTAACCCAGCCCAATGTTTTCTCTTCCTGTACAAAACCCAGTCAAATATTTCCTCTTCCTGTACATAACCCAGCCCAATGTTTCCTCTTCCTGTACGTAACCCAGCCCAATATTTCCTTTCCCTGTACATAACCCAGCCCAATGTTTTCTCTTCCCGTAGGTAACCCAGCCCAATGTTCTCTTTTCCAGTACAAAACCCAGTCAAATATTTCCTCTTCCTGTACATAACCCAGCCCAATGTTTCCTCTTCCTGTACATAACCCAGCCCAATGTTTCCTCTTCCTGTACATAACTCAGCCGAATGTTTCCTTTTCCTGTACATAACCCAGCCCAATGTTTTCTCTTTCTATACATACCCAGCCCAATATTTCCTTTCCCTGTACATAACCCAGCCCAATGTTTTCTCTTACTGTACGTAACCCCGCCCAATGTTTTCTCTTCCTGTACGTAACCCAGCCCGATGTTTCCTCTTCCTGTACATAACCCAGCCCAATGTTTTCTCTTCCTATACATACCCAGCCCAATATTTCCTTTCTCTGTAAATAACCCAGCCCAATGTTTCCCCTCCCTGTACATAACCCAGCCCAATGTGTTCTGTTCCTGTACAAAACCCAGTCAAATATTTCCTCTTCCTGTACATAGCCCGGCCCAATGTTTCCTCTTCCTGTACATAACCCAGCCCAATGTTTCCTCTTCCTGTATATAACCCAGCCCAATGTTTCCCCTCCCTGTACATAACCCAGCCCAATGTTTCCTCTTCCTGTACAAAACCCAGTCAAATATTTCCTCTTTCTGTACATAACCCAACCCAATCTTTCCTGTTCCTGTACATAACCCAGCCCAATGTTTCCTCTTCCTGTACACAACCCAGCCTAATGTTTCCTGTTCCTGTACATAACCCAGCCCAATGTTTCCTCTTCCTGTACATAACCCAGCCTAATGTTTCCTCTTCCTGTACATAACCCAGCCCAATGTTTCCTGTTCCTGTACATAACCCAGCCCAATGTTTCCTTTTCCTGTATATAACCCAGCCCAATATTTCCTTTTCCTGTACAAAACCCAACCTAATGTTTCCTTTTCCTGCACATAACCCAGCCCAATGTTTCCTCTTCCTGTATATAACCCAGCCTAATGTTACCTTTTCGGGTATATAACCCAGCCCCATGTTTCCTCTTCCTGTACATAACCCAGCCCAATGTTTCCTCTTCCTGCTCTTCCTGTACAAAACCCAACCTAATGTTTCCTTTTCCTGTACATAACCCAGCCCAATGTTTCCTTTTCCTGTATATAACCCAGCCCAATATTTCCTTTTCCTGTACAAAACCCAACCTAATGTTTCCTTTTCCTGCACATAACCCAGCCCAATGTTTCCTCTTCCTGTACATAACCCAGCCCAATGTTTCCCCTCCCTGTACATAACCCAGCCCAATGTTTTCTCTTCCTGTACAAAACCGAGTCAAATATTTCCTCTTCCTGTACATAACCCAACCCAATATTTCCTGTTCCTGTACATAACCCAGCCCAATGTTTCCTCTTCCTGTACATAACCCAGCCTAATGTTTCCTGTTCCTGTACATAACCCAGCCCAATGTTTCCTCTTCCTGCACATAACCCAGCCCAATGTTTCCTGTTCCTGTACATAACCCAGCCCAATGTTTCCTCTTCCTGTACATAACCCAGCCTAATGTATCCTTTTCCTGTACATAACCCAGCCCAATTTTTCCTCTTCCTGTATATAACCCAGCCTAATGTTACCTTTTCGGGTATATAACCCAGGCCTATGTTTCCTCTTCCTGTACATAACCCAGCCCAATGTTCCCTCTTCCTGCTCTTCCTGTACAAAACCCAACCTAATGTTTCCTTTTCCTGTACATAACCCAGCCCAATGTTTCCTTTTCCTGTATATAACCCAGCCCAATATTTCCTTTTCCTGTACAAAACCCAACCTAATGTTTCCTTTTCCTGCACATAACCCAGCCCAATGTTTCCTCTTCCTGTATATAACCCAGCCTAATGTTACCTTTTCGGGTATATAACCCAGCCCCATGTTTCCTCTTCCTGTACATAACCCAGCCCAATGTTTCCTCTTCCTGCTCTTCCTGTACAAAACCCAACCTAATGTTTCCTTTTCCTGTACATAACCCAGCCCAATGTTTCCTTTTCCTGTATATAACCCAGCCCAATATTTCCTTTTCCTGTACAAAACCCAACCTAATGTTTCCTTTCCTGCACATAACCCAGCCCAATGTTTCCTCTTCCTGTATATAACCCAGCCTAATGTTACCTTTTCGGGTATATAACCCAGCCCCATGTTTCCTCTTCCTGTACATAACCCAGCCCAATGTTTCCTCTTCCTGTACGTAACCTAGCCCAATGTTTTCTCTTCGTGTACATATCCCAGCCCAATGTTTCCTCTTCCTGTACATAACCCAGCCCAATGTTGTCTCTTCCTATACATACCCAGCCCAATATTTCCTTTCCCTGTACATAAGCCAGCCCAATGTTTCTCCTCCCTGTACATAACCCAGCCCAATGTTTTCTCTTCCTGTACAAAAGCCAGTCAAATATTTCCTCTTCCTGTACATAACCCAACCCAATGTTTCCTCTTCCTGTACATAACCCAGCCCAATGTTTCCTCTTCCTGTACATAACCCAGCCCAATGTTTTCTCTTCCTGTACAAAACCCAGTCAAATATTTCCTCTTCCTGTACATAACCCAGCCCAATGTTTCCTCTTCCTGTACATGACCCAGCCCAATGTTTCCTCTTCCTGTACATAACCCAGCCTAATGTTTCCTTTTCCTGTACATAACCCAGCCCAATGTTTTCTCTTCCTATACATACCCAGCCCAATATTTCCTTTCCCTGTACTTAATCAACAGCACACTGCGGAAGAACACAGGAAACCCAAACCTCGTGGTTGGGTGCACTTCCTCATTCTAAAGTGTATATTCATGTGCTTACATTTTGTAGAATGTTGTTCATTTTCATAGCACTGGAAGCATGAGGAGAAAATGGTTCATGTTTTTTATTTCACATTCCTCTGCAAATGCTGACCTGCATCCAAGCTATCATGGAATGCCGTAACTTTATGGAGCAACATTACTAAAACATTTGGTCACTGTTCTGCAAACCTTTCCCTTACCTGAATGGAGTGAGACCCCGTGGGCATGATACTACCAGTGCCAATCCTGCTTTCATTGCCCAATCATGTTGGCACTTGCTTTAGTCAGTAATGAGCCAATGGCAACCCTTCAAAAAAGGCTATTGGCATGAACGTGAGATCTGACTGCAGATTTGGAGATTTTGCAGATATCCAGTTGTGGTCCTTGGATTTTTCTTTAACTGCCAAAGCATCTGCTTCACTGTGGGGCAAGATGCACTTGCGTTCTCTACCAAGCAGATTTCCCAGAATTCCCACTGTTCCAGTGGTTTTAAACTTCATAATTAGCCTAAATCTTAATTACTGACCTAATAGTGTAAGGTATATCTTCAATTAAAAAAAAATGTTTGTAACCTTGTCCTGACTTATGAACGTCATAAATCCTTTGTCTTCTTTATTCGGTTATTTGTCTTTCCCAAAAGTGTTCGGCTTACATTTCAACCGAGCAATGCAAATAAAGGCTTGGTGTACATTCGCTTTGCCAGAGTTGCAGCTGACTCTAGTGTTTAATATAGTAACGGGGGAAGGGGGAGGGGGGTTTCAAAGTCACCCCGGGACGATCAAATCTCCGCCCTCAATGTCGAAGAACTTCAGTACGCAGATATTACCCTCACCCCTGTGTTATAACCGACCACTGCTAATGACAAACCATGAACTGTTTTTAGTCTATAGATACTTTAGCCTAAATCAGAACCTTTTCGAGATCAAACCCAGGAAGCAAACCTATTTGTTTTTTCCTAAACAATGGCGTGGAGAACTGATTTTAGATGTTTGTTTGTTTAGCTATTTATTTTGCTTGCAGGTAAAATTGGGATTTCATCATTCAGTGTTGATGAACGGGAATAACACGGTACCAAGGACCTCCAAAACCACTTGACGTTTAGCGACGTGTTTAATGTGTTTACCAACTAGAACGGCTACAAATGTGGCTACACATATTGGGCAATAAACGAAAAATAACTGTTGGAGCAGGTGAAGGGTTTCATGCAGAATATGGTAGCGGAAAATACAAAGTGAACTGTAGGCTACATTACACTTATCAACTAATCAGCAAATTATTTTGTTATAACATCAATTAACCCTTGTGTTGCCAAAAAATGAGGTTGCCTTTTCTGAATTTATCAGCGTTAAAAACACCCTAAATTCGTTTTTTTCAGCATGAAATTCGATTACTTTTCCTGGAGTAATCCTACAATTATAAAATGCTAGTCGAAACTTTTTATTTTATTTTATTTTTTTACATTTTTATAAAAGCGGTACACCATCAAGTACAAAGGTATAAGCGTCTTTTTTTAACCCTGCAGTTATGAAATCAGAAGTCATACTCAAAATTAAGCACTAGCCTACAAATCTATTATAGCAAAACAATCTATTATGGTGTGTGTTTTGTAGTAAAAAATAAAATGTGGTCTAGACTGAATAAATACAGTCTGTCTGGACTGTGAAGTAGGAATGCACAGTGATTCGCTGATTTATTTATGAATGACAGGCTGCTTGATATAACGTTTACAATTCAATGAATAAGCTTTATCACAAGGGGTCTGCTGAGGTTGGGTCATTTTTGACCCTGATGACGCTGGGTGTATACATAATATGAAGACAACACAACGGTTAATATGATTTTAAAAAAGTAACCCTATATCATAGGATAACCTGCAGAATGTACTGCAAGTATAGGCAACACTCAGCGTTAACTGTTACATACAGTATGCCTGCATGAGCGAGCAAATTAGGCTACGTTACCTAAATATCAGGGATTAACACTGAACTGACTGGCACTAAGCACAAAAGCCTCTGTTTTAATTGTGTACTTTATGGGTGCAGTCTTTATCTACACACCTTTGAAAGGGAGCTGCCAAGTTGTTTCACAGGCATATGAGTCACCGCGATACAGGTAAAAACAGTTGCAGATGCCTGCAGGGCATTAGCCTACTGCGAGCAAGCAAGCAGTCTACCGTCACCCACACCTAGCAAGCAAACTAGGTAACTTTGGGTATGGTTAGGTAGTACAGACAATATCTACTTCTGCTATAATTTATACAATTCTCTTATTTAGCAAGTTCGGAAAGATAAGAGCTAAGATAGCTAACGTTACAGCAAACTTATACATTATAGTGGTGTACCTGCAACAATTGTAGTAGCCTAGGCTATTAACTTTAAATTATAATGTGCTTGCTGGCTGGCTAGCAAGCTAACGTTAGCCCATATGTTTTACAATGACAGTCCAGGATGACAGAGGGCATGTGAAGTAGCTATATATAGGAAGATGGGCAAGTACAGCTGTCTCCTATAAAACCAAGCAAACTAACTACAGTTTGCGGTTTCACAAGGTAAATTATCCGATGATGTGCGATTGAGTAGTAGGCACTCATCTAGTTTTTTCCGGCTTCTGTTCAACTGAAAAATTGTTACGCAAGTAGGTACTCCTGAGCTTACCTAAGAAGCGGACCCATGTGTCGCGATAAATATCCACCTCCTTGGTCATTTTCTCCGGACTGGAATCCATTGCTCTCCACTTAAGCTTTAAAGCATAGCCTACCCCTGAGCAGCAGTTCCGTACTGTCTCAGTGCATAGATAGAAGGAGATTCACAGGACAGATTCAAAGACACGATACATTCAGTCAGGGACCGTCTACAAAGGTCAAACACTGACTACGATTTACACATCGTACTGTACGGCTAAATTTATATTTTATGGGTAAAAATTCTACATGTGATGTATTTAATGCACAAGTTAAGCAACTGACAATATAGGAAGCGGCGTTTGGGTTAAACATTTGTTATAACAAACAATGTTTTATGTTATTGTTGTTATTATTACACGCATATGATAGGCTATTACAATTTTATACAACAGAGATCCAAAGGAGTAACGCGATTGGCCAAGACGCTTCCCACCAGTGCTGGTATTTAGCAGAACCCAGAGCCATAGATAGAGAGAGTTGCATCAATAGAGGGTCAAAACGCTAACGATCACGTGGTTCATGTAGGCTTCAAATAGTTCCAAACAGCTGTTGGCGGCCAATTTGAATGCATGTCTTCTATTAGGAACATAGAGACCAAACATCGGTTTATGGTAACTAGCAGGGGCGTGCCTAGGCCCTGGCTATTGGGCTATAGCCCCGGGTCTCAAGAAAGCCCGTTACCATGTGTAAAATGTAATTCTCTCTATGGCTCTAGCACAGTGGTTCTTAACCTTGTTGGAGATATTGAACCCCACCAGTTTCATATGCGCATTCACCGAACCCTTCTTAATTGGAAAAATAAAATATGATTTTTTCAAATTCAAAACATAGGTATATGTTTTACTGGTGCACAAGGACGCAGTTAGGACGCTGACTCCCATCACGTTCCGTTATACATGTGAATCCATATTGTACATATTCGTCCGACCACTTTCTTTTTTTGCTCGACATAGTTAGTATGAAGGGATTAAAATATTAAGAAAGAAATCACACGTACCATCACGACAGTCACAAGTCGACTACCGAGCGCACCAAATTCCCTGCAGCACAGATGTAGCGTGATCACTTGCAGCCAATGATGGCCAAGCGGGACGTGTCATCACGAATCATATGAGTCGGGTGTGTGTCTTAACCTCCGCCGAACCCCTGAGACTGACTCACCGAACCCCTGGGGTTCGATCGAACCCAGGTTAAGAACCACTGCTCTAGCATAAGCGCACTCCCAGCAAACAGTGGACGTCCAATTGGGACGTACCGTTTTAGTCCTCTCAAAGTTATGATGTGACGTTCCCTAGGGATGTCCTGAAAACATTACTAGGACGTTATTAAAGTCATAGGAAGGTCACTGTTTGGTTACAATATGACATTTAATTAGAATTTTTCGGGGACGTTCAAGCAACATCCATATTCGGCTATGATATGACGATGTGCTCATAACATTCATGGGACATTCGGGGACGTTCCTGCAACGTCTGTTACTGGTTACAATATAACGTCATGTAATGAATGTCTGGGGGACGTTACTAGAATGTCCCGAGAACATTCTCTGTGACGTCCACGTAACATTTAGAAAACCCTACAAAAAGACGTCAAGGCGACGTCCTGATGACATTTTGAGACGTTCAGGGGACGTCCCGGGGACCTAATTGTGTTACCTGCGCTGCCATTGCGTAGACACGTTCTATAGAACATTGCCTAGGAAACATAAACAACAACAATAGCAACAGCAACAGGGTGCTAGCAATTTGGCGAATCCAAAATAAAGAATGAGTTAATCAAAAGTTATTGTTTCAATATTTTTTCATTACTTACTAAACGTTTATATTAACATTGTTGTATAGAATAAATAGATAACTCAAGGTTCGTGCGTTATAGGATTTAATCACTGCGGGGAGTACTTCGCAACTCGACCTGCGGTCTTGTTGCTGCGACGTCACAGCAGTAATTATGTTTCCAATAACGCACTCCCTCTCGTGATCTATTGCTTAATTATAAATTAATCATTACATTTCCTTCAATAATCGCAACAATACACTGATCTCAGTGAAAATGCACTAGTAGCCTAAGCCAGCCGTTGCACAGCTAACTGGTTAGCCAAATCGTTCTAATAGAATATAATAGAATAGAATAGAATAACTTTTATTTTCCCTTTTGGGGACTTCATTTGTAGCCCCAGCAACAACAAAAAGACATAGACAGTGGGGCAGACCCACAACACACAAACAAACATATCAAATAAAGACATTCAATAGAATCATTGCATTAATCAAGTGAACTAAACTGGAATACAGCCATGATTAAAAATAGCCCCTGCTGTCCCGAGATAATGCAAGTTATCATCAATTATTTGATACTATTTCATGAAGAGGCGGGCAACCTTAGATGTAGCTACCGGAACTCTGTCATACCAACAAGAATAGTTGCAGCAATATGTAATAATGTTTTTGGTATCGTTTGTTCGGCATTGGTGGAGTTTTTCCACGGTCCCTTGAATATCTTGCGTAATCAACACTCCGCTTACCGGAAAACAACGGGGCCACATTATGCGCAAGGGAAGACACTACAGTTCTTATAGTTCTGTGTAAGACACCAATGTCGATGGAAGATACTCAGCAGTATCGATTTCAAGATGAATGAGCTATTATCGACATGTGTGTGAGTTTGATTAAGCAATAACACTGATGATTATTTTGTTTATTTTTTATCGGTTACATTTAAGAAATCACCTTGTAACCTGAGCACTTGACGAGAAGGGAGGAATCCCAATCAATCTTAGTGGAAATAATACTTGAACGTTTTATATATAACGTTGAACGTTAAATATACTTGAAAATAAAGCATTAAAATA
Source organism: Synaphobranchus kaupii (assembly GCA_029718625.1). Lineage (NCBI taxonomy): Eukaryota > Metazoa > Chordata > Actinopteri > Anguilliformes > Synaphobranchidae > Synaphobranchus > Synaphobranchus kaupii. Next base: position 28,760,918 of record CM056386.1, read on the forward strand.
TACTAATGTAACACATGGATTGGCAAATGTACTATAATGGTAATCTGAATCAGTATCTGCAACAATAAGAAACAATATGTGTTTTAAAAAATAAAAAAGTAAACATGCATTAGTACAGATGATCCATTCTGTCTGAATAATGAAAAAAAAAGGTTTAAAATTAGAGTGCACCTTCATTGGCGTATAATTTGCCACACATAACTTGATCAAGATGAACTAATTAAGCTCAGCTCTAACAATGGCTTTATTCTCTTCTAGTTCTGTTTCCATTTTTTAACAATGTTCCCATTAATCTTCATAAGGAAATGTGCTGTAGTTTTAAATGACAAACATATTGGGAATTTTCAAGGAGATCAGCGTTAATCTTTATTTTACTGAATAAAAAAACAATTATGACACTGACATATGGGACTGATACTTATTGCGCAAAATGTCAAAATGTCTTGCTGCCATTAATATCATGCCAATTTTGTGGGGCTAAACCTGTTAGTCCATCTGGTGAATTCCAGCCACAAAAATGCTTGGAATGTTGGGCATTCTTGTGTTTGGAGTCCCAGGTAAGGTCCTGAGGTGGAGGTTAAAACCGGTTTTCCTCTCTTTTACATTACATTACTGGCATTTAGCAGACGTTCTTATCCAGAGCGACTTACACAACTTTTCGCTTTTTTAATTTATTTTTTATTTTTTTACAGCTGGATACTATATTTAGTATATAGTATGGCTGGATACTATATTTATTATTTAGTATATATCCAGCTGTTTTTGAACTAAAGCAATTCAGGAGAAAAATTACATTATGGGCATTTAGCTAACACTCTTATCCAGATTTTTCCTTTTTACATAGTATCCATTTATACATTTTATATACAGTCAGGTCCATAAATATTTGGACATTGACAAAGTTATTGTTATTTTAGCTGTCTACCACAGTATATTGGAGGTGAAATTAAATAATGAATATGAGCTCAAAGTGCAGGCTTTCAACTTTAATTGGAGGATATTTACATCCAAATCGGGTGAACGGTGTAGGAATTATAGCACCTTTTATGGAAATCAAAAGCGTACTACTCCCTCAACTTGTGGCAGATCTAATGACATCACTATGGGAATCCCCCCGCCCTCTTTTCCATTGGAATATTGACCACGGGCACACAATTCCACATGACAAATATCAAAACTGGCCTGCAACCTTGTGACCTCTGATCTTTTATCCAGGACGGAGTTTTGAACAGGAAGTCAATGAGTTAAAGACTGCCCCAAAAGTAATTGGACAAATTAGCATAAACTTAAATAAAGTCATCACATTTAATATTTGGTGACATATCCTTTGCATGCCATGACTTCTGTCTGTGACCCAACAACATCAAAAAACTCTTGATATCTTATTTTCCGGTATTCTTACAAGCGACACTATAACTTCTCTGCATTTGAATGGATCTCTATGGGAATTGGGGAGTGGGACTAGATTTAGCTGTAAATTATGCTGGAACAGTATGGAATACATGGTTGGTGAAATGGCTACAAGTCATCAAGGGTCTGAGGTATCAAACAAGCCTCAAACCATCACTTTGCTGCCAGATATGCAGTAGATATGGATGGATCACTGTAAGGGTTGTTTCTCCTTACAAATTTTCCTATTGAACTCTATGGAAAAATAAGTCAGGAGAAAAAACCCTTCAAGTTATCCATCCATATCTACTGTATTATTGGCAGCAGAGTGATGATTAAGGCTTGTTTGATACGTCAGACCCTTGATGACTTACAGCCATTTAGCCAACCATGTGTTCCATACTGTTCCAGTGTAATTTACAGCTAAATCTAGTCCCACCCCCCAATTCCCATAGAGATCCATTCAAATTCAGAGAGGTTATAGTATCGCTTGTAAGAATACCAGAAAATAAGATATCAAGAGTCTTTTGATATCTTTTTATACAGAATCATGATGGCATCACCTGTTTACCTGTGGAATGCCTGTTTGACCTGTGTTTTTTCACAGACATCAGGAAGTCATGGCATGCAAAGGATATGTAACCAAATATTAAATATTATAACTTGATTTAAGTTTGTTAATTTGTCCAATTACTTTTGGTCCCCCTAAAATTGGGGAGACTATGTATTAAAAGTGCTGTAATTCCTACACCGTTCACCCAATTTGGATGTAAATACCATCAAATTAAAGCTGAAAGTCTGTATTTCGAGCTCACATTCATTATTTAATTTCACCTCCAATATGCTGTGGTAGACAGCTGAAATAACAATAACTTTGTCAATGTCCAAATATTTATGGACCTGACTGTACCTTGCAAGGTACTTAACCTACTCAAGGGCACAACAGCAGTGTCCTACCTGGGAATCGAACCTGCAATTGAACCTGCAATCTTTAGGCTAAAAGGTCAGTTCCTTAACCATTATACTACACTGCCACACAGTTTAATACACTGCTCTCTTCAGTTTGACACCAACAAGCAGCTTATTTGTGAAATTGTGTTACTCATATAGGCTAATATGTGCAAGCTATTCCACATAAGATGCAGTTGATTGTAGACTACAGCCATGTAATTCCTTGCAAGATACAATGTGTAAAGATAGTTAGATAATAAGGGTTGAATAGAAACCAAATCATCTTATTTTTTTCAGATACAAATATCCCTTTTATTATTTTATATACACATCCCTAGCTATTTGGCATACAATTAATTTAGAAAGGGCATAGGGCCCGGTCACTGAAACAAAACAATTTGTGCAAAAATTAAAGAAAAGTTATAAGACAAAGCAACGGGCAAAAAGTCAAACTTGCATTGTGTTAAAATGACAATTCAAAGCATACAAAGCGGAATTCACATGTGTTCAGGGCTATTTTTCTACGCTCAGTCTATGGTTCAGGGTCGGGATAGCCTTGTCATGTGTTGTTATCTTTAGCCAGAACAAACGCGCTGTTCACCTGTCAGTGCTCACTGTAACAAGCACAACGCAGACTGTGCTCGACAGCCTATTGGTCAAATGAGAAGAGTCAGAATATTCACGAAAGCCAATGGGCACACAGGGAGGGTGTGTTCTTCCGCAGGAGGCGTAGAATGGCTGCCACCACGAAACAATCGGCTGCGAAAAGCCGGATAACATTTCCTAATGTAATTTGCCATCGGGCATTGGCAAAAAACATGTATTGGGTATTTATATCTATTATTGTTATGACAAATCGATGTTGGGGTGACGATGGGCACGAAATGGAGGAGTTTCTGAAGAGGGAGCACTCGTTGACCAAGCCATATCAAGGTAAGTTAGTGGTATCACCGCCGGTTATGGTTGTCAAGCAAACGTTAGATAGCCGGCTTGTTACAATTGCTAACACACTTAGCGTGAAATCAATGCTCACAGTAGGCCTACAAATAACTTTTAACGACATTACATTAAATATATAACGTTAGCCTACATCTACTTTCTTTCGATGATCTCCATATTGGCTAAATAGGAGTCTATGGCTGCGGTCTGTCAAATATCGCAATATCTTCGTTCTCCAACGCCGTGTTAGGCAGCTATTTTAAATATTGATCATCCTTGTAGAATACGTAATGTAGCGTTCGGGTTTTTAAAAACAGTAATAACCATCGTCAGAATATCACATTGTTAGACATTTATTATAATTTGCTATAGCCCTGTTTGTGTACAAGGGAGTAGCCTAGCCTACAGTAACTAAGGTAAAATCGGCCGTTGATTGAAATAACGTTGTGTCCTGCTTTGGACGTAGCTATTGTGTTACAGAATTTCATGGCAACATTACAGACATTAACCTAAGAAAAAAATGTTTTATAACGTGAACCGCTTAGCTACAAGTCGTAGTGGACGCATAGACTGTATAAAAATAGAGTGGACGGCGTCATTTTTTGATTTAAAAAAAAACCCCCATCATCATCATTCCTTTAACGATTTCTTTCTTCAATTCACAATTGTAAAGGCCAACGAACACTCGTAAAGTTATTTACTAACCATTGTGTCAGGGACGGGAAGTGTGTGGCATGATGTCGTCTCATCGTTGTGTGTTTAGCGATTGGGTCCTCCAGCTCGTCCCACTGGGAGCTGATGGGCGACACCATGATAACCACGGAGCAGGTGCGGCTGACGCCAGACATGCAGAGCAAGCAGGGAGCAGTGTGGAGCCGCATCGTGAGTATTGCGCTCATATCCACCTCGCTGATCACTGTCCTCACATCGGCTTCCGTCACGAGGTCACTATCCAGTAATGTCAGGGGTCTACAATTTCCCATCTCCCTACAACTTTGTGAGAAGTGCAGATACTACGTTTACTGGTTCTTGGTTAATCAATTCGTAGTAATGCACGGTGTAAACAAATAGTATAATAATAGTTTTGTTTTTTTTCAGCCCTGGTGGAGTTTGATATAGAGCATGTTCTGTAAGCAGTAGGGCTGCCTGAAAATGCCGTCACCGCCACTAATTGTTCTGTTTCTCTTAGTCTTGAATGTTACAAGTTTGCATGTATGTCTACTTCTCTGCTTGATCTCTCTCTCTCTCTCCCTCTCTCTCTCTCTATGTGCATTTGTGTGTAGCCATGTCACCTGAAGGACTGGGAGCTGCAGTGCACTTCAAAATTCATGGCCAGGGGAAGAAGAATTTGAATGGTGATGGACTGGCAGTGTGGTACACTAAGGAGCGCATGCAGAAAGGTGAAATGCTGCCCCTCTTGTTGGAAAGCCCTGTGAAACAGCCCTGCACCGACCTCCAAAGATTAATTTTTCTAATTAGTTTATTCCTTCCTTAATTTAATGTGTAGTTTAAAATAGTTGTTTCCCATGCCGATCTATCTGAACGCGACTCCACAAATCAAACACCAAGGAGAAAGCTACTTAATTTTAGATATTATATACCTGTCATTTCCTAGGTTTGATGAGGGTCTTTAAATTGCTATTTCTGAGTCTTACTGCATGTACTCAATATGACTAATCTAATATCGTATTTCAGTTTTATTTCACAATAGATTTCTTTTTAGAAGGATTTGGTAGGCAAAAGGAGCCTTTACGCTGGAGAGTTTCTGTGAAAAATCTTATTGCTGATGGACTGACATGTAAAAATATTAAATGACTGACCAGTTGAAGTTAATTGCTGTAAGTAAGGCAGAACTGAATCAGTCCTTGCTGAGAATCTGTGAGCGGGTCCTTTTGTCATCTCAGGTCCAGTATTTGGGAATACAGACTTTTTCACCGGGTTGGGTGTGTTTGTGGACACCTACCCCAACGAAGAGAAACATCTGGAGGTACGGCTTTCTGCTCCCAGATATTCCCACGGGGTGAGAGATGATGCAATCCACCCCTTTTCGGCTCAGAACGAGAGGCAGACTACACTGAAATCAAATTTTTGTGACTTTTAGGATAATCTGAACAAAATCACACCCTCCCAGTACCTATGTAAAATAGGTTGATGAGGTTTTATGAGTCTTTAAGGCCTGAGGAGATGTGTTTTCACATGTTAAATAGTGGCCAGGACTCCAGACTGGTTTGCGCTGGTTGTATTTATTCTGTGTGAACTGCTGTTCAGATTTAGCCATTGTGTGGCTGTGCCTTAATGCTCCTGAACGCACAAGGTTGTTATTCAGGCCAACTCTGGTGGTGCCTTTAACTAAAGTGATTTCACACTACTGGTCCTTCATACCTTTATAGTATCCACCCGTGTAATGCAGTACCGCTGCCATCTGTAATGATGTGTTTGAATCTTCTGTATTAAAACCATACTGTGATTTTGTGATGTAGGAAAATCTCTTAACACCGCACTGTATGAAGAGAGAGAGAAATCTTTTTTAGCATTTGAACTGAATTCCATTTTCAGTCCACCGTAACGTAATAAGTAGATCTGAGTATGTGCAGTTGATGAATATTGTTTGTAGTTGACGTTATTCGATCACATGGCAGTGAGTGCAGGGGTCCGGTGAGTGTGGGGTGTCGGTCGGCCTCACAGGCCTTTTTAAGGAGCCTGTTTTGTGATGTGTTCCTCTGTTTTTTTGCACCCCATGGAGACAGGCGCAGAAGAGGAGGTACACCCCTCGCACGCAGGTATCCCAATTCTGACCCCCACCCCAAAAAACTGCCTGTAAGGAGCATGCAGCCTCCAGTTTCACCCTCATGTCCCTTGGGAAAGCTGTGCGTGCGTGCGTGCGTGGGAGTGTGTGTGCATGTGCATGTATGTGTGTTGTTCCAGACAGTCTGGATTGCCTTGCTCTGTGAAGTCAAACGTGTGGTCTGAATTCCTGGGCAATCGGGACATGTTTGAAATGGCCCGACGTCGTGGGCATATCTGTCCTGCAGTGATAGGAGAGGGAGGCTTCCCCAGCCCCTGAATAAGTGAAGCTCCCACATGCTGTCAGTCACTCCTATGAACCAATCAGAATACATTTTTCTCCATTGCCAAATGTTGCGATTCGCTCAAATAAGTCAAGTCTCAAATACGTCTGCATACTGGGCGTGCTGGTTTTATGGCTGCCGTTACTAACATAGTCTTTCTTCATGTTTTATCTGTCTCGCTCCCCTCCTCTCTTCCTCTCCCTCTCTCAGAGGATATTCCCCTACGTGTTGGCGATGGTGGGGAACGGCAGTTTGGCCTATGACCACGAGAGGGACGGGCGACCCACGGAGCTGGGCGGCTGCACCGCCATGGTGCGCAACCTGAAGCACGACACCTTCCTCTTCATCAGATACGTGCGCCGGAGGCTGACGGTGAGAGACCGGCGTTAGCAGAATAATGTATCTCTTTAATAAACCTGAATAGCGCCTGCATGAATGTGAATGTATGTTAATTTTAACCCCGCCTTGGTCCACTTTGCCCCGCCTCCAGATCATGATTGACATCGACGGGCAGCACGAGTGGAGGGACTGCCTGGACATCCCGGGGGTGAGGCTGCCCGAGGGGTACTACTTTGGCGCCTCGGCCATCACTGGAGACCTGTCAGGTACTGCCTCAAATCCTCAATACTTTCATGTTGTAAGGGCGATTCATGCTTATTTTTCCGACTGGAAAAAAAAGCAGCATGACAGTTTTTTAGTCACCATCACCCTGTGAGCGTGCGCCTAGTTCTAAGGAATTTTGGAATTAGTTTGGCAGTGCCATGTTCAAATATGGAAATAAAATGTCAAAACAACCGTATGCATGCTGTAACGATGTGAGTGGCAGTGCTTGAGTTGACTGGAATGAATATCAATGCAAACTCAAACTGTACAGAAAGCTATTATTAGATTTTCCAGGTTATCTGAAACAGTGGTTTAGACCAAGGGGCCAAGACTGGGCTTTCGTTTTGAAGCTCACGTCCTGGTTGGGCTGGGAGCGGCAATTGTGCCGTTGCTCACTTGTGCCACTGTGATTGGCTCCAGTATAGGTCTTTCACCATGTAAGTCAATGGCAGCAATGTGGTCAAAATACTCAGTCAATAAATTTTTCCCACAAAAAAATTTAATTGCAATAGGTGCCTGTCCTCCATCTAATGCCTCTGCATGTGCTGATTTTTTAAAATATTGTGTCGTTTGGACAGGGTATTAACATTTGTTCAGGACCAATCAGAGGGACAGGTTGAGTCCTCTTCGGCTCCACGGAGCAGGCGCAGTTTGTACAAACGGGCGGCGAAAAGACATACAGAGATTCCATTCAGTTTTTACGAGGCCGTGGAAAGGCAATGGGTGATGTCACAGTGGCTTTGTCCTTATTTTTATACAGTCTATGGTTTAGACCCACCTCCACCCTTCACACAGCCCACCCAGGGCTCCAATACTAACTTTCTTCACCTTTTTTCACATCATTTTAACTGTCCCGAAGTGAATGTGGACTGTCCCAAAATTTAAAAAGTAGTTTCTCTATATTTTTATTAGCTAATTAGTGATTGTTGGCATACAGTATGTCTCGCCACAGTATGAGGGTTTTCTGTCCCTACTAGAGAGTTTTTACCTCTGCTATCTGGGGGCTTAGAACTGGCATTTCCCATTTCCCCTTTCCTCCCCTTTCTGTTCTGTAAAGCCTTCTTTGTGACAGTCGTCTGTGAAAAGCGCTATATAAATAAAATTGAATTGAATTGAATACATTAAACACTGTTCAAATAATTAGGTGGAAAAAAAATAACCGGATGCAATTACATTACTGCAGGGTCCATTTGAACTGAAGGACCTCTGAGTTCGGCAAAACACAGAAGATAATTTGCTTTGGTGTTTTTACATTCCGGACAGACATTGCAGATTCATACTGGATTAAAATCACGCATCCACAATACCTCCCTCGGTGAAACTAATCCAGCTCAAATATGGCTCAAGTTGTTGAAAATCATGGAAACTAAAAAAAAAAAATATATATTTTCAAATTAACGTAGCAGTGGGGAACATGCGCAAATGTAGCAGTAGTAACAAGTGTTTTGAACGTTTGTCTGCGAATGCTTCTCACAAGTTGCTTTTCGAGTTCACTGTCTGTCAGTGTCAACTATTGGCCAGTGACAGAGGGTGGGTGCTCAATTGGCTCCATACCCATGTGGGGACTCAGTGAGTGCTAGATGCAGGATCACTGTATTTTTCCTGGTGTAGATAACCATGTGGGGATGCAATGAGTGCGAGATGCATCGTTGCTGTGTTTCTCCTCGTACATATAACCATTTGGAGACTCAGTGAGTGATAGATGCAGGATCGCTGCGTTTCTCCTGGTGCAGATAGCAATTTTGGGACCCAGTGAGTGATAGATCCAGGATCGCTGTATTTATCTGTGTGCAGATAACCATGTGAGGACTCAGTGAGTGACAGATGCATGGTTGGTGTGTTTCTCCTGGTGCGGATAACCATGCGGGGACTCAGTGAGTGATAGATGCAAGATCACTGTTTTTCTCTTGGTGCAGATAACCATGATCTGATCTCGCTGAAGTTGTACCAGCTCACCGTGCTGCGCAGTAAGCAGGAGGAGGAGGAAGAGGAGGAGATTCTCATCCCCAGTGTGGACAACCTGGAGCTGCTGAGGGGTATGGCAGGAGATCGATCAATCACCCATGCAGGGCGGGGGGCGGGGTGATATGCCGGTAGTATCGCATATCGATATAGTGGAGTGCCCTCCACTATTATTGGCGCCCCTGGTAAAGATGAGTAAAAGGGTTATAAAAAATTAACCGTTTGGTGAATTAGCTTAACGTCACACTGAAAAAATTTGAAAAATCAAACCTTTTAATTGAACTAAATTTATTATGAGGAAAAAAAAATCCCTCATCAAGAAATAATTATTTTTAACAAAACCATGTGTGCCACAATTATTGGCACCCCTGCATTTATATTTAGAGTAAAGTAATCCATTTTTAATATTTGGTCACATATCCTTTGCATGCCATGACTTCCTGACGTCTGTGACCCAACAACATCAAAAGACTTTTGATATCTTATTTTCTGGTACGATACTATAACGTCTCTGCATTTGAATGGATTTCTATTGGAATTGGGGGGTGGGACTAGATTTAGCTGTAAATTACACTGGAACAGTATGGAACACATGGTTGGCTAAATGGCTCTAAGTCATCAAGGGTTTATTGTTGCGATAGATGGTACATTGTTCAGTTGCAGTACTGATATGAGTTGGCTAACATCAGCTAGCACCATAGCTGTGTAGTTTCAGTTCTATGGTCACTCACCAAGACATCTGTCCAACTCGTTCACTTGTCACAGTTCTCCTCATCCTCCTTGCCTGTTCCTGGTCCATTTGCCTAGCAGGCTCAAAATTGCAAGGCCATGGTCCTTTGTGTCCATAATTCATTGTGTATTGAACATTGTCCATCTCCACCGTGGGATCCATCTTTCTAGCTTTAGCTGCAGTATAGGTATTTCACTCCAGGAAGTTCCTTACGCGACGTCAATCCCGGGTTTTCCACTTCAATAAAAAAATATATATATGAAACTCCACTGTAATTATAAGCGTCAATTTGGAAAAAAGAAATGCATGCAATCCAGTTCCAACAAAACTTTCCCACAAATTATTTAAGTTTGTGTGGAGATTCCCAGTGATACCAACTCTCTGGTGATACTTAACCTTCATTGTAACCATTTGCTCTAATTCTCTCTCTCCCCCTCTCTCTCTCAGCGGATGGAAGTGAAGGAGGGATGAGTGGGATAGCCATATTCTTCACTGTGCTTTTCTCCCTGCTTGGCTGTTTCCTGCTACTGGCCATCGGCATTGTCCTGTACAACTACTGGAGCGAGAACAGCCGCAAACGCTTCTACTGACACCGCGACAGAGAAATAAAGGGAGAGAGAGAGAGACAGAGAGGCCACCGTTACTGAATAACTGTTACTGCACTGAGACACTTTGATCAGGGCTGCTCACCCTAACCACTGCTACTAAGGGAGAGATAGAATGTGAGAGAGACAGACCACCGTGACAACTAGTCAGGGAAACAAAAAAAAATAGTTTCTTGTTGCACTGAAGAACTGCTTTACTGACCGTAATCATCACTACTGAGAGAGAGACCAATGGCGAGGGAGAGCTGGGATGGAGAAACGTTTGAGGGAAGAGTGTGTTGCACTAGCTCACAGAGAGGAGAACTTTGAGAATGACTGCCTTCAGCCCTGACCCAGCCTCCTATAGGAGAGAGAGAGAGAGAGAGAGGACCTCCTCTCACCCCCTCCTCCCTCCCACACCCTCTTGTGGGCCCTTTGGACAGGGCGGAGGAGGCCAGGAGGGACATTCCTCATTTCCAAGTCAGTTTCACTCCAACCTGAGGAAAACGCTGGATGCTCCTTATAGGGCTTGTCCCAGTCACCCTCCCCGAAGCGTGCAGCGGCGGCGGGGGGGGGGGGGGGGGGCTGGGTTTCCAGTCTGACGCTTTCAGGATGCCTCTGAATGTTAGCGGGTGACTTGCCAGGGGAGAAACCGGTGCTTTACACGTCCCTGTGCGAGCCCGTCGGCACCCTGGCCAGCTTCGCCACGCGGCGCGAGATGCGGACTTCCTCAACGTCCGCTTCCTTTTCTCTGCTTCGGAAACACCGGTCCCCCCGAACCGGTGTTTCTACGCCACGTCCTGCAAAAGACACGATCCCCGTAGCCCGTAAGACCCGTCACATTTAAAACGAGGATGCCTCCTGTTACCCGTGATTGATTTAGTCCCCTTCTCTCCTCTCCTCCTCTCCCTGCCTGAACATTTTCAGCAACCGACACCCTTTAAGGTTGACTAAGCTTTTTATAAACGGATGTAAAATGATTGTAGGTGACACTGTTCAGACCCCTCTACTGATTTCTGTGCTACTGCAGCGATTGTTTTTTCCTACACATATATATGCATGCAGGTATCTCCCGCCTTTTATGTCACTGCTCCTTTTGGAGAACAGATTAAAGCGTCATAGTTCGCCGAGGTGTTCTGCGTACTGACCAGGTAGTCCTCTCCATATTGGTTACATTGAAAGTTATGTCTCTGTCGCTGGTGAAGCTCCAAGTGTTCTGATTCGTTCACTGGTCACTAAGGTGTGTGGTTAAAGATTGGAGGTTCGATAGATGGCACAGCAACTCTGACAGGCACTCAAAAAAGAAAGCACAAAGGATGGGAGGAACATAGGAGTTGAATATCTGGTCAGTAAATAGAATATCTATGTCCTTTGTTAGATCACATTTTACCATGTTGAATGTACATAGTCTGTATAAGTTGGCCTGGTAGTGTTGTATGGTGCTGAGAAAGTGTAGATATGTGAGTTACAATGTCCTGCCTAATAACTTACGAGTTAGATGAGTTACAGACCTTCTTTTACCACCAGCCTTCACAGTTGTGCCTGTGTTTCTGTTTAAACTAAGATATTGTTACAAATCTCTGCTCCGTATGCCAATAGCGAACTAAAAAGCCAGTTCACAGTTCACAAGAGGTTTACCTTTTCAGAAAAATAAAAAACAGGTGCTAGTTAATATAGAAATAGAGCCAGAAAATTGTACAATTAGAAGGTGGCCCTTTAGATTACAGTACAGTTTATGAAGTTATAAATACACAATTAATTATGAATAATTTTAACAATAGTAATACATTAACCACTGTAAATTATATAAATTAAATTTTAGTTCTCAATCTGGCCCCTTGCCTGTTAAGAAGGGCACAAGATGACCAGATCAGGAACGACAGTGTCACAATTTACACTTTTAAGATGATCGCACAATCTATGCTGTTATCTTGTGTGGAATTATGAGAACTGTGGCCTGGCTTTTTACAAAATGTTGAACCAAAACAAGGAAGCAAAAGGAAATTATTTATATGTTATTAATCAATAATTATTACAGCGGAATTATCTAGTTGTTTTTTTGCCAAGAAGTCTGGATGGTTGACTCATCTCATTGCTGCATGTTTATGCCTTTGGATTTTACTGTGTCAAAATTTGTGTCTTTTTTATACTGCCGGCTGGCTGTTTGTGGTAAGCCATCGGCGCAACAGAAATTCTAGCGTAGCATGAAGTGTCTTTTCCCTGCCTGTCTTGTTACCACCCCAGCCTTCCTTTTATTTATTAAATAGTTTATTTATTTATGTATTTATTTATTTATTTATTGGGGGTGGAAGTGTAAAGAAGAGAACATCATACTTGGAATAAATGTCACGTTCCTCCCAGACGAATGTTCCTCTGTGTTCCTCTGTCAGGATGGCCTTGTATCTCCTTGTGCTCGCGAGTGACTACCTGTTATTCCCGGACCATGATTGCAATGGTTGCATTTGATTGAGAATGTAATCCCAAATGACCTTTGCAGATACTATTGTGGAATTTTGGTTTTAGTTGACACTCATCGGTCCTTCCTAGAGCTGTCGGGAGAGTTTAGTATGTGTCATTTTGGTTTTTCGGTGCACTGCTTAGCCAAAATTTCATGTGAATGGAGCTTTATAGCGAAATGCTAAGACAGAATATAACCGGCAATAGGACAGTGCAAGCTCATCTAGTTTATGTGTGACACCCTTTGCGAAACGTGATTTGTAACTTAGTTATTCCGATACAAAACACAGCCAATAATGGTACGCCTTTGAGGTAGAAATATTTACCATATGGTTGCAGATCAAATGACTTGAACATGCTTTATATTGAAAATTGTGTAAGGCCATTGGGTTTTTAATGCTTTAACATGGAGGTGAATGGCAGTGATTTTTGTAGTTATTGTGAATAACTTTTCACTTACCGCCGTATATAAATTTACATTTTTTGAGTAAGGTTGAAGTATACCTCACACAAGTAACGATTCAAAGTGGCGGTACATGCTCTGTGTGATGTTGACATTGACATTTCACAACCACAATATCATGAAAATAAAATAATTAAAACTGATGTTAAATTAATGGCGGTGTCTGAACAGACCTTCAGGATTGAAGTCAAGCCTCCTGACTTTTTAGATAAACGTAAAATATTCTTGTCCCAAAAAGGCAATACTTTTAATTTGGGGATTTTATGTAGTTTGAAATACTGATTTTTCCAATGAAAAATATTTGTGCAAAAAAAGTAGCCTCTCAGGTGTATGCAGACATAATGAGCATCCAAACCAATCACCTTTTCGCTTTGTTTGTTACATACATTACATTTATTTGGCAGACGTTTTTATCCAAAGCAACGTACAATGAGTGCACACGGAAGGTCATTGGAACAACTACAAACAGGTGGGATAAAGTACAGTTCTATCATAAAGGAGAAGCTATCCATAGCCACGAACATCAAGTCTAGATCACACAGTAAGCTATGGCTAAAGTCTTAAGACCTCAAGTCTAGGTCACACAGTAAGCTATGGCTAAAGTCTTAAGACCTCAAGTCTAGATCACACAGTAAGCTATGGCTAAAGTCTTAAGACCTCAAGTCTAGGTCACACAGTAAGCTATGGCTAAAGTCTTAAGACCTCAAGTCTAGGTCACACAGTAAGCTATGGCTAAAGTCTTAAGACCTCAAGTCTAGCTCACACAGTAAGCTATGGCTAAAGTCTTAAGAGAAGTGAAGCCCGAGTCTCAGAAAGCGAAAGAATGCACTGTTTTACTTGCCGCCGCTGTTGTCGTCTGCCCTTCACTGTGCAGTGAGTTTGATTCGGTAAACTGGGGCCTGGCTTCTCATCGCCCTTCCTTTACCTTCTTCACTTCAGGACATCTGTCACTGTCTCCATTCAGAGGCCTTTGAAACCCTGCTCATGTGAACATCTAACCCCAAGAGATTTCAAATGGCTTTCTGCATTATTTCTACTCCTGTTCTTTTAGATACAGGTGATGTGACTGTAGATTTACTGACATGCTGGCAGAAACACCCTGTGGCCTGTATTGAGCTCGTTCCTGGCGACTGGCGGTCCTGCAAGATTTAGGACAAATGTGAATCCACCATAAGCACATGGTCACTTTAGCGGAGATTCAACAGTAGCAGAGATGATCTCCTCTACCAAAATAAACACTAGTTTTTTCATCAAGCAGAAATGTCTTACAGTATGTACTTATGTAGGACTCGTGACCGAAAGGCTAGGGCCTAGTGCTCAGTGGCCAATTCCATGGGCGTTACAAAAAAAAAAAAAACTAGTTCTGGACTGTGGCTGTTTTTTTCCTGCTTACTGTAACTTGCTGGAATTCTCAGAAGTGAGAAGGCAGGAGTGGAATCCGTGGCTATGGTCATTATGCAGATCAGGGGGTTAGAGGGACAATAAGGAACAGACTTCCCTGAGGATGGATTCCCTCCCTTAGCTTGACCCAGATCAACAAAATCACAATAACTACTTTACACACACATCTTATGGGGAGGTAATCTGAGAAGATTACAATGCACTGAAAACGCACTGCAGTCCCATGGTTTATGGGGACATCATTTTTACATGTAAATGCTGCTATGATTATGTTGTGAACTAATGATTTAATGACTGCTTACAGAAAAAAGTACGTTACTTTGCAAACTTTGCATACAGATGAAAGCATTTTCCATATTTCTTCCCCCTCTAATGTACATTTATTGTCTATTTCTCATTAAAGTTGCATGATGCTGAAGTGCCTGCTTTCAAAAAGATGTATTAATAATTCATGTTGCACACTTGAGAACACCTACATGTATATTCTTAACCCCGCACACAACCTTATGGGACACAACATAGTTTTATCTCGCTCTAACAGGTAGGGCTGCAAAATCCTACATTAGTCAAAAAAGATTTCGCGAAAATAAACAAAAAAAAAAACCCAAAAACGCGCTCATTCAGAAAATCTGAGGATCTTCTTGCACAGGATTTTTGAGGCCCAGGCCATAGACATGCATATTTAACTAGACAGGAAAGTATGCCCTCAGCTAATCTAAGGGTGGTTCTGGAATGTTTAAAATGGGGAGCAGATATGTACGCGGACAGTCGGCCGGATTGCCCGCGGATTTTGCCTTTCATAGTGGCGCGTACCAACCATAGAAATATATATTAACGGTACCAACCAAGAGGCCAAAACCAGGCTTTTTCAAGCTCACTTCCTGGTTTGGCTGAGAGCTGCAAGAGACGTTGCTCACCAACGGCTGGTTCCAGTATACGTCTTTCAGGCCCCTTTTTCAATGCAAGTCAATGGTATTAAATGCGGTTAAAATACGAAGTCGATAAGTTTTTCTCACAAGAATATGTAGTCGTAATAGGTGAATTTACTTTGTCTAATGTCTCCCCATGTGCCGATTTGTTAAGTTATTGTGTTGCTTTTACGCTGTTTTAACATTTTATAGAACCAATCCGTTTGCAGCACTGCGCGTCACTTGTCATGCGCTTAGTGGACGAACCAGACCTGGCCGGACGTAATGACCATATAAGGGTCCCCCTGCTCCCTACTGAGCAGTCTCTGGCTCCTGAGACTTTTTGTACATCATGGCAGCACTTCTGCTGTTTCAAAACGCTTTTCACAAGTCCATGGAAAATCGGTGGGTGACGTCACTCACTTTGTCCATATATTTCTATATTCACGTCATATTTATTGTGACCAATTTATGTGTTCATGTACTTCTTGAAAAGCGTGCTCCCAAATGTACTCAGCGAAACCCCGGAAGTAAGTGTGTCATCTGGGTGTTTCAAGTATACTGCAATTTGAAACATTTTCTTTCTTTGGTCTTATCTACTCACCAAGGGTACTCAAAAGTATGGAAGAGTGCTGATTTGTACACGGCCCAGGTTTGTGTCACGCCAGTCAGTCTCTGTTCCTCCATACTGACAGTAGCTCCAAAATTTGTTAATTTATTTATTTACGACACCGATACTGTAAACTGACAGACATATAGCTTCAGCACAAAATAAAGTACAGATGACAGGAGGAATTTGCCTTTGCTAAATTTATCAATTTTATTATAAAAAATGTAATAAAAATGGTGAAACAAGCACACAACTCTTCTCATCAAACTTGTAGCATTAGAATCATCTACATGATAACAGAGCCTTTCTACTTTATGAAAACCAGGATAGAGTAGATTTGGACAACCGTTTGTTTCCAAAACAGGATTTCCTTTTTGCTATTTGGCAAAAAAAAACTTTAAATAAACACAATACATCTATCAAAGGTTTTCATCTTCTAAAAGAACCTCTGTCAATTAAATAACTAGGGACATAATTTTTTGCCAATTGGAAATGCACTTTGCGACTTTGGTTCAAATATTGTGATGACTGCTGGGTTTAAATAGATCTATCATTGTTAACAGAAAAAGAGGTAACATGGAACAATTTAAAAAACTAATTTCAAGAATGAAACATGCCGGAACAATGAGACATATTCACCCCGAATGAGGCACAATATTACAGAATGTACTTATAAGAATATTTCTTGTGATAATTAACTAAATGACCAGAGAGAGTCACGAGTATATTGCAGCATATAATAGTGAGTTGAGGTTATTGCATAGCCTAGTTGTGTCACCCTCATTAATGAAGGTTATAGCAAGGTTATATGTGGTGGGGGCGGGGTTGAATTCTCATGTGCAGATTAAGGGCACTGACATGCGGCCGGGACAATTTGTAAATTGGTAGAATGGGGAGGGATTGCCAGTGTATTAACAGGGCCTGACTTGCATTGACAAACTACAGGGACGCACATTTAAGCTGTACCGATTGTTGAGTGAAGTGAGATGGAGGGAACAGTGCCTTTTGCAAAAACTGCTGAGCGAATTAATCAGGCTGTGACGATGCTCATGCTAAAATTATATGCGTATGAAAATGATGCATTTGAGAATTGTGCATTTTGAGAATTTCTCACCGTTTACATGTTGGAATTTCGGGGAAGCAACGACGAGTGACGATCATTTAACTTTGATGACATCACAAACCTCTGTAGTCCATTGAGGTGTGTTTGGTTATTTTGCCACGGTCAGTACCAGTGGAACTTGGAAACTAAAGAACCCCTAGATATTTAAGATAAATAATTACGATATTTCATGTTAACAGTAAAAATGCACCAAAATCTTGTGAGTCATTCAGCTGAACTCCTCTGAATTCCCTGAATGTTTGCAGTTTTCTTATTAGGTAGCTTCAGTAATATTCTTTTAACCTCGACACCGTATTTCAATTGAAGTCACCTTTTATAATGCAATCTTTACAGTGATACAATAAGCATGCATGTCTTATCACTCCTCTCTACTCTTTTATGCTTGCACCACCAGTTAATTTACAGGAAGCACATGATAACGCCGCAGTCTAAAACAGAGAAACCTATCTGTGCCTGCACGTGGTGCACACACACGCACACGCACAGCATACAGCATAGGTATGTATATTTCACACTGGGTAACCGTGCACAGATGGACAGTCACGCGACAGTGAGAGTGTAAAGACTCCACTTACTATAAACAAATGCAACTGTATTTTCTTTAACCCAGTGAAAAGCACCCATCATGTGTGATAGGCAAGTAAGACAGAGGGGTAAGAGAGAGGGGTAAGAGAGAGGGGTAAAATGTTCATGGGATCAAACGGGGCGACTGACACCTTCAACTGTGACCCACGATCTTTGCAGATGGGAAAAAAAAACATCTCTAAATGATGGCTGGATCTCAACTTTCTGGAAAGAAAGAAATGCAAACAAAGCACAAATACTGATGTAGTTTTTTGTCTGTGTTTAATAGCCCTTATTTTGCAAGGTAAACATGTTAAGGCCAAAGATATTTTATAACTGAAATCCTGGCCAATCTGTACAAGGGGAAGATAGGGAAGGGGGGAGGGGATATTGTTTTGGGGTTCCAGTAGAAACACAGGTCAAAAACCCTGTATTCAAATTATCCAAATGCAAACATTTCCATTACAAAACACATCTTCATCGCTCTACATTGCATAACAAACATGCACTTGAGTATTTTAATTTGTCACCTAAAGAAATGTTTTCTTGAACCATAACATACAAGTAACAGTATATTCCAAACAACACCCCACATATATCACAAAAACCAAATTAAGTATTGTTCCCCAAGTAAAGCTTTTTTCAAGATCCTAACATGTCTCCGCATAGCTTTCAAACGTTAAACACAGAACCCGATCTGCCCTTAAATGTAAAATCAGAACAAAAATGGGGAAATGCTTAGTAAATGTGATAAGGAAACAGGAAGGACACAGGTTTAAGTGTTCAAAGGTTTTTATGTTAGCTTAACTGAAAAAGCGCTGGTCACCTTGTCAATATAGACCGTAAAATTGTTTTTAAAAAGTAAAGCCCTGGGAGTCAAATTTCACTCGCCCATTTAAAGCAGCTTTAACGGTGAACTCAATTAGGCAAAAGCGACCTACTACACACATACAACATACATGTACTCTCTACATAAGTGGATAATAATAAAAAATAAAAAAAGTCAGAGCATCTGGTGTTTCCAGGTTCTGGACACCAGCAGGGAAAAACCATTCTGAGAGAACAGACAACAAAAACTACAAATGGGTGAGAACTAACACACCTGGCAGCGCTCTCTGCACGCACATACACACACACGCACACTCACACACCTGGCAGCTCTCCACACACACACACACACACACACACCTCTCACCCGTTACGAGCGTCTCTTTGGAACTGCTGCAGTTCTCACGCTGGGTAAGTGCCACTGTGAACGCTTTATCCGAGATTGCCAGCGTCCATTTCTTAGCAACAAACCCAGGCAGCGTGTGTTCACTTTTTTTGTGTCCACAAAATTTTTTTTCTTCTTTTTCTTTTCCTTTAAAAGAAAATAAACTTTCTTCTGTTGGTTACTGACTTAACACCAATCACCTCTGCCCACCTTTTTCTAACAACCAATTTTTTTTAAAGATTTTTTGCCATGTCACAAAAATAACATGATGCTTGTGGGCTGCTTCGGTGATGCAGTCTTGTTCTCTAAAGCAGGCCGAACGACATTGTATTTTGAGAATTATTGCAGATAAATAAAATGGCTGCAAGTACAGCAATGGCTACACAGGCAGACCAACCAACAGTACAAAAAACGAGGCAAGCCACCTGCATTAAGGGAAACAATGACGACAGCTGTTGATTATTGTGTGCCGCTATGACTGCTATACCTCTTTGTTTCACGTAATAGACAATAAAAGGGTTCAGCACCTTGTTTCGTATGGTATGTGCCTCTGTGCCATCGTTTAAACACCCACATCTCCACCATTTGATTGGATAGTCATAAATACACTAAGAAGTGGAATGTATGGACCTATACTAGAGCCGTGGTGAACTCCAATTCTTGCATAGAGGACCAGAGAAGCAAAAGCGATGATGCACCACTGGGACAGAGGTGGTGTGTGTGTAATTGATTGTGATTAGGTTGTATGTAATTGATTGTGATGGAGTTTGTGTATAATTGATTGTGACGAGTTTGTGTATAATTGAATGTGATGAGTTTGTGTATATAAATGTCCAGGTTGATCTACTCGGGTTCACACGCTCTCTAACCACGCCATAAGGAAGACCTTGTGTGGTCGAAACCGGTCTGCGTTTGTTATGGCATTTTAAAGCACAACTGTGCTTTGGTAGAACTTTGGATTGTGTAGTTGCCTGGCCATGACATGAGTCCAAATGGTGGCGAAATATGTTTGTTAGTTGCTCTGTGCTCCCCTGGGGTGATAATCCAGAATAGGGTATTTGTTCCTCTCCATTCACTTCTATAGGGCAGCTAAAACAGTCTCAAAATGACACTTCTAGCACGTATATAAACGTTCTAGTTCGTATACGTGCTAGAAGTGTCATTTTGAGACCATTTTAGCTTCCCTATAGAAGTGAATGGAGAGCGACAAATACCCTATTCTGGATTATCACCCCAGGGGAGCACAGAGCAAACAACAAACACATTTTGCCACCATTTGGACTCATATCATGGCCAGGCAACTACACAATCCAAAGTTCTACCAAAGTTCAGTTGTGATTTAATTCAATTCCCAAAAAGCCTCTTCACTAATCTTGTCTCTGCGCAAAAAGGGCCTGAAGGTTCTCATTTGTGGTTGATGATGAATCTGGGTCACAATGGTGGAGGTTAATTTAAATCTGGATGTGTGAGCCCCTCCTGACGGGACAAACCTCCCCTCCCTTCATTTCTGGATGGACATTTACGCCCACCGAATGTCAAATACGAGGCTGAAGAGAATCTCCCTCATACATGAGGGCCGACTCCACGGCCATTAAATATTGCAGTCTTGAAGAGAATCTGTCAGCGCCCAAGGGGAGGCCATGTAATCCAGCTGAACCGCCACATGCTGGCAACCGTCAACTCCTGTGAAAAAATCTAATTAACGTCACCTGCGCAGCTAAACACCGTAAGTGCTTCACGTCAGTGAGTCGCTGATGACCTACTCTAGCCAGGCCCTCATCTCGCAGTTTGGGAAACTTGGCTCTCCCAAAACAAGTGGATGTTTCTCTGTCCAATGCAGGCCACACATACACAAACAAACACAAACAAACGCACGCACGCACGCACGCACGCACGCCCGCACTAGCTCCCAGTGCATTTATCAGTATTAACGGAAGGAGCTGGGGCCGGCAGTGAAACGTTTGCCCTGTCACGGTACGCAGAAAGTGCATTGAGAGGCACGATGAACAAACACCCAAAATGAAAAAATAAAGATGGAAGCGCCTCCGACAAAACTGCTCCAAAATCCTTAGCCCAAGGGATGTCAGAGACAGGGAAAAAAAAACGAACAAAAACTTCTACTTACAAGTTATGTTGGCATCAATCAAGCGCAAGTTACAAAGGAGAAAAGAAGTAGCAATAACGATAGCAACGGTAATTGTTTATAATCCACAAAAGATCTAGTATCCTCTCAACTTTCTTCATCTTTACGTACCAACCCCGTTACTGTAAATACCTCACCAGCAACTTTCTGTCTGACATTTTGTCACCAACGGCTTGGAAGCATGCTACCGCTAAAATGTTTTTAATTGGTACTAATTATCAGGCACCTCCACCCGTTTTCACCCCATTCCACCCCTGTGTTTGACCAGCAGGGGGCAGTGAAAGCAACTCGCCCACAGCTCCATGGAGGATGGGAGAGAGGGCTTAATTTCATCTTGATTATTTTTCTCCGTCCCATCATAAACTGAAAGGGTCAGCTGATAGCAGACACGGCACGGTAAAGAAAGATAAGAGGCGGTTCTCGGGTAATGCACTGCTCCCCCCCCCCCCCCCGCTACCGGATAGAGAAATAAGAAGGGCGGAGCAGACGAATAAAGCACTTTCCCTACTTTTATTATACGTTTCTTAGAAAACCACAATATCGTGCATTTTTGCATCCTGTGTGTGCCGTCTTTTCCCACAGAAATGTGCTGGCGCTGGCAGGAAGTGACACAATGACCGACCGGGACGCACCAATGAGGATAGGGCGTGAGAAAGAAAGAACTGGGGGTGGGGATGTCAGTTTCCGCTTAGCATGTTACTATCACACATCACGCCACACCCCATCCTCTCCCACCCCACTGATCAATCTCTCCTCAATGTCATAGAATCGTCTTACCTCCAACCCAGAGTCCTCCACCCCTTCCTCTCATCCTAAAATCTCCAGAAGAAGCAATCATGTCCCTTGACAAACAAAAAAGCTTTCAGAAATATGCTATTTGTGTCATCATCATCATCATAACCATGTCTAGCAGATGCTCCTGCTGAATAAATATCCTAAATAATTTTGCGTTTATTGTGCAGTTGCATTTTCCTCTTTTTTTGGTGAGTTGCTGACAGTTCCCCACGGTTTCAGGATAACGATGATGACAAAGGCAGTGGTACCCCCATCCCACCCCGCCCCACCCCACCCCACCGCTAAGTCACTGTGACCACCGATGGAACTTCTTAGACCAAGCCATCTCCACTGTTGCTGCTGGTGGGCTGGGAGGTGGGCTGGGTGGGGCGCGGGGCGGGGCGCTGCTTGTGCCTGTCGGCGAGGCGTTCAGAGCAGCACTCGCCCCGGGGTCCCTGACACAGCCCGTCTTCCTCCTCCTCTTCCTCCGGCCCTGAGCCCTCGTCCGCATCTAGCTGGCACACGCACACCTCAATCCCTGAGTCGCCCGTCACATGCCTCCGCCGAGTCAGCTGCTCCTCCGAGGATGACAGTACCCCAGGCTCCTCCTCCTCCCCTCCTCCCGATTGGCTTGGAGTCACCACACCCTCTTCCGGCTCCACCGAATCAGCAGCCGGTTCCTCGCAGGGCCCTGCCCCCACAGGGTGCTCCAGCACAACGGCAGCCTCTGATTGCCCATTGGGTGGCACAGCAGAGGGAAGGGCATCTGAAGGAACTTCCGAATAAGGCGGGGGCGGAGTCGGGGGGTGGCCAACCACCTCTTCATAGTCTGGGAGTTTGCAGTCTGTCCAAAACCCTAAGGGGGGGGCAGAGTTCAGCAGCACTGCATGTAAAAGTGTGGAATGCTGGTAAAAAAAACTGAGAATTTGATACTTGCCATGTCCTTGACTGCTGTACCAATTGCTCAACTGGACTGGAAACCCAAGATATTCTTATAATGGACTTAACATTAACACAACCATAACATTTCATTAACATTTTAAAACTGAATATCCCTCCTACACCATAACCTGTTCCAGGAGATGGGATGCTTTGGGAAACGGATTGGTCAAGAGAAATAAACTTTGTAAAAAGTCTGTGTGCAAGAATCAGGCCTTTCCTAACCTTGAATTAGCCACATTCTGCACACAGAGGCTTTTAAAGGGACCTGTAGGAACAGGAATTCGAGCAAAATCTCTTTTTAATTGGTTACATATTAGATACCTGCTAAGCAAATTGTAATAGAGTGGGAAAAGGAAGCAGCGTGTGGGGTGGGGGGGTCAGGGGTCAGGGGGCGGAGAGGTCACTCACTCAGGTTAAGGGGAGGGGGGGCTATGAAGGAACTGGAGGCGCCCTGATAGGCCATCAGGCTGATCTCACGTTGGCGCTGTTCTTGCTGGAGCCGCATCTTGACGCGACGATGGCGGTACGCACAGCAGCAGCTCAGCATGATGATGAGGGTCCAAACCAGCCAGAACCCTGCAGAACAGAACCCAGAACCTACGGTCACACAAACACACACCCCGGAGAGGCACACACACACACACATGCACACGCGCACACACACAAAGCAAAGAAACAAACAGGGCACCCGCATACACACACCTCTCACCTACCCTGCTTTCACACACACGTATGCAATGAGAGAAAGGCAAAGAAAGAGAGAGAACCAGAGAAAAGGTCAGAGGGAAGGAGAGATGGAGAACGGGGGAAGAAGGCCAGATGAGAGAGCGGAGGGGGGGCCGGACGTACACCACAGCTCGTAGTAGTAGGTACAGCATTCGGTCTCTCCGCAACAGTACCCCATCTCACACCGGTACTGTTCATTATTCACCCCAAAACAAAACTCCTTTCCCTGCAAAACATGCAAACACAGCACAGTTTAGCGCTCATGGCAACAGCAAAGACACAACCAAAACCTAACACACACACGTCAACACATAAGGAGGGAGCCACTTCAATTCAAAGCATTTCAAGTGACCAAGTAAAAGGCTCCACTCTCCTCCCTTTGAGCAACAGCCTTTGTGGATTTTCCATTCTTTGTTAACGGTGCCGTTTCAAAGTGGTCTCAATGAATGAGGCACAAGACCACAGTGGTGCTGACCTGGAAAATCAATCAGCCAAATGGATAAAACTTGTGTTTGACACAGCAACCAAAGAAGTATGATAAACCCCTGCACTAACGCCATTTAATATAAACAACTCAAGTGTAAGACGATACAGGCACCAGTCACATAGACAGAGGCTAGTCTAATTTATAAAAGTGAAAAACAAGTTATCACTGGTGGGCATTTGTTATAATCTCCACTGCACTGGGTGATTCTCATGAACTTAGCACAATATATATAGTAAAGGTTAAGAAGATAAAAAAGACAATAATGATGTTTCCCATTACATCAAATATGATCAAAATGTATTATAAATGTTAAATTCATTGTTTTAGTACACATTTTAAAGCATTTTCATACATTTTCTGGCACACTTTCTAGAAAAAAATGAATTACCGTAACACAGTAGAAAATAACAGGATAATATAAAGTTGCAATTAGAAAATTTTAACACAGTGTAAATGTACATGCTCAAATAAGAGGAATTCATCCTAAAATGTTACTATGTTTTAATTTATCTCATTACCGTAACGCGCACCTAGTTTTACACATCGATTTTTTTTGTGGTTTTGTTTAGCCTATAAGGAATTACATTCTAAAACAATAACAAAAGTAGAAAGGGCATGGAACATATTTCAAAAACAGCTCAAATTTTTTTAGGCATTGTATTAGTGTAATTTAAATATTTGGTCAAAGATAGAGTGTTTCGGCAAATTTTACATTACGCTAATGAAAGACCATGTTCCGGTAATAAACCCAAACTTATTAAATGGAATAATAATGCCCTTTCTAGGTGTTCAAAGTTCTATTTTCTACAAGGTCAGAATTACAGAAGTACATTTAGCCAGTATTATGTTATCTCAACAAAAATCTTTTTCAACGTACAAAAATACCAAGTTACTCACGCATACAAAGCACTGTCTCCAAGTCTTTAATTAAAACTTGCAAAAACTAGGCCGCCATTAAAAGTATTGATATCAAAATGAGACCACATTCTCTTCAGATAGTAAAATTTAAAAAAAAAGTTATATGAAATAATTTAGGAAAGATTGGGTAGCACTGCTTTGGAATAGAGCTTGTGTGATTAGTGTGAGATACGATAGCCAATATTGTTTGTTCTAACTTGGCCTAATTTTGATATTAATACTTTTAACTGCAGGCCTAGTTTTTGCAGGAGGTCTACATGTATACAAACCCCAATTCCAAAAAAGTTGGGACAGTGTATAAAATGTAAATAAAAACAGAAAGTGATGATTTTGAAATCATTTTTGACCTGTATTCAAATGAAAACAGTACAAAGACAAGATATTTAATTTCCCCATTCTTGCTTGATATAAGACTTCAGCTGCTCAACAGTCCGGGGTTTTATATCATATTTTGCTCTTCATAATGCGCCACACGTTTTCAATGGGAGACAGGTCTGGACCGCAGGCAGGCCAGTCTAGCACCCGCACTCTCTGACTATGAAGCCACGCTGTTGTAACATGTGCAGAATGTGGCTTGGCATTGTCTTCCATAAATAAGCAGGGACGTCCCTGAAAAAGATGTCGTCTACTCTAGATGTCAGCATATGTTGCTCCAAAATGCATATTATGTACCCTTCAGCGTTAATGGTGCCTTCACAGATGTGCAAGTTACCCAAATTGCCATGGGCACTAACACACCCCCATACCATGACAGACGCTGGCTTCTGAACCTTGCGTTGGTAACAATCGGGATGGTCCTTTTCCTCTTTGGCCCAGAGAACACAACGTCCATTACTTCCAAAAACAAGCTACTACGCAACACAAGCACGTAATCTACTGCAAGATACATGTTGGACAATTTCACCATGCATGGCTATTTATTGAATTGATGCAAGTGTTCATAACTTTTCCTTATGCAATATTGATACTCACATTATATCACAATGCATTTAGGAAAAGTCACGAAAGGCATATGGATTTTATGATGACAGATTTATAGATTTTAAAGTGACAACGACTGCTGTTATTAGCCTTCCTAACATTGCTTTAACTAGCCTACTGTTAGCTGTTACGGTTACTTTTCTGTTATATGTAGTGCTTTGTAGGCTACGTCTACCCACCGGGCAACGGACACGCCGAGGGTGATCAACATGAACATGGAAACATGACTTCAGATGTCACCCCACACGGGTTAGAGTGTGTGTGTGTGTGTGTGTGTGTGTGTGTGTGTGTGTGTGTGTGTGTGTGTGTGTGTGTGTGTGTGTGTGTGTGTGTGTGTGTGTGTGTGTGGACCACTTATCCAGCCAACTGCGAAAACTGTTTATCAAATCACGTCAAATCACGAGACCTCCGGGAAGTTTTAGCAACAAGGGTGCCACAAAAAAACAACCAAAAAAACGCGAACGTTACAACAAGGCTGACATTTAGAAAATGGGGCCGCGAATACGCGCCCTATGTAATGTTAATAAAATATATTTTTTAAATGGATAGCTATCACATTTTCAGCTCTGTATATTAAGTTACTGAAATGAATGGTGGAAGACGCGCAAAAATGGGCAGAGGTAGAAACGGACAATTCTGAGTAACGTTCAATGATTATCCACAACACACTTAACGTAAATAAAAATAAAAAGGAAATATTAGAATTTAATTCACAGCTAAAATTATAGCCTATAATTTAGCTGGCTAACCTAGATGACACGGAACAGAAGAATTTTCCAGCAGATACTAACGTTAGCTAGCTGAATAACAGAGTGACATATAAACAACAGGTCTTGCTAAAACTAACGTTACAGAAACAAACACACCACGAAAACAAATTGCATTAGCGTTACTTTTAAGTGTCAATATCATGTTCTTGCATTTATTTTTTTTACACATCACACTGTATCCAGCAACACAAACGTTGCTCGGCTAACATAAGAAAGCTAACTTGCCGATATTATGCCATTCCGTTATGAAATATTAGCGCCTAGCTAACGTTAGCTAGAAAGTTATTTGTCCTGGCGAGTCAGTAAGCGTCGTTCTGTCGATGCTTAGCAAGGAACAAATAAAAACCTGCTTTTTTTCTATCCATTTACAAAACATTTAAATATACAATACAAAAGAGCATACGTACAAACGACAAATTCAGTCGTGCAAAAAAAAACAAAAAAAACTGGCGTCACAAAGTTGTACTGTGTGGAGAAAGGAACAAAACGCACAATAGAAGGCCTACTTCTACATCTCATCCACGGATTCAACGGAATACTCTGGCCGGTCTCAGCGCCCCAAATCCATCTTACCTGCACCACAAGACAGGTCCATGCCCAGAGCAGAGCTACAATGGGTCCCAGTGCTTTCTTTGGCATCTTTCTGGGTGGTTGGCCGAAGACACAAAGGAGAACATATAGCTAGGAATCTAAATTTAAAAAAAAAAACGAAACGAAAACAGTCTATTGTATTTATTTCTTTTTTGCTGGGTAACAGGACGGCTAGCTAAGTTAGCTTCATGTTTTTTGTTCGTTTCAACGCACCCTGGTCGTTAGGGCACAAAACCATTAGGGGGCAGTGTAGTGACACACTAACAGGTTAATATAGTTCATGACCATCTGATAAATACATATTTCGATTTCATGTACAGGGGGTGGACAAAATATCGGAAACACCAGAAACGGAAAAAACTATTTTTCATAAAACATAAAACAGCTGCTATATGTTTGCTCCCATTTCTCTTACCTATATTTTCTACACTCTTATGACTGGCATGCCATGTATACATTTTAGTTTCTGTCTTGTTTTTTAAATTATTATTAGCTCGATAATTAATCATAATTAGCCATTAATCATATTATTATCAAATAATACTAATTCGTCAATTAAATGCTGCTTTTGTGTTAGTAATAAGTGTGATAAGTGAGTGAACACTTTAGAGCTAATGTAGGACAAAAACTGAAAGCATTTTGGTCCATGACAACCGGAGATGTGCACCTCTGCACAGCTGTGGGGAGTGAACAAGTGAAGTGAACAGCTGAATAAAATAGAAGATCATTGAAACTGGTGTAGAATCCAACACTTGCACGTAATATGAGTCACAAATATGGCCCAATTGTTAATTATTCCTTTTCAGTTAAGTTTTTCACTAATCACATTCCACTGTACTACATAGAGGAGATCAACTCCAGTTGTTGGGGACCAAAATGTTTTCTGATTTCTTCTTAAACATTTGTTGAAGTGTACTCACTTATTACTGACATAACATGTAATTTATGATTTATTAGCATTTCATAAAAAATAAGACAATTATGATTGATTGGCATAATTATAAAGAAAAACAAGTCATCATATAAAATGTGCACGTGGCAAAAGATTCACAAAACAGCACAGATAATCAGGTTAGGAACAGAGGTTGAGGTTTTGCGTCGAAAACATATGTGGCAGGTGTTTTATGTTTTCTGGAAAACGGGTGTTTCCGATATTTTGTCCACCCCCTGTATATGCCAAGTTAATATAGAAACATCGTAACACGTCAGCTATTAATGACGTACCCATATATTTATCCATGATGAAAACAGGTTAATGCCCCCAAAGTCCAATCCTCAATCCTTATGAACACATGATTCGTTCAATGCCTGAGCTGTCTTAAAACATTTGTGAAAAATATTTAATATTTTATTTAAACGAAACAGCCTCATATCTTCCCAAGGTAGCAATGGAAGGGTTGTTATGTACCAGTTTAATATAGTTAATCTCTGACCAGCTGACAAATGCTGTACATATTTGGGTCTATAACGTTATATAAGTTAATATAGAAATATTGTGACACGTTATATGACGTATCCAGGTAATTATCCATGATCAAGTGAAGGTCAATGGCCCCAAACTCAAATCCTCAATCCTTATGCACATGGTATTCGTTCACTCTCTGAGTTGTCTTGAAACATCTGAGAGAAGTATATATTATTTAAATGAAACAGTTTCATACCTTCCCAAAGCAGCAATGCATCGCAATAACGCACACGACCTGAAAGTGCTGTGACATTGTACGGGCGTGAAACATGTAACTTACAACGTTGTGTTACAGTCGTGAAGCTCATTTGCTAAGTGTTATTTAATTTACTGCACGTTGCACGATTTTGACACTCCAGTAGATCCCTCGTCGGGCACATAGGGGCGCATTGGCGCAACGAAAGGCAGCCGCGGAGTGTTTGCAGAGACGCCACCGCTCCCATAGTTACAAGGATCCTGCAGCAGCTTGTGCGCAAAGTTCCCAATCCCGTCTCTGGTCCAAAACAGCGACCAGCGGAACGGATCATGGTGAGTTGCTAATTCACTAGCCGATTTAGTCGTTTTCTATACATAAATAAAAATTATCAGTAGTCTGTTCAGTTCTTGATAAACTCCTGTCCGCCTTTCATCCTTGCTTGTTGCGTTTGGGTAGGGTGATGTTCAGCGCCCTGACTGAGTGACTGCATAGGCAGTATTAATGGTAAAATAACTTGCTAGCTTTCTAGCCGTTTATCTCTGGATTAAGGAATGATCCAATTTCTTGCCTAGTTTAAATGATGACGTTAGTATACCTATACCAGCTACGCAGCATATCGCGAACAGCTAACTAAAGTTAGCAATACCCAGTAAGCTAGCGAGTAAATATAGCGATATGAAGCCCTAAGTTAGCAAGCTAAGAAGAGGCTACCGATAGCTAGTCATTTCAAGATGTGTCGCTAGATGTTAAGCTTAAATCGTTATGATGTAGGTCTCAATGCCTCTCTAATGTCTTATAAATGATGCGCTCAAAAATGTTACGGATCTCGATGTAGCTAACGTTAGCAAGCTTAGCTAATATTTATGAACGTAGGTATATTGGGTAGCTTTAGCTCGCGTGCTACCTGCCGTTTTTTTTCACCCCTCTATCGGTTTTCCAGCAAGTTTTCGCTCAAATGCGTGTAACCAACGAACGTCTGTCAACCACATGAGAATATTGATTGACGAGTGGGGTAGACAAATATTATTTTCCATCACACTTGTTGCGGCCCAACTTGTTTCAACGCGACTGAAGTACCTTCTTTACCTCTTTAATAATTAGAATGTACAAAAACAGTTATTAAATCAACATGACAACGTTCGTTTTGTTCGTTATTTATTATTACAACTTACCTATTTAAATTATGCAATCAGAGTGAGAGTTATGGTCTAATGATAAAACTGCGCACGTTATAAGTGAGGTTTGTATCAAGGCAATAGGCTTATTGCACTCAGTCAGGGGTAGCCTATGATTGTTGTATGGGCCCATGACAATGAAGATAATTATGATGATTTAGTCCCACTTTTAGGACTAATTGTGTGGTTGTGTATTCATGGACTAATTGTGTGTGTGTGTGTGTGTGTGTGTGTGTGTGTGTGTGTGTGTGTGTGTGTTTTTATGAAGATGCAACAAATGAGATTTAAAACTTGTATGTTGGTACCAGTTCCCAGTTTACATACATTTACCTTGTAGTCATTAAAACTCATTTTTAATCACTCCACAGATTTCATGTTAGCAAACTATAGTGTTGGCAAGTCAGTTAGGACATCTACTTTGTGCATGACACAAGTATTTTTTCCAACAATTGTTTACAGATTATTTAACTTTTAATTCACTATATCACAATTCCAGTGGGTCAGAAGTTTACATACACTAAGATGACTGTGCCTTTAAACAGCTTTGAAAATTCCAGAAAATGATGTCATTGCTTTAGAAACCTCTGATAGGCTAATTGCAGGCACGTGCACAGATAGGGCCCAAGGGGGGCTTGAGCCCCTGCTCTTTTGCCCTCAAAAAGTGCCCTTTTTTGGCTGGTGTTAATTGTACCTATTAATTTTTTTCTTTATTTGTTATTGAAATTCTATCAAATATAAAGAGGGGAATGTATAGTAGTATCCACTAAAAAATACACCTTATCAATTTTAAAAGTACCCCCCCCCCCCCCCCCCCCCCCCCTTCCAAATGGTTTTGTCTCAAGCAATCAATGAACGTCGCGTTTTCCGACATTCCGAATACAACTTGTCATGAAAAGCACCCCATCTCCTGCCCCAGTTCGGTTACAGTGAATGATATCACTCGGGTAGGCACTGTTTTAATTATGAAACCACGATTAAACAACACTTAGGCTACTTACTTTTTATGTTATATATCCTTTAAAAAACTATGAAGTAGGTCAGTAGGACTTGCCACCTTCACGCTTTAATTTCGTTATTACTAGCCTCGGCACTCGCAAGCAACCAAATTTAGGGAGTTTAGTGATTCTTAACCCCCTTTTCTTCATAGCCAGTTTTCTAAAAACGTGATGTTAAGTGTATTATTGTTTGGACATGTCACAGTGTATTTTCCCTGTTAAAATTAAAGTTTCAATCAATCAAAAGGATTGTTTCTCCTGACAAATCTTCCTATTGAACTCTATGGAAAAATAAGTCAGGAGAAGAAACCCTTCAAGTTATCCATCCATATCTACTGTATTTCTGGCAGCAGAGTGATGATTTAAGGCTTGTTTGATACGTCAGACCCTTGATGACTTAGAGTCATTTAGCCAACCATGTGTTTCCATACTGTTCCAGTGTAATTTACAAAATAAATGACTAAATCTAGTCCCACCCCCCAATTCCCATAGAGATCCATTCAAATGCAGAGATGTTATAGTATCGCTTGTAAGAGTACCAGAAAATAAGATATCAAGAGTATTTTGATGATGTTGGGTCACAGACATCAGGAAGTCATGGCATGCAAAGGATATGCGACCAAATATAAAAACTTTAAAGGCACAGTCAACTTAGTGTATGTAAACTTCTGACCCACTGGAATTGTGATATAGTGAATTAAAAGTGAAATAATCTGTCTGTAAACAATTGTTGAAAAAATTACTTGTGTCATGCACAAAGTAGATTCCTAACTGACTTGCCAACACTATAGGTTGCTAACATGAAATCTGTGGAGTGGTTAAAAATGAGTTTTAATGACTTCAACCTAAGTGTATGTAAACTTCCGACTTCAACTGTATATTGTCACCTGATAAAGAGCCCTGTGACTGAATTGGTCTAAACAACTGAACACATGACTGACTGCATTACTTACACTGACTGACTTGCATTACTACTTCAAATCTGTGGTTTCTTCATGGAATAATGTGTTTCAGTAGAATTAAAACAGTTCCCATGTTATGAACAGAGTGTGTGATTATGGATGGCGGCGGTGTGGCAACATCGGGGTGGGAATAGTGCGTGTCGATGGGGTGAGTGCCCTTTTTTTTGCTTGAGCCCCTGCCCCCCAAAAAGTCTGTGCACGGCCCTGGCTAATTGACATTATTTGAGTCAATTGGAGGTGTACTTGTGGATGTATTTTAAGGCCTACCTTCAAACTCAGTGTCTCTTTGCTTGACATCATGGGGAAATCAAAAGAAATCAGCCAAGACCTCAGAAAGAATTGTGGACCTCCACAAGTCTGGTTCATCCTTGGGAGCAATTTCCAAATGCCTGAAGGTACCACGTTCGCCTGTACAAACAATAGTATGCAAGTATAAATACCATGGGACCACGCAGCCGTCATACCGCTCAGGAAGGAGACGTGTTCTGTCTCCTAGAGATGAACGTGCTTTGGTGCGAAAAGTGCAAATCAATCCCAGAACAACAGTAAAGGACCTTGTGAAGATGCTGGAGGGAACAGGTACAAAAGTATCTATATCCACAGTAAAACGTGTCCTATATTGACATAACCTGAAAGGCTGCTCAGCAAGGAAGAAGCCACTACTCCAAAGCCGCCATAAAAAGCCAGACTACAGTTTGAAACTGCACATGGGGACAAAGATCTTACTTTTTGGAGAAATGTCCTCTGGTCTGATGAAACAAAAATGTAACTGTTTGGCCATAATGACCATCGTTATGTTTGGAGGAAAAAGGGTGATATTTTGATATTTACTTTTTGATAGATCCTCTGTTAATTAGAGGAAGTATTAACTTAGTTAAATTATGCATGCATGAAACTAATCCACCACAAATGTTTATTTTTATCATACAATTGAAATGTCATAACTCCACCAGGTGAAGCATCAACAAGAGAGTGTGAGACCTGATGGTCTCAAAGGGGGGGAATATGTGGAAGTAAGCTGTTTTGTGAAACTGTTCTGTAGGCCCAAGAAAGCCCCATATGCAAGCTTCTATATAAATAATTAAATAATACAGTCAAGATCTAGTGGAAAAGTACTGAGGATGGGGGGTGGCGAGAGGATGCAGGATAGTTCTCTATCAACAAGGGCGAGGGGATCTAGCACACCAGTCAAAACAGGAATGTTTCCCTCCTGTGTTCCATAACTAAGCAGGAGTTGTACCTATAACAATAGATAAGATAGATCATGCTGACCGAACAGGCGGAAGAATAATAAAAAATAAGGGAAATTAAGGAAAATTTCATGGTCTGATTAAAAGGCACATGAGGAGAAGTCACAAACTATTTTATTTGGTAGATCAAGAGTGCCCCCAAGCGCATAGGGTAGGAACTGATCATATAACATGTTTATTTTTCGCCTAATTTGTTATTGGATAAAATAAGATATGACAAAAGGGTGTCACTGCACATTATTGGTGTATTAGTTAGGTAGAGGAGGAGTTATGATATTATATAAACTAATGTTTGTTTTTGTTCGGGGAACTCCTTATCCTCTGCGTAGGGTAAAGGACCTCCCGTTGGCGTCAACGCTTAATAAATGGTTAAACTGAATAGAAGACTGCTATTTCCTTCATCTTCATCTTGAGAATTCTCCAACTCAAAAAACCCATCTCAAATTGAACCTAATGAGGAGAGAGTAAAGGACTTCCCTCCGCAATTGCAAGCCGAAGAACACCATCCCAACCGTGAAGCACGGAGGTGGCAGCATCATGTTGTGGGGGTGCTTTGCTGCAGGAGGGACTGGTGCACTTCATAAAATAGATGGCATCATGAGGAAGGAAAATTATGTGGATATATTGAAGCAACATCTCAAGACATCAGCCAGGAAGTTAAAGCTTGGTCGCAAATGGCTCTTCCAAATGGACAATGACCCAAAGCATACTTCCAAAGTTGTGGCAAAATGGCTTAAGGACAACAAAGTCAAGGTATTGGAGTGGCCATCACAAAGTCCTGACCTCAATCCAATCGAAAATCTGTGGGCAGAACTGAAAGAGGGTGTGCGAGCAAGGATGCCTACAAACCTGACTCAGTTACACCAGTTCTGTCAGGAGGAATGGGCCAAAATTCCAGCAACTTATTGTGAGAAGCTTGTGGAAGGCTACCCGAAATGTTTGACCCAAGTTAAAAAATTTAAAGGCAATACTATTTCTACCAAATACTAAAAGAGTATGTAAACTTCTGACCCACTGGGATTGTGATGAAATAAATAAAATCCTAAATAAATCATTCTAACATTTCACATTCTTAAAATTAAGTTGTGATCCTAACTGACCTAAGACAGGGAATGTTTGTTTACTAGGATTCAATGTCAGGAATTGTGAAAAACTGAGTTTAAATGGATTTGGCTAAGGTGTATGTAAACTTGACTTCAACTGTATATAGATATTATAGTATCCTGAAATCATGGAGGGTTTTCTCCTGACATTTTTAGGTTCAAACTAAATAGTAACTTTTACTCTCGTGGTTTGTAATGGGTTGTAAACATGGGTGTCTGTAAGGTATAGAAGGTAAGGTATAGCTATATTATATAGGCTATATTTTGCTCTGTTTGTGATCAATAAGCGATGTTTTTTCAAATTCTCTTATCTTTAAAAAAAATCAACATATGGTTTGTTTAGGTAAAGCCATTTTAGCTTTTAAGGTGAATTCAGCGACTCATTAGGATCATTATTCAATTGAAGCTTCAGCATCCTCCATGTTGTCTCTACAGCCTATCCTGACACACAGAATCTACAACTATGCGCTGACCTAGCTGTCCAATCAGAGGCCACTGTCAGCTTGACAAGCAGTATGTAGGCCACGGCAAGAGGCTAAAAGCTCAAGGTGTAGACCTATTCTTAGAGGCCTTCCTGTGCGCTGAGCCTCTTGCACAAGCACACTTGGCTCTCCTTGATTAATCTGCACCGATCCCCACTCTCATCAAGGCTTTGGGTGATTGGTGGAGATTGGCCGTCATCCCTCTAAATCAGGGCTTCCCAACCCTGTTCCTGGAGATCTACCGTCCTGTAGGTTTTCATATCAACCCTAATTTGCCACACCTGATTCTACTAATGAGCCGCTCAACAAGCTCTCTAGGGCTGTGTTTGAATCAGAGCCCTGTCTTCTGCGCCCTGTCTCCTGCGTACAGTGCACTGGCAGAAGTGAGCTGTTTAATGTGCACTGTTTAGCAGTCCGCGAAAAAGATCTGCCATACTATTTTCCAAACGCACTGTGGAAGTGTCGTAAGCAGGTCATAAGACGTCCCATCAGTATTGCCATGTCCGTGGTTTTACAGCTAAATTGGGATACTTTTAAAGTGCAGTCACGGGTAAAAATTAAAAGTCGCAAAGCACACTAAAAAGTAAAAACATGATGATTTTATTTAAAATACATTGGTTTCGGTTAAGAATAGCCTATAATTTGGGCTAATTTTGAGTCACCATTTGGCTGGAAAGTTTTACAAGATCTGGCAAACCTGCGCCCCACTCTTGTGCTGCCATGTCACGTGTTGTTTTTGTTGTATTTGAAGGAAAACGTCAGCGAAGCTGCTCCTCATTTTTTTTAAACGAAGCTTCACGTCATATTCATGTGACCAAAATGTCTGTGTACAGTTGTGTTCAAAAAAATAGCAGTACAACATCAGT
The DNA here is from genome assembly GCA_029718625.1 of Synaphobranchus kaupii. Classification (NCBI taxonomy): domain Eukaryota; kingdom Metazoa; phylum Chordata; class Actinopteri; order Anguilliformes; family Synaphobranchidae; genus Synaphobranchus; species Synaphobranchus kaupii. The sequence continues at coordinate 28,796,709 of CM056386.1, forward strand.
AACCTGATGAACCACTGCTATTAGTAGTAGTGATATTTCTGCATTGCAAATAATTTACTTGTAGATGTAGTAGTGTAATAGAAAAACAACAGACCCAACTGTCATGACATGCACGCTGCTTGTTCTGAGTAATTGACTCATTCATTGAAAGGGGCATGTTCAAAATAATAGCAGTGTGGAGTTTCATTAGAGAATTCATTCATTCTCTGAAAAAACAGGTGTCATTAATTGTCCTTTATTAAGGAAGAAGGGAAGCAAATGTTTCACACATTGTTATGAAATATATTTCCTTCTGAATTGCTAAGTAAAATGGGCTGTTCCAAACATTGTTCGGAGGAACAACGTAATTTGATTTAAAAGTTGATTGGTGAGGGGAAAACGTATAAAGAAGTGCAGCAAATTATAGGATGCTCAGCTAAAATGATCTCAAATGCTTTAAAATGGCAACAAAAACCCGAAACACGCAGAAGAAAACGAGCAACTACTGTTAAAACAGATCGAAGAATAGTCAGAATGGCAAAGATTCAGCCAATCATCACCTCCAGAAAGATCAAAGATGATTTAAAATGACCTCAGAAGTCAGAAGACGTTTGATCGAAGCTAAGCTATCAGCAAGAAGCCCCCGTAAAGCACCATTGTTGAAAAAACGGCATGTGCAGAATCGGTAAAAATTTGCCAAGGAACACATCGATTGGCCCAAAGAGAAATGGCATAACATTCTGTGGACTGATGAGAGTAAAATTGTTCTTTTCGGGTCTAGTGGTCGTCGACAGTACGTCAGACGACCCCCGGGTACTGAATTCAAGCCACAGTACACTGTGAAGACAAACACACGAGTAAGCGAGCAACATCTTGGTTCCAGACAAAAAGGATTGAGGTAATGTAGTGGCCAGCTCAATCCCCTGACCTCAACCCCATTGAAAACTTGTGGGGTGACATTACAAATGCAGTTTCTGAAGCAAAACCCAAAAATTCACAGGAACTGTGGAATGTAGTTCGTTCATCCTGGGCTGAAATACCTGTTTCTAGGTGCCAGAAGTTGGTTGACTCGCATGTGAGAGAGTGCGAGTCTACACACATACACACTCAGAAATCTGTTGTTTGCCCAAAAATTCAATTTTATTTTAATATGAATTGAATTCTTAATTGTTATTCTAGTTACTTATTTATGATATATTACTACAGTGCTTGCATTGCCATAATCCCATTTCACCATGGGGATTATGCACACCATCACCATGACTTGGATATTGTCGGTTTTTCCTGACAGTTGTACCTAAACCCAGTTACTTCATCAGCAGAAGCCAGTGCTGTCAATTAAAAAAATGTGAACACTTTGACTACGTTGCACCTGGAATAAAGGTATTCACTGCCGTTGAGAATGAGAATATTTCATGTCTGATTTGAACAAAAGTATTGTTAAATATGAGCATGGATACCATCCTGTGCAGCACAGAATGATGGAAAAAAAATTGATGACTACAGACCGAGAGTAAAACTGGAGAGCAATCCAGGCCTCGTGGCAGAATTTAAATCCATCTGTAAGTCTCAAGTTTCCAGCCCCCTCCTGAAGTCTGAACTGCCACTTGTCCTGCAGCGAATGGAGTTTGTGCTGCTTATAATGAGTTTCGTACGAGGCGGGATACTCTGCAGTGAAACTGTACAAATCCAGTATTGCGTCTTACACGCTCGAGTCACAAGCAGCAGGTTCTTTCAGACTGAGGTGTTAGGTGTTGCAGGTGATGGAGAACCTGTGAAAGATGATGCCATCCTGAATGTGTCCAGGGAATGCATAAAATATTCCCTTCCCTTACTCTCTTCCCTCGAGTGAGCTGTTTTGTGATAACATTTGTGACATGCAACAAGTGAACTTAACAGGTGCCTGCTATGCAAGGGAGGATAGATGAGGAACAAACTAAAATGGCACTGTATGGCCCTCGCAACCTATGCTACCCCATAGCAACCTCTGCTCTGTGCGCGAGTATTTTTTATTTTTTTTTCAACCCTATCTTACCTTGGGCTCTATTTTAATAAACCAAACGCAATGGTGAACGCAAGAGTAATCGCTTGGCGGTATCGCTCTGAGGGCGTGTCGGCGAGAAATTTGGTAATTTCATGACGGCAATCTTGGCGCACCTTATGGCGGTATTGCTAAAAGGCTGGGTTTAAACGTCCAAGGTGTGTCTCTATGGTAGCCAATCAAATTGTTGTTCTCATGCTTTAAAAAAAGCCAGTTGGAACGCAATCGCTCCGTGCAATTTCATAATGAGCAACCCAAACGCACTGGACCGTTAACTTGGATGTGTGTATGATTCTACGTGGGAACATGCATTGAAATGTTCATTTTAAAAGCTGATCCGATACTTACCATTTATCTAGCCATATTAAACCGCTCAGCCAGTTGATTTCTCTTTGCTCTGGCTGTGATGGGGACCGCGACCACTGGAGCAGTTGGGGGCAAGCTAATTTTGTCGCATGTCACCTGGACATTGATGGAATGTGTTCCTTTGCGATTGACGAAAACTATTGCATGCTCGGGTGGTGCGCGGATTTGTATGTGCGTGCAGTCGATAGCACCAAGCACCCCGGGGAACCCACACTTGAGAAAAAATGCGAGTTTTGACTTTTTACTGCATTCATTGTCCGTATAGTTGAGGAAGGACACCCGCTGAAAGTATATCCTTTCTGTGTATTGTGTAGTGGTAGGCTTATGATTCAACTGTGCCAATGTGTAATTTATATATTATAGGCTATTGGCCTACATGATCGCAAGTTTCTTGTAAGCTGTCCTGTTTTATTCTAGTAGTTTAAATTGAAATTAATTAATTAATAATTATTATAGGCTATTTGTTCATTAAATGGAAGTGTAATGTTGGCATCACCTATAGACACTACATAGAACTACATGACTAATAAGTTACCAAATTGCCAGAGTCTATTGCGTTTCCGCTAAGAGGTGGTTCCAGCTGATCATAACGCAATGGGTTTTCGTTGGTTCAAATTGTCACTGAGCCGAAAGTATTTTAGAACACGCCCCAGACAGCGCCACCCATCCCACTGCAGCGCAACCGAAAGGATGTTATGTTGAGAATTTGTTGATCCTAGCGGTATTGCTGAGAAACGCCATAGCGCCAGTTTTAAGACGTTGATGCTGTCAACAAGCTTGCGTTTGACTATACCGTCCCCTTGCGCTGGTTAGAAAATAGAGCCCCTTAAGTGATAATAAAAACACATCAGCGGGTCTTATAAAAACACTATCACTGGTCTTTGTGGCGCCTTTAGTGAGAATTTCTCGTGATAAAACACAAACACAAAAACATGTAGGCTAAAGGATCTGACAAAGTTAAATTCTCAATTCTTAATCCCCTCTCCCATTCCTCAACATGGGCTCATGTAAGTCATTAAGGGTCTGAGGTATCAAACAAGCCTCAAACCATCACTCTGCTGCCAGATATGCAGTAGATATGGATGGGTCACTTTAAGGGTTGTTTCGCTTGACAAATTTTCCTATTGAACTCTATGGAAAAATAAGTCAGGAGAAGAAACCCTCTGGCAGCAGAGTGATGGTTTGAGGCTCGTTTGATACCTCAGACACATGATGACTTACAGCCATTTTACCAACCATGTACTCCATACTGTTCCAGCATAATTTACAGCTAAATCTAGTCCCACCCCCCAATTCCCATGGAGATCCATTCAAATGCAGAGACGTTATAGTATCGCTTGTAAGAGTACCAGAAAATAAGATATCAAGAGTCTTTTGATGTTGTTAGGTCACAGACATCAGGAAGTCATGGCATGCAAAGGATATGCGACCAAATATGAAAAATTATTGCGTAACTTTCTAACTTGTGTGTCAGTGATCACAGGTGTACTCACTTTTGATGCATTGAGTTTCTACTTTGAGGCCTGTATTTTCACTAAAGTCTTTCTAAAGTATTTGTTTTTGATTGTTCATAAGAGGAAACAATCTACTTGTCAACTTAGAAATAATGCAATTATTGAGAGGTGATACAATTTTGAATCATTTGACATTTAAGTGATATTGCACAGGGGTGTACTCACTTCTGATGTGTACGGTATATGTTTATCATTCAGTATCGGTATGTTGGCCGATACAAAAGCATTTCATGCTTAAAAAATGAAAGTTGAAGTCTTTTAAAAGCTAAAATTGTCTAAAAGTCATGTTTGTTTACTGTTCACAATGTGGGTCATGGCGTGAGCTGCCATGATGATGTGACGTTAAGTTCTTCCGAGTCGGGAGGTCAGGGTTGATTTCCCGATCCCTGATTTTGTACATGGAACTCCTAGTTGGAAGGGCGTTTTATTACATTTTCCCTAGTCGGATATCGGGATTCCTTGTTGGAAATGAATAAACAAAGGCAGCATCAGTGACCAAGAAGTGACAGCATCAGTGTGTGACAGGATGTAAACACCATGAACTGACAGCATCAGCGTGTGACAGAATGTAAGCACCAGGACGTGACAGTACCTGTGTGCTGTAGGGCTTGCTGTCGATCCTGCGGAAGCTGAAGAGCTCTCCGGATCAGGAGGTACGGATCCTGTTGCTGGGACTGGACAATGCAGGCAAGACTACACTACTCAAACAGCTGGCTTCTGAGGATGTGAGCCATATCACTCCCACACAGGTACTGCTCTCTCTCACACACACACACACACACACACACCTGCTCATACAGCTAGCTTCTGAGGACATGAGCCATATCACTCTCACACAGGTACCTCTCTCTCTCTCGCACACACACACACACACACCTGCTCACACAGCTAACTTCTCAGAACATGAGCCATATCACTCCCACACAGGTATCTCTCACACACACACACCTGCTCATACAGCTAGCTTCTGAGAACATGAGCCATATCACTCTCACACAGGTACCTCTCTCTCTCTCTCTCTCTCTCACACACACACACACACACACACACACACCTGCTCAGACAGCTAGCTTCTGTGGACGTGAGCCATATCACTTCCACACAGGTACTGCTCGCTCTCTCACACACACCCACATAAACACACATACATACTTACCAAGTTGGGAAGAGACACACACCGCACACATTAGAGTTTTTCTGGTGAGAATGTGGAACAGCAACACTGTCGATGTGTCTGCAGGGCTTCAATATAAAGAGCGTTCAGTCTCAGGGCTTCAAGCTCAACGTGTGGGACATCGGTGGCCAGAGAAAGATCCGACCCTACTGGAGAAACTACTTCGAGAACACAGACGTCCTGGTGAGCCTTATTATAGGCACATACATGAGATGCCACACTGTAGATCCTATTCTAGTTACCTAGTGCTGTAGACACCATGCTCGAGGCACTACATAGTATTGATCGATTGTAATGCCCTGTGCTGTGGAACACGATATTGGAGGTACGGAAGTAGCGAAAGGCTAATGTGAAAAGTCACAAGTTCAGTTGTAGGGAAATTGCCATTCATGTACTGACTCAAAAAGTGGGAAGAAGTTAGACCCCCGTTTAATTGCTTTGTTGAAATTATTTTCAGAGCAGGCTTGCTCTGCTGTCACCGCAGAAGGAGTGCACGCACGCACACACACGCGCACACGCAAACGCACAAACAGGGTTTGTGTATAATCTATTAACAGCTGTTTATTGATATGCACAGAGAGGCGCTTGCAGACTTGTGCTTGGCCCTGGAGATCATTCCTCTATAACTCACTATGTGTCCTCTGTCCCACCTCTTCATGCAAACCTCGCAGATCTACGTGATTGACAGCGCAGACAGGAAGCGTTTTGAGGAGACCGGTCAGGTGAGACAAGAGCAACCGGTGGGGGGGTTCAGTGCATTATTCATTGGCTCAGGCATGTGCTCTACCTCTATATTTGGCTGCTTTCACAGCCTCAACACACCTCCCCTTTTGCATTTCATAAATGCCTTTATGGAATATTATGTTGCTCGCAGTGGTAGTTATGAATGTTTAATCTGTGTTTAGGTTTTCTTTGTGTCCAAAATTAATCTCCCTCCCTCTCTCTCTCCCCCCTCTCTCGTTCAGGAGCTGGCAGAGCTGCTTGAGGAGGAGAAATTGAGTGGGGTTCCACTGATGATTTTTGCTAATAAGCAGGATCTGATGACGGCGGCTCCCGCAGCTGAGATTGCAGAGGGACTCAACCTGCACACCATCCGTGACAGACTGTGGCAGATCCAGGCCTGTTCAGCTGTCACCTCTGAAGGAGTGCAGGTACATGCACGCACGCACGCACACACACACACACAAAGTGTTTCCCCTTCAATACATTAGGCGCCTACAGAGGTTGACACCCCGCCTTAAAATATATAATGGCAATGTCATTGTTTGAAAACTAATTTACTATCATTTAAAAATGTAGTTTGCGTAAGCACACCATTTTGTGACCCGTCTTCAGAGATTATCAAAGATTCAATAGGTTTGCAGCGTTTGTAGACTCTCCTCAGTAGCAAACTCCAAGTTAGATTTCTTTAGGTTACGTTACCTCAGGAAAGAGAATAACAAACCTAGCTAAATGATCATGTCATCTTCAGGTAATAAGGAGCTTGTGACCGAAAAAGATCTCATCCTAGGAGAGTAACTAACTCGTATCTAAAGTTTGCGATCTTCGTTAGTTAACGAAACTCCTAAAAATCCCAGTCACAGAGCAGCATTTTAACAACGCTATTTTAGCCAGCTTTTTTAACATAACGTTAAACTGATCGCGTCCTTTTTCATAATTTTGAAATTTCTTGTTTTCTTTGACGTCTGATATTTTGAAGCACTCGTATTGATGAAGCCAAATGACATTTATGCCATTTTCAATTTACATAATACGAGTCTGACTGTTGTAGGGATTCTCTACCACTTGTGTAGGCAACACAAGCAGGCAGTGAAGAGAGGCAGGGCAGAAAGGAGTTCTACTCTGTACACTGTACACACATAGAGTGGAAAAATGAGACATGAAACATAGGGGAACGGGCGTAACTTTAGACAGGTTGTGTGTGTCAGTGCCGGCGCTATGCAAAATCCATCTGGGGGGAAAATAAAATAAAATACAAATGGATGCAGTCCCCAGTTCGCGATCGCAGCAGCACCCATCCACCCCACACCACAATCCCCCAACCGGTCCACCATTGCGGTCCACCACCCCGCCTACAAAGGAATCCTGGGGGAAACGCTGCTCTCGCACACGCACACACACACACACACACACATGCAAACACACACACTCAGTGAATGAAGCAGTAGGAGACTAGGAATACAAGCAACAGGTTACTGATGACATCATTAAAAATGGGTAGCATGTACATGTATGTTTTAATATTGTGGGGCTGTCACTGTTTCTCTGGTTATATGAATGATAGAACAGTGCCTGAACAAGCCTCTTTGTCTTAGAGAGACAGGAAGTGATTCACTCGTCCACTAACAAGGGGCCTGTTCATTTCTCTGCCTGCATAGGATGGCATGACGTGGGTGTGCAAGCACATATCCGCCAGGAAGAAATGACCAGCAAAGGACAGAGGCATTTTCTCTCTCTCTCTCTCTCTCCATCACTCAATCTTTCTCTCTTTGTCGCTCCGCCTCTCAAAGGATTCTACTGTACATTTTATAACCTATACAGCACAACAGATAACAGAAAAAGAAAATCATATTTATTTTTCATAAACAGACTGCAGCTCATCCCCTTGTGTTTGTCATTGCTACAGAGGCTGGATTAAGTAGCTAGGGAACGTGTGCTGTGTATTCAGTAAAACGCAGTGGTTCCCAAACTTCGGTACTAAAGCCCCTTTGCAGGCATTCAGTCTTGAAGGCTTACTTAGGATTTATTCTTTCAATACTGTATTATTGTAATTTTGTCTCCTAATCCTCATTGAACTATTAATACGAGAGAAATTAGCCATGAGGATGTGTATGATTTAGTGATACAATCACACGTGAATCTTATAATTGAAAACCCCGAGAATGTAATCATCAAACATTGCGACTTCAGTGTGTTCACCCAATCACATTAAAAGGTTTTTGGCCACATCATTGGTGGATCTGGATAGTGGTCCACAATCAAGAACCACTGTTAGAATAAAAGCCGTGGCTGATTTGAATCTTAGTGCATGGCATCTTGCGTCTTGCCTCAGTGAGCGATGTAAATCCATGCTGTGCATATGATGCTCATTCAAATAAGTCACGAGTCTAAATAAAAAGTGGACACGCCCATCGTAATCCAAGTGATATGAAACGTTACTGAAGTGGCAATGCCACCGCTCCCTCCCACAGCTGATTTAAATGTGTAATCCTGCTTTAGCTTTTTGTCCCTTTTTTATAACGGGCTCTTTGAAGTTGCTGATGAAGACGTTTAGAATCTAACAGGTTTTTGTAATGAATAAATGGTGAATTCAGATGCTGCTTTCTCTCTTTAATGTTTCTTTTGGACAAGGGGAGGGAAAAAATACATTTCCCATGATGCACTGTGTACCCCTGTGGTATAATATGTAGTTGGGGGGCGGGGGAGATGTTAAAAATTATTCTCCCACAGTTTACGGTGTCAAAACTAATATTCTGCATGTCTGACCTTAATATTAGGTCATATACAACTATATACTTATTATATTATGTTCAATACAGGTAGACAGGAGTGGGTTATTATAATTATGTTCATTCTACTTTTTGCCCCAACAACCAACCGGTTGATCAGCTTGATTAGCCGTAATTCCAATTCAAGCCGAATTGCAAAGAACAATCGAAAGTGATTTAGGAGCAGTGCCGAACTGGCAATAGTCCATCAATAATTAAGTTTTGGGGAGCCGAGCCATTTCACTGTTCTGGAGACACTGGGGCTACAGAAGACAAAGAAGCACAGGGTACGTGTAGTATAGTGGTTAGGGAACTGGGTTTGTAACCAAAGGTTTGTGAAAGGTTGCAGGTTCGATTCCCAAGTGGGACATTGCCGTTCTGACCTTGAGCAAAGCACTTTACCCAAATTGTTTCATTAAAATATCCAGCTTTGCACAGGACTGTATATAAAATAATGTAAATGGACTGCGTGTAAAATAATGTAAGCCGTGTTAGTTGCTCTGGATAAGAGTATGCTAAAACACACAGTAGGCAGCATCCATTCATTATTTATGCAGTCCATGCAACAGTCATTCCAGGAGACCATTTGATCAACTCTTCTATTCCTATTGCAGTAAAGAGGGGGTTGTCCCCTTGGACGATGAGCTGTTGGCCATTGCAGTTACAGTGAGCACCATAATTCATTGGACAGTGACACATTTTTTGTTATTTTGGGTCTGTACTCTGTATCCTTTCAAACTCAAAGTGCTAATGACAACGAGGTTGAAGTGCAGACTGTCAGCTTTAATTTGAGGGTATTTTCATCCATATCGGATGAACCGTTCAGAAATTATAGAATCTTTTGTACATAGTCCCTCCCCATTTTCGGGCATCAAAAAATATTGGACAGTTTAACATAATGTAGAATAAAGTAATCATTTGTATTATTTGGTTGCATATCCTTTGCATGCCATGACTTTCTGATGTCTGTGACCCAACAATATCAAAGGACTCTTGATATCTTATTTTCTGGTACTCTTACAAGTGATAATATAACCTCTCTGCATTTGAATTACACTGGAACAGTATGGAACACATGGTTGGCTAAATGGCTCTAAGTCATCAAGGGTCTGACGTATCAAGTCTTAAACCATCACTCTGCTGCCAGAAATACAGTAGATATGGATGGATAACTTGAAGGGTTTCTTCTCCTGACTTATTTTTCCATAGAGTTCAATAGGAAGATTTGTCAGGAGAAACAACCCTTAAAGTGATCCATCCATATCTACTGCATATCTGGCACCAGAGTGATGGTTTGAGACTCATTTGATACCTCAGACCCTTGATGACTTACAGCCATTTCGCCAACCATGTATTCCATACTGTTCCAGCATAATTTACAGCTAAATCTAGTCCCACTCCCCAATTCCCATAGAGATCCATTCCAATGCAGAGAAGTTATAGTATCGCTAAGACTCTTGATATCTTATTTTCTGGTACTCTTACAAGGCTTGTAAGAGTACTAGAAAATAAGATGTCAAAAGTGTCTTTTGATGTTGTTGGGTCACATCAGGAAGTCATGGCATGCAAAGGATATGCGACCAAATATTAAAAATGATTACTTTATTCTACATTGTTAAACTGTCCAATATTTTTTGATGTCTGAAAATGGGGGGGGCTATGTACAAAAGGTTCTATAATTTCTGAACGGTTCACCCGATATGGATGAAAATACCCTCAAATTAAAGCTGACAGTCTGCACTTCAACCACATTGCCATTGTATCCTTTCAAACTCAAAGTGCTAGAGTACAGAACCACAATAACAAAAAATGTGTCACTGTCCAATGAATTATGTTGCTCACTGTATATCTGCTTTCTGTGCATCACTGGGAAATATTTGTTTTTTTTTCTCTTTTTTTTTAACCACTAGAGGGCACCATTTCTCCATCACCGTCAACGCGCCCGAATATCATGATTCACAAATTTAAACCTTTCTATCGAAAAACCACAATGTTCAGGTTGAAAGAACTGATTGAGAAAAATCTTTAGCCAGCTACTTGAGGCACAATAATATGAAAATAAAAAAAGATTGATGTGTGTTTTTATGCACTGGTTCACACAGAATAAACAGAAAGATACCCTGAATGTTGTTTCTCAGGTTGCGTTAAGCAGTCTGGCCTCCAATAGACTATTCTTCAGTATAGTGGGGAATGTAATGCATCTTTTCACCGTGAAAATGATAGGAAATGGCCGGCGGTTCAGTCTCACGAGCAACCGAGAGCAAAAATATGACCACCTGTCACAGGATCTTTAAAATTTAAGTAAATTCTGACACGGCACTGAACTAAAACCCGCATTTACCGCACATTGCTGCCTCCCGTACACGTACCTCTGTTACATATACAATAAATCACTTTGAATACTCCCAACTATTCAATTATTGGAGTTTTCACCTTGTTCGCCATGATTTACCACAAAGCAATTGGGTTTTTCTTTTTCTTTTTCTTTCTGTCTTTTAACCAAGCCTATATTGCTGGGGCTGAATGCTCCACTGTGCTCCTATGCGGTATTTGCATATTGTCCCTTTCCTGGACTCTAATAGAGCCCCAATACAATTTGCATTTATATAGCCCTCTTCATACCAACATGACCTGGGCGCTTAGCAATGATAAAACAAACCTCCTCCGGCCTTGACGCACAATATTCACCAGGGCCAGAGTCCCCGATATTAGCCTGGGGGGAGGGGGGTTAATAACCAAAAACCCCTTGATCCATTTGGATGAAAATGACATTGTAAGCACCGGACCTGACCTCAAGGTGACACCCAGATTCCAGGAGTGAGCCTGAGAGAGAGAGAAAGTGTAAGCGCAATCCCACACTGTGCGCAGGTGCGCTTTTCCGTGTGCTCGAGGTAGAAATGGAAACTAAGAAATGCCTGTTCTTTTACTTGAAATGCCTATTTTGAGCAGAACGGACAGTTACGAAGGATGATGGGTAGGGAGGTGAAATGGGGTCACTGGCGACCGGTCCTGGGTGCGAAAGGGCCCCCGGGGGAAACCGTGGTGTCCCAAACACGCAGTGCTGCCTGGCCGAGGGACCCAAGTTTCTCCCGGACAGGAATGAACCAGACTGGATTCCTCTAAACAATCAACAGTGCCGTTTCCACGGGAACGTTTTCCACACAGGTCGAGCTTGGATGAAAGCATAACCTGAGTGGTCAAAGGAACGCCTGAGTGGTCAAAGGAACACCAGGACACCCCCCAGAGTGGGCAGGCTGGCAAGTTATTATACAGGACAGTAGAGAGAACAGACATACTGCAGTCAAATCGCTTCATCTCCTGATTTGACTGGAGAAAGCCAACATATCTCTGCCAGAGTGAGTGAGTACAAAAAAAAAACACATCCACTAATGGTTAATTAATTGGAACAACGTTACCTCAATTGCAAAAACAACTCATCAATCACCAAAGACGCGATAATTATTTATTCAGTGTGTGACATGCACCTCTGTTGGAAAAAAATAAAACACTAGGAAGAAAATCCAATACATGTTTTTCATTCTTTCCCCACAAAATGCAAATGAGGAAGACTCAGCCTTTTTTGGAGTTTGTTAAAATAAAACGACTGCTAACCTGAGAGAATAAGGTCTATGGAAAATTGTTCCTCTACTGTAGTGATAATTCCTCAGTGCGAGCACACAGTCTTCGCTGGAGAAGGGAGTTAAATGTACAAGTGTTTAACCCTTTAAGGAGTAAGATAACAAATACAGTACTGTGTGCAAAAGTCTTAGGCACATGTAAAAAAATTCTGTAAAGCGAAGATGCTTTAAAATAATGAAATGAAAAGTTTCTAAATACCAAACAATTGATTATAAGAGCAGTAAACAGTAAAAAAAAACTAAATCAAATCAATATTTGGTGTGACCGCCCTCAATTATCTTAGGTACACTGTCATTTTATAAGAAAATCAGCCGGTAGGTTGTTCCAAACATCTTGGAGGACTTGCCACAGTTCTTCTGTAGGCTGTGGCTGTCTCGCTTATTCCGTCTGTCCAGGTAATCCCAGACAGCCTCGATGATGTTGAGATCAGGGCTCTGTGGAGGCCCTAGCATCTGTTGCAGAACTCCGTGTTCTTCTTTTCGCTGAAGATAGTTCAATTATTTTTTTGGAAAATTAATGTTTGGAAATATAAAATTTGCTCCTCTCTACTGACACACTAATGCAGAAGACAAAAAATAAACATCTAAGACATAATTTATATAAAAAATCTAGGGCGCCTAAGACTTTTGCACAGTACTGTTTGTGATTAGAATGCTCTTAACTGAACATGCAAACGCTGATGAAGCACTCACTACTGGTAATTGAAAGCAATGGAGTTCCAGAACACTTCGATTTAGAATTTTGAAAAAACATTCCAAAACCTACTCTTCAAAGGGTTAGATGTGCAATTCTCCCACTTGCTGTCTTTTTAAGTGACACCCTGGTATGAAACTGGAGTACATGGGGCTAAAGAACAAGATGCACGATCAAACCCTCCTCCAGACGTCCGTCTGTCCTCTTATCGCTTAATCATTAACGTTTGTTCCCCTGAACGTAATGAAGCAAATGAATGGCACTCAATTACCGTGTCACCAGAGCTTGCGTTCCTCATTCCGGAGAGGAAATCGTTAATGAGATTCCGCAGCAAAAGGAATGCGGGCGATTATAAAGCCGTCTCATTTGACAGTGTAAGAATTACACATAAAAGGATGTTTTCTTTGTTCACTGCCCATCAGTAAAGCAGAGGTACCTCGATACTTTCCTTGGAAGACGGCAGAGAGGATTGAGGCAGCCAGGCCTGCAGGAGGCCATAAATCACCAGACTTTCCCAGCATCTCAGCCCAGCACACGAGCCTCCCACGCTGGGGAAAGCAAGACAGAGTGACGGGGGAGTCGGCTCCTCTGACTTAATCAAAGAGCCGCAGGTCACACGCTCTCCCTTCCCAAACCCCTCACAAGGGTTATTACAACTGTGTGCATGTGTGTGTATGTGTGAGCATGCGTGCGTGGATGTGTGTGAGTGTGCGCACATGCGTGTGTGCATATGGGTGTGTGTGTATGTGTGTGTGTGTGTGTGTGTGTGCCTGTGTGCGCGCGCATGTGTGTGTTACCCAGATAACAGGGTCCCATTTTTGCTTTTATTAGCCTCCCCCCTGTGCTGGCCATGCAGAGTGAATCCATCGCCCCCCTGGTGGCACTGTATCTACCTCAATAGGCTGGGCCCCCAGCCAAAGTACTCGCATCAACTACACAACTTGTTCACCTGATTCAAGTATGGACTGTGTTGACTTAGCCGACGCGGGGTCCCCACCCCCAGATAGTTCTCAGTGTGTTTCGGGGTTTCAAGAAAACGAGCCATCTGGTGCCAGAGCCGATTATCTCTGGCCAGGCAGTCCCTATCCAGCTACACATGCTTTGCGCTCAAAGAGGAAGAAGTTTCCATCAGGTAAACAGCTGATGGAGAAGGCCGTGCATATGGATGCGTACGCTGAAAAAGCTCACGGTGACGCACCCCAGCCTGTCACCAGTCAGCTGTGACAGGGAATCTGGGCCTTTGCCCGGCTTTGTCCCAGGAAGCGGGCCGGGGCTCCAGGCGTACCGCTGTTTTAGGCCCCAGGCACCCACAGTGAGAAATGTGCTCCCCCTCTCCGCTCGGGCTTGAGCTGGGGAAGCCATCGCTGGCCTGTGGGTAAGTGCAGGAGAGGAGACTGCAGACACTGCACCTCAGGAGAGGAGACTGCAGACACTGCACCTCAGGAGGAGACTGCAGACACTGCACCTCAGCTGGAGGGGGGGGGGGGGGGGGTCACGACAGCCAGTGATCACATTGGCCTCTTTTTTGAAAGCCAAAAAAGAGGCCAATGTTCTCTGTGGAAATATAAAGTCAAACATTGTTTTACACAATAAATGATGGTTTAGCTAGTTAATCCAATCCCTTCTAATGCTTCCCCTGGGTCTGATTTTTAAAAAATAATTGCTCCAATATTCAGTGGATGCAATGTGGCTTGACATTACCATAAAATTACCCCCAATAAAAGTACCGTCTATGAGCCAACCGCACTGGCGCCAGAGAGCAATGCTCCCAACAAGACCAGGAATGAGCTTCAACAGCAAAGCCCTTTTTTGGCCCCTTGTGAGTTGTGAGGAACCAAGTCTACATGACACCCACATCAGTGGATGAGGGACCTCTTTGTGGTGTGAAACTTTTTTTGGAGATGAGATTTCTGATAAAGACACCAGAGCCAGCAAAGATAAGAGCGGCGTACAGTGGGATTCCACTCCCTGTCGCATTTCACTGGCTCTACTGTCGCATTACAGATCTTTAGAGCTCTGGGTCAACTCAACAAGATGGCCTGGACTTTAAGGGGGGGGGGGGGGGGGGGGGGGGGGGGGGGGGGCAATAAAAGGATCAGGACAGCGGGTTTACAAGGCTCTCTGGTTCCCTGTAGAGCATGGGATGGGGTCGGGGAAAGGTTTGGAGAGATAGGAACAGTGGGTAATAATTGAGGGGGATTGTTTAAACATGAGGAGGTAGTGTACAATTAACATAAACATTGTGTCATTACCAGTAAAATCATAAATACTTAGTGCCAATATATTTGCATAAATCATTAGATGTATTTATGCAATATATTAGAACCAAGTATTTTAGAACCAAAGACAAACATACACGTTTTTTATATCTATATGTCTACATACACAAACACACACACACAAATGACAATGTCAAATAATATATTTTTTGGATCATTTGTATTCATTTGTAATAATCTTTATTCATGACTATTAATATTCAAATTCTGTTGCTCAATTCTAAATTTACCAAGAAGACCAATAGTCTTTGATTATGGGTTTATGATAAATTGTGCAGGACAGTAATTTAAAAAGGTTAGGTAAAACTTAACTTGAACAGGGCATAAAGCCGACATTACCCTGTCATAAGCATGGCATAACACCTGTGGTAAAACAGCCTATTACTGCTTGGCACATTACACTGAACTGATGTGTGCTCTGTGAAACATGGCAGAGTCAGATCCTTAAATGGCCATGATGATGCTTGAGTGGCAGTCGAGAGGCTGAACAATCTGATGCATATTAAGACATTCCGATGGACACCTTTGCAAACCTCTACGAGCTGCAAAAGCATGCAACTCCAATGCAATGATGCTGCGGCGCTGCTGGTAGACTAAAAACGCTGGGGTGGAAGGCTGGACTATGGTGCTAAAAAGCTGGGGGTGGAAGGCTGGACATTGGTGATAAACAGCTGGGGGTGGAAGGCTGGACCTTGGTGCCAAAAAGCTGGGGGTGGAAGACTGGATCTCAAAGCCAAAAAGCTGGGGGTGGAAGATGATCTCAAAGCCAAAAAGCTGGGGTGGAAGACTAGATTTCAAAGCCAAAAAGCTGAGGGGTGGAAGTATGGATCTCAAAGCCGAAAAGCTGGGGGTGGAAGACTAGATCTCAGTGCCAAAAAGCTGGGGGTGGAAGACTGGATCTCAAAGCCAAAAAGCTGGGGGTGGAAGACTGGATCTCAAAGCCAAAAAGCTGGGGTGGAAGACTGGATCTCAAAGCCAAAAAGTTGGGGGTGGAAGACTGGATTTCAAAGCCAAAAAGCAGAGGTGGAAGACTGGATATCGAAGCCAAAAAGCTGGGGGTGGAAGACTGGATCTCAAAGCCAACAATCTGGGGGTGGAATACTGGATCTCAAAGCCAAAAAGCTGGAGTGGAAGGCTGGACCTTGGTGCCAAAAAGCTGGGGGTGGAAGACTGGATCTCAAAGCCAAAAAGCTGGGGGTGGAAGACTGGATCTCAAAGCCAAAAAGCTGGAGTGGAAGGCTGGACCTTGGTGCCAAAAAGCTGGGGGTGGAAGACTGGATCTCAAAGCCAAAAAGCTGGGGGTGGAAGACTGGATCTCAAAGCCAAAAAGCTGGAGTGGAAGGCTGGACCTTGGTGCCAAAAAGCTGGGGGTGGAAGACTGGATCTCAAAGCCAAAAAGCTGGGGGTGGAAGACTGGATATCGAAGCCAAAAAGCTGGGGTGGAAGACTGGATCTCGAAGCCAAAAAGCTGGGGGTGGAAGACTGGATCTCGAAGCCAAAAAGCTGGGGGTGGAAGACTGGATCTCAAAGCCAAAAAGCTGGAGTGGAAGGCTGGACCTTGGTGCCAAAAAGCTGGGGGTGGAAGACTGGATCTCAAAGCCAAAAAGCTGGGGGTGGAAGACTGGATCTCAAAGCCAAAAAGCTGGAGTGGAAGGCTGGACCTTGGTGCCAAAAAGCTGGGGGTGGAAGACTGGATCTCAAAGCCAAAAAGCTGGGGGTGGAAGACTGGATCTCAAAGCCAAAAAGCTGGGGGTGGAAGACTGGGTCTCGAAGCCAAAAAGCTGGGGGTGGAAGACTGGATCTCAAAGCCAAAAAGCTGGGGGTGGAAGACTGGATCTCAAAGCCAAAAACCTGGGGGTGGAAGACTGGATCTCAAAGCCAAAAAGCTGGGGGTGGAAGACTGGATCTCAAAGCCAAAAAGCTGGGGGTGGAAGACTGGGTCTCGAAGCCAAAAAGCTGGGGGTGGAAGACTGGGTCTCGAAGCCAAAAAGCTGGGGGTAGAAGACTGGATCTCGAAGCCAAAAAGCTGGGGGTGGAAGACTGGATCTCAAAGCCAAAAAGTTGGGGGTGGAAGACTGGATTTCAAAGCCAAAAAGCAGAGGTGGAAGACTGGATATCGAAGCCAAAAAGCTGGGGGTGGAAGACTGGATCTCAAAGCCAAAAAGCTGGGGGTGGAAGACTGGATCTCAAAGCCAAAAAGCTGGGGGTGGAAGACTGGATCTCAAAGCCAAAAAGCTGGGGGTGGAAGACTGGATCTCAAAGCCAAAAAGCTGGAGTGGAAGGCTGGACCTTGGTGCCAAAAAGCTGGGGGTGGAAGACTGGATCTCAAAGCCAAAAAGCTGGGGGTGGAAGACTGGATCTCAAAGCCAAAAAGCTGGAGTGGAAGGCTGGACCTTGGTGCCAAAAAGCTGGGGGTGGAAGACTGGATCTCAAAGCCAAAAAGCTGGGGGTGGAAGACTGGATCTCAAAGCCAAAAAGCTGGGGGTGGAAGACTGGGTCTCGAAGCCAAAAAGCTGGGGGTGGAAGACTGGATCTCAAAGCCAAAAAGCTGGGGGTGGAAGACTGGATCTCAAAGCCAAAAACCTGGGGGTGGAAGACTGGATCTCAAAGCCAAAAAGCTGGGGGTGGAAGACTGGATCTCAAAGCCAAAAAGCTGGGGGTGGAAGACTGGGTCTCGAAGCCAAAAAGCTGGGGGTGGAAGACTGGGTCTCGAAGCCAAAAAGCTGGGGGTAGAAGACTGGATCTCGAAGCCAAAAAGCTGGGGGTGGAAGACTGGATCTCAAAGCCAAAAAGTTGGGGGTGGAAGACTGGATTTCAAAGCCAAAAAGCAGAGGTGGAAGACTGGATATCGAAGCCAAAAAGCTGGGAGTGGAAGACTGGATCTCAAAGCCAAAAAGCTGGGGGTGGAAGACTGGATCTCAAAGCCAAAAAGCTGGGGGTGGAAGACTGGATCTCAAAGCCAAAAAGCTGGGGGTGGAAGACTGGATCTCAAAGCCAAAAAGCTGGGGGTGGAAGACTGGATCTCAAAGCCAAAAAGCTGGGGGTGGAAGACTGGATCTCAAAGCCAAAAAGCTGGGGGTGGAAGACTGGATCTCAAAGCCAAAAAGCTAGGGATGGAAGACTGGATCTCAAAGCCCAAAAGCTGGGGGTGGAAGACTGGATCTCAAAGCCAAAAAGCTGGGGGTGGAAGACTGGATCTCAAAGCCAAAAAGCTGGAGTGGAAGGCTGGACCTTGGTGCCAAAAAGCTGGGGGTGGAAGACTGGATCTCAAAGCCAAAAAGCTGGGGTGGAAGACTGGATCTCAAAGCCAAAAAGCTGGAGTGGAAGGCTGGACCTTGGTGCCAAAAAGCTGGGGGTGGAAGACTGGATCTCAAAGCCAAAAAGCTGGGGGTGGAAGACTGGATCTCAAAGCCAAAAAGCTGGGGGTGGAAGACTGGATCTCAAAGCCAAAAAGCTGGGGTTGAAGGCTGGACCTTAGTGCCATAAAGCTGGGGGTGGAAGACAGCAGCAGGTACTTGAGAGGACCCTCTCGGAAAAGGCTGGCTAAGGGGGCTGCAGAAATGACAGCTTATGAATATGGCCAGCCATTCAAAACTGTGAGAAAGGGAGAAATCTAGATAAAAAAAAGGTTATAAAAACATACACAGAATGGCAAGTCTGTTTTGGGTGGGGCAATGTGGGGGTTCCCCTGGAAACACCTATGGTTAGAAAGTGAAAGAAGCGATGGGTCCCCAGGAAGTCTATGTGCTGGGCCGAACTGGAGATGAGGTCAGAGGTTGTGTTTTTGACCTCCGACCTCAGCTTGCCCCGCTTGTGACACGGTGGGACTGTCTGGGAGTTCGGGGGAGGATAACATATTCAATCATTGCTCCATTGACTGATTGCCCTCATTCCTGGACGGATCTCTTTTTCGATTTCCTCCCCCCACTCCCTGTCCGTCCATCCTGCATCTTTCCACAAGTCATAATTTGACTTTTTATCACCCCTCTCTTGAAGAGGCCCACGGCCATCAGTCATCCCTGACTCACAACGACAGCCTCTTACAGATTCATGAAAGCGATGGATTTTTACATTTCACTCAATCTGGGGGGTTACTTTACTGTAACAGATTCGATATTCTCAAACGAGGCCTGGTGTGTACACAGGGGCGAAGACGAGATGATGTATTGCACAGCCTTAATGGATTTCGTAGACTTCAAAAAAAAAAAAAAAAAAGAGCGTGCGCAATAAAAACATATAATTATTCATTTGATTAGCCGAGGCAATTTATGGCATTCGAGTTTCCTCACGGCTGAACAGACCCAGAAGCGTGTTACGATTCACAGATCTCTCCGATAAGGGAAGGGATCGGAACATTTCAGGGGACAACAGAAGCTAAGTTGGGAGGTTATTGTGATGGAAGGACTGAAAAATGTTCCGTGATCATCTCCATCGCACCAAAACACGCTGTGTTACGGCTCAGGGATCCCGCCTAGCCAACGTAGTCCACGGATTATGTTTCTTTCTGCTCACAGGTGCCGATACGGACCAATGTGGAAAAACGGATTTTCTCAGCTTAAACGCAATGAGTGTTCACGCCAGCTTTGTGTAAGCATGCAAAACACACACAAGCAAACACACACACCCGCAAACACACGCACACACCCGCAAAGACACACGAGCAAACATACACGAACACACACACGAGCAAACATACACACACACACCCGCAAACATACACACACGAGCAAACATACACATACACACACATTCAAAAACACACAGGGCTGCTTCAGTTCTTATGGCTCTTTGCGCAATAACAGATTAACAACTCGATCAGTCCCTACTCAATGTGGAAATTATGCTCACCCCTGACTAAACACATGCAAACACACACAAACACTGCATACTCTCTCTCTCTTACACACACACATACATAAACACTGCACTCTCTCTATCTCACACACACACGCTCCCTCCCTCTCACTCACTCACACACACACAAATTTTTTCTACATTTGTCAAGCCAACAAATTTTAGGAGACTGCAGCACAAGTGGGGGGGGGGGGGTGTTTGTGATTTTCTTTTGTTTAAATATCTCCGCTTTTAATAGGCTCTTTCTGGGTTTTGTGAGCGTATGAGTGTGTGTGCGTGTGTGAGAGAGAGAAATAGCGCGAGCGAGAGTATTCTCAATTTCCCTCTAAAAAGAAAATTCATTTGCAGTTGCTAATGTAATGTCATCGTTGTGTTTACAGAGCGTGGATGATGTATAGAGGATGTTGCATTGAGTGAGACTGCTTAATGATGCATAGAATTAAGTCCGCAGCTCTCAGCTGAGCTCCCCTCGTTCTCCTACGCTCCACTCTACCTCTCTCTCTCTCCGTTCCCTGGTGCATTCTGGGATAGAGGCTGTCTGGTGGCTACAAGCAGCGCTGTGCTCCATCGCCTTAGTCCATTAATCACCACAGAGAGAGAGAAAGAGAGAGAGAGAGAAAGATTTATTTTCAAAAGAGAAGTTTGAGTGACCGTGTGCGAGAAAGAATAAAAGGACTGTATTTCTAAATAAAAACGTGTGTAACAGAGAGAGATGGAAATAAGACAGTGAATAAAGCAAAAAGAGAGAAAGAGGGGCAGGGGAGAGAGAAAAATATAAAAAAGGTCACAAAAGCAAATGAAAGATGAAAGATTCATATCGATAATTAAGGCTTTGTTATGCAGATTGCAAACGGATGTGCCGCAAAAATTCCAGCCATTTAATTGAGGCAGAAAAAGTAATGATTGTTATGATTATGGAAATGTTTATGGTGATGATGATGGTGATGATGATGATGATGATGATGATTAGTAATTATGGCCATTGTTACATGGCAGTTTAAGGTGACAAACCCAGCTCTGTGGTTGTTGAGAGACAGATGGAGAGAGGGGGGGAAATGGTGCGAGAACAAGCAAGTGGTTGTCAGACACCCCATCGGACAGACAATGTTCCCACAGCCCCTTCTGTAATGTGGCTGCTTTTGCTCGTCCGTAGTGTTAGACTGACATTGTGGGAACGCTGCATCTTAGTTATGGGTCTCATCTTTGATGGACCATTTCGGAGATCTCTGCACATTACATTACACTCAAATACAGTGCTGTGCATGCATCCTCACCCACAGGAGGTTGTATATATTAATTTAAAAATGTATCATTTGGGGAATATTTTTGTGTAGTCGCTATGATTTATCAACCTGTGTTTTAACGACAGTGAAGAGTAGTTTGGGACAAATTGACAGAGATGTCAGTGAAAATTCCCGATTAACCTCTGAATTCCTCATTCTGAATTTAAGCTGTTAATGGATTGATTAGACCAAAAATATTCTGGTCAGAATGCTGAGCTCTCACAGAAAATAAAAAAATTGTAAATCTGAAAAATAAAATTTGATGTAAATGAAACACAAAAGGCCATATTGATTAATATGTATTCTGTGCTTAAAATAAATATATACTTCAATTATAATATGTATCTTTTATATTAATACACCTTTTAAAGAGTTAAAATGCAGTATATTTGAGTAGGAAAAGATGTAATTTGCAGCCCACTGAACGCAAACTGAATGTATTTTAAACATGTTTCTTGTTCTCATATCAGGTAAACATGTAGCTAATATATAGCAATTACGACCCCTTAATATCTCAGAGAAATAGTGGCAAACATGCTTTTAAAAAGAAATAGTCATCTGTACAAATGATCACATACTTAAAATATATGATCAATACTGGAATCTGCAAATACAGATATAAACAAATAGAAGTAATGATCCCAGAGTGCGCGTTTGCATTTCAGTTGATTGTCTGGATTATCATTAAAAGACTTATGTAAAGGCACAAGCAAGATATATCATAAATCAGAATGGTTAACTAAACTGTTTACCAAGTTAAATGAAGCATTGACAGACTGCCTTAGAGAATGTCACCAACAAATTCATCTATACAGCACAAAGGGGGTGGCGGTTGGGTGGAATCTAATCTTACCCCACAGTGCTTCCTACTTCATTTTTAAAAATGGAATATTAACAGGCAGACAGGCAGGAGAAACAGATGAACAGACAGACAGATTTCATCCACAATGCCAAAAAGATGTACAGTAAAATCTATGTCAAGTTCCAACATGTGAGTACTGAACCTCAAGAAATATTTAGTATCTTTTCAATTCATCCGCACTACTTTTGTGAGCATCTTGCTTAACTAGCTACTGCGAATGAAGAACAGACCACCGTAGTGCATAGACTGAACACACCCGTCACCCTCATTTTGGGATTGGTTTCTTCCCTCCACGCTGAGACGTTGTTCCTGGCTGACGGCGTTTCAGCGGCGCATGCAGGTTTGCTCACTGGCTGACCCAGGGCTTGTTTGTGGGTTTTCAGTATTTTTTTTCATAAATGTGATTTTCTCTCATTCTCTCGCTCGCTCTCTCTCACTGTCACTCTCTCTCTTCTCTCTCTTCTCCCTCTCCTCTGTCTCGCTCTCTCACTCTCCCTCTCTCTCTGATCTCCCTGCCCACCCCATCCATCTCTTGGCAGCACACCCCACACTGAATTATTGTTTCTCTGAAGTGTTACCGTTTGAAAACAAATCCATTTTTCTGCTCGTCAATTTATCACTCTGGATGGGGAGACTCTCAGCTGAGTTACAGGAACAGGCTAGCATCCCCACTCTGTGTGTGTGTGTGTGTGTGTGTGCGTGCGTGCGTGCGTGCGTGCGTGCGTGCGTGCGTGCGTGCGTGCGTGCGTGCGTGCGTGCGTGCGTGCGTGCGTGCGTGCGTGCGTGCGTGCGTGTGCGTCTGCCTGTGTGTCTGCGCGTGTGTGTGTGTTTGCACATGTATGTATTTGAGCGGGCGAGCGTGTGTCCGTGCGAACGTGTGTGTGTACAAGAGAAAGGAGGAGGGAGAGAGCGAACAAAAAAGAGAGAAAGATTGAGAAAGAAAGAGCAGAGAAAGAAAGACAGAGAAAAACTGAAGGAGAGAGAGAGAGCCACTTTCCTTTCCTTACTTGCTTTACCTCACCTCCTGTCTGTGATAATTTATCACTCCTCCAAGCTTAGCTGACAAACTATTTGTGGGAAAATGAGTTTTTCCGCTCAGGATTTGTCCTCTGGGAATGACGAAGGTAGTAGCAGGTTTGCCATGTGCACTCACACACACACACACACACACACACACACACACTCTCTCTCTCTCTCTCTCCCTCTCTCTCTCTCTCACATACACACCCACACTCTCTCTCCCTCTCTCTCACACACACACACACACACACACACACACACACACACACACAGTTTTTCTCTCTGGTTGGGGTCCCTGGTATTTATGGTGGTATTTAAGATAAATGAGGTAAATTAATAGAGTCACTGAAGAAGAAGATCTGCTTCTACACCAGCAAATCTGCTAGTGACATACCAGAGAGGAGAGACACTCTCTCCCTCTGTCTTTCTTTTTCCCTCTCATCCACTCTCTCTCTCTCTCTCCCTCCCCCATTCTCCCTTTATGTCTGTCGCTCTCTCTCCTCCTTACCTCTCCTGGGGCCTAATACTGTTTTTTTTTCACCTCCTCCCTCAATCTCTCCTCTATCCTCCAACTCTCTGTGTCTCTCTCTCAACCTCAACCTCTCTCCTTCTTTCTCTATTTCTCTCATCCAAACAATGATTCTGAAAGAATGAAGCTAATGTAGAGGGCAGAATAACAAGGCAAGGCCGATAGTATGCTAACACATGCAGTCCTGCGGGTTCAAGTCCCCACGGTCAGTATTAAAAGATACATTTTGGTAAAACCACATCGCATATTTTAGCTCCAATGAGTTAAATAAGTGCGTAAGACAATAGCTCATGGTCAGTTGATTGAATTACAATTCTTGAAATATTTAATTCAATCAAGCCAGGGCTCAATATAGGTCAATACATGGGGAAAATATCCATGCATAATCTCACAAATAAGGTTGAATAAAATATTTTGCATAATATATTCAGAATGTCAGAATGTAATTTTCAATCATGTATGTATAATTTGTCACAGCAGCAGTGTAATACAGTGCTTTTCTGTCTCACACTGTGGATCACAACAGCAGTGTGATACAGTGTTTTTCTGTCTCACGCTGTGGGTCACAGCAGCAGTGTGATACAGTGCTTTTCTGCCTCACACTGGGTCACCGCAGCAGTGTGATAGTGTTTTTCTGCATCAC
>CM056386.1:28823572-29058572 GCA_029718625.1 Synaphobranchus kaupii
CAATCAACCTGACCCTTCACTTGCACATCCTACCAAACATCAGCTGTAAACCCCCCTCACCCCCCCATACATTCACATGCATTGGCTCACACCATAATGCAACAAACAGCACACAATATCTGAAAGTCTGTATAAATAATCTAAGCAAAAACTCTTCATAAGTTTCAAAGACTGCAACAAATTTGTTGACCTTTTCACCCCTATTTCTAAAAATAATACTGATATTACTCTCAGTAAGTGAGTGAGTGAGAAGAAGAATGACTGAGTGAATGTGTGCATGAGTAAGCATAAGTGTGTGTGGGGGCGTGTCTGCAGGCATGTGTGTGTGTGTGTGTGTCTAGGATTAATCGCATGTGTGAGTGTAGGAGTGAGCATGTGCATTAAATCAATTGGGCATTCTTTGCCGAAGCAAGGTGTTTGTGAAAGTTGTGTACAGAAGAAAGAGGTTTAACTGGACCCCCAAAAGCACTGACACCAGCAACTGAGCCAACCTATCAGACACAAACGCCTAATTGACACACAACAAACACATGGTTTTCCAACCACAGGACTCCTCCCTGAGCGTGTGAAGTTTCTGCGTCTTTCCGGCGAGCGCGAGAGCACAGTGACGATGACTCCCAGCCAGGACACAAAGTGCAGAGCAGGAAGGGGATCGGTGACTTCAGGGTGGGTAATGACTATTACGGCCAACGTCACATTGTGCCGTGTACACAATGGTCCCCATGCTGGGGTTTCTGTGAGGGGACAGTCAGCAACAGTTACCACCCTTTGGGGTAAAACCTTTGGGGGCAGCAGTCAACGGGGGAACAAGGAGATGAGTAGAGTCTCGGGGAGAGAATGAAACTGGGTCTCAGGGTCAAAGGTCAGACCCGAGGCGGAAATGGGAGGTAACGTGGGAACAATGGAGGGGGTCGGACCGGGCAGACAAAGATGGGGGGGCACAAAACACAGGAAGACAGGGACAGAGAAAGACAGGGGGCAGAATAGGGGACGGCAGAAACAGATGGTAAGGGAAGAAGGGAGAAAGAACAGGCAAACAGAAAAAGAACAGAATCATTCTGAAGGAGAAAGAGGAGCAGAGCCTGTGATTTAGGAGGGAACTTAGTATGTAAATCTCATTCTTAAATTGCATTAAGCACAGTAACCTTTTAAATCTAAATAATCCTCAAACATACATCTACACAAACCAGAAACCTGCTTATTCCAGAATGATGTTGGCCACACAGCAAAAACATTTAACACCCTATGGTGTTTATATGAGACCGTGGTCTCATATAAACACCCTAGGGTGTTAAATGTACACCAGCAGTGTTAGATTTACTCTGTGGAGAATTTTTGCTGTGGAGAAAAACTATACAAGTACTGTCAGAAGACACTCAAATGAAAATGTAATTTCCTAAAACAAACATTAGCCTACCTATCTTTATAATTTGTCTAAACAAACAAATTGGTACTGGAGTGAGGCCTTTGCAATGACTATTTCGTTCAAATCTTCGCGGGTGCTTATAGGAAAATGAATGACGTAAATAAGCAGGAAATTCTTCATAACCAGAACAAATGGCAGAAACATCTAAAGGTTGATAGTACAGAAGGATTCATGGAAAATACGAATTAATGACCAGATCTAGATCCAATGGAAGATATCCGGTAAGGAGAAATGAAAGGGTGAAAAAAAATCTTTCCACACAGAGAGAAGCGTAAAAATGTTAGTTTGTAAAAAGGCTAATGGAATCGTCAATATCGACGTGTTTCTTTACATGTTATGGTCTAATCGTGTCGCTCCTCTCGAATCACTGACCACAACGAGACAAGCGTAATGGTAGATTTATAAAAGTTGCCATTAAGAGGTATTTAACTCCAGGCAATTCATCTTGCACGAGCACGGAGTGACAGGTGGAGCCGCGCGGAGCGAAAGTACGCAATGCATCACGGGGAGAGCACTAGGGGGACTACGTAACGGAGTGACTGGGGAATCCACCAAGCGCCATCCAGCTCTCCACAAACTTATTACCCAATAGTTCTATCCTCATCGCACGAGTCCACCAGCCAACGCTTTGACAGGGAAGGGTTTTGTTCGATGAATCTACAAGTAGCTTATACAACTTTGGCTGACCTTGACTTTTTGTAAGATATATTATCGTTTCGCCGCAACAAACAGGTAGATGATCAAGCTGAAAACGAAACAATATACTCTTGCAAGGTAATGAGAAATCTGACAGAATCAGACACTAAATCGAACGCACAATAGTTGCATTTTATGTTCGTCGTTGGAAAATAAACCACTGAAATAAATGCAACTGAAAATGTCTGTCTTGAGATAGTGGGGGGGGGGACACGAGATATTTTTCATTGCAACATAGGTGTTTGTGTCTAACAGTTTCTCATCAGTGTAACTAACCATTTGCGAAATCGAGTGTCAATCGTATTGGGAGTTAATTTAAGGATAATCTTTAATCCATACATTTTTGATATCAAAATATTTGTAGATATCTCGTTATATTAAATTATTACTATGCAATTGTTGTTGTTGTTATGAAACTCATTCAGTCCTCGTTCTTGGTCTTCAAACACTGAACCACGGCACTGCCATTTGAATTTGTAACGATTATTCATCCCTGACCCTTTGACCTCGGCGTTTCCACCTGTAAACCCCCAAGGTGTAAACTCAACTCCCGGTTGAGAGAGACAGCAAAGGCCCGGGGACTACAGGATCCAGAGCGACGCCCGTCCCGCCGGCATTTCCACAACAACTTCCCAAATGAATGGACAATGTCCTCTCAGTCAAAAAACAAACATCTAAAGAGAAATCAGGAAGCAACTTGACACCTCGCTCACAAAATGTAATGTTCAAAACGATGGCCTAAAAATTGCTTCCTCCGTACACAGTCATCACAAAAGGACCTCCCAGTACACGGAATGCGTATGTTCACACCATTTTGGGTCACATTTGAAATCACCCAGCACTTAATGAGAGCAACATCGATTGTCTGTGTTCACTGGGAGATGGGCACGAAAAAAAAATGCACACAATCGGGGTTAAGTGCCGCGCGCTCCCTGGTTGGTCTGTCTGTTTCACTCGAAGCTGGCCGTCATGGTCGGGAATTTAACTTAAAATATACCGAAATAATGAATCTCTCATTTAAGGTTGGGGCCATAATTCAGTCCTTTGGCCTATTTAAGCGAAAAAGTTAATTACTTCTCTAAACAATTTGCAAACACCCAAACTAATAATTGTCCGAATTGCTTTTCAAACCTAGGCTATACAGTGCAATATTGCATTCCGAAACACTTACCGTCTGCCACGCCGCCACAGTCAATAATTGCATATCAGTAACCTAATTAACGTATGGACACTTTATATTCTTAAATATGATGGAAAATTAAATAATTATTGTGCAAAGTGATTATCCGAAAAGGCAGCACACGCAGTAGTATATATATTTTAAACACACCCATACGCTATGTTTAAAGGTCATCTTTGTTCTTTTAATGAAGGACATTCAGCATGCCAATATAATCATAATTTAAGACACAATGCACATCTCATATTTAATCCCAAACAGACATATTTAATCATTAATTGTACTACACCTAATATATACCTATTCTACAATTTTGTGGTCAACAAGATTCATTAGATTTTCGGTTACGGCTGAAGTTCGCAGAATAATAATAATTATATAATTATTTTTATACCAGAAAAGCAACAACAGATATGAATTAGAAGTTATTCTGAAAAAAGAAAATACACTCAGGTGGTAAAAGTTTAGACCAGCTGGCGATTTTGCGCATGTAGTTAAAGGTTTGCTAAGTCTTTTACACTGTGTTTTCGGAATGTGTTCTTTTCGATACCAATGATTAGGCCTACTCTAATAATATATATTTTACATTCCATTTAGTTATTATTTTATATATAAATATTATGTAGGCTACATGTTCTGTCTCTGAAATCAACGATTATGATATAAATGAAATGCAATAGGCTACTCTGACTTTTTAAAACGAGACAAGTATTTTGAGTAAAAGTCAAGTTGTGCTATAGGGGTGAAATGGATGAATAACCTGTTGCTGTAGGCTACTCCGTTCAAAATAGCAACAATATCAACATATACCATAAAAGATCCTTATAGGCTGATTTAGGGACAAGTCTAGAATCTGCAACATCAATAAACATTCAATTTAACAGGTTTTTCGCATGATGATAGTTTGCGGTTCGTCTGTACAATACCACTGGTGCAACTACGACTAATAATAATAATAATAATAATAATAACAACAACAACAACAACAACAACAACACAGTTATTGTATAAAGGTTAGAACAACTCGCGGAACATGATGCAAATAGCTTGCATCTGGATAAAATAAATATAGGCCGATGAAGCTGCTGAAATGTATTATTATTATTATAATAGTTATTATTACAAGTCTTTGAAAGACTACGGTAGCACTGTCTATTGTGAGCCCGAGGGCGGTCCTTATATACTCTAACCATTATGATAGTACCTTTTCACAAATTAAACTAATGAGATATCCATCTTGGAGTTTTAATCCCTAGTTAAACTCTCCATAACCTCATTCTGCCTTTCTTTGGTTAATTCTTCCTCCTTTTCCCCCCTCCCCAAGGCGACTTGCCCTTCGCTCTCTCCCTTTTCTCTCGGAGGAATTTTCTGCGCTCACTTAATGTTATGATTCGCTTTAGCCCCTCGTCGACAGTGTTATTTATTTCAAAACACTCGGGCCTTTGTCCCGGAGTGAACGATGTGGCCTGTGAGAAGAGAGGGTGTGACTTCGCCAATTATTAGTCCAACAGGGAGGCTCATCAGATAAGCATTTTGAGTGCAGAGCCCACTGATTCTGCATGGTGTACGATGCGCCGGGGATCTTTAATCTTAGTTAATTCAGACGTAATCCAGCAGTTAGTAAATACGCACTTAAACAGTCTCCCACTTCAAAACTCCTGAAACATGAGAGACGTAGCCAGAGCACTGCTAACCTTCCCTCTCCATTTAATTTCAGCGAGGACCCATTTATGTTGGAGTTTTTCCTTTCTCAGTGTGATAGGCTATATATTTTCATTTCTGTGAGTAATCATAAACCATTTGGTTTCAGGTACCGAAAGTTGTAATAGTGCATGTAAGATACATCACAACAAAAATCATGACCCATTAACATTTTGTTAAATGTCAATGGTTAAATATATTAACATCCCAGTACTTTGCGTCATATAGACCTACGGAAAGATAAACCAGGGTTCAAATAAGATTTAAAACGGGCTAAAATGGGTAAAAGTGACTGTAGACATTTTGAACGGGCGTGTTGGTTTTATAACACAACAACGATGACTCCTAATGCGCCAAGGTCTTTATTGGACACCCTGTTGCGAGGAACCTCCATGGCCTTGTTATCTTCCGCGATCAAGGAGAAATGCCCCAGCTTCACTGTGCACTTAAAGAAAAATAAATAAATAAAAAAGCTCGACATGCTTATTTGTAGATAACGGGGTAACGTACGCTGAAAGAAATGTATGGATGTTATGGCACGTCATAGATCTGTCTTTTTTATTGTATTGTGGATTACCCATTTATGAATACCGAATTCAATCTAATCACAACGCGTTTGCTATTATGTAGCCAACTTTGATTGACGAATTTTATAAAAGGCATTTTCAAAGTTTACCCAAAGCTTAGGCCTACTCAAAGCTATAAGGGCGTTGTGGTTTGACAGAACCTGACCCCAAATCTGCATGGGTCCCTTGAGTTTACCAGATTTTCTGCTGAGTTAACAGAGCCAAGCGTGCCATAAACTATGTCCTATTAACAAATGGAAAAGGTTTAGATTTCTCAAAAATTATTTTAATTGTCAGTCCTCACTTTAAGATAGAATAAGGCAGTCTGCCATGTAGCCTAGGAACAGTAGCAACTGTGTCTATGGTTGTCATAAAACGAGGGAATAAAATCTTCTGCACGCTGGCTTTCCCGACCTCTCGAGATTTTTAGAAGGTAGGCTAGTTAAAAAACATTATTTTAATAAAACAAAACTAGAAACTGGTGAGTCGGTTTGGTCGTACGCCTTTCATTGACCACGTTCACATGACGTCAGTATTCCACTTGACATTTCTCCAAGCGTGAGGATTTAAGATTTCAAATGCTGAATGAATATTCTAAATACACATGACAAAGGCACAAAATATAGCCTAGCAATTCCATATAATTGCAAAGTATAAACACCCGGGTGTTCGGAACAAACAAGAATATGAGTAGCCTATGCATAGGCTCTTAGTCGTTGAACTAGTAGGCTATCCATATCTGTGACTATTCCTGTTTCAATTTAAATTGAATTTAAATTTCAAAAGTTAAATTTATAACAGATCACGAGAGGTTGTATCCAACTTGGTGCTTGAATCTCTAGAATGACACGTGTAATCTATGCAAGCGTTATTGTGCTTTTTTATCATTAAAAAAATCTATTTTTTCATTTATTTGAGTCTACATTTTTATAAATTTATTGTAAAGACAATAATTCATAACCCTTTGTATGTCTCGTCAAGAATAAACAGTTCTGCGTGTGTTTCTCCCTATCCCCTGTTATTTCCGAGCTTTAGGCACAAGCATGTTCATTTAATCAAGTCAAGTGGACCAAGAATTGTGCTTATGATATCTGCTTCCACAATCTTGGCTACTGTTTAGCTGTTCGGTAGCCTTTATCGGACATCCTTCTCTCATATTGAGAAACATGACATTTGGAATAGTGTCTAATAGTGAATAAATATAATTCAGAACAGCCCAAATTATTTTTGGTCAGTTTATACTGGGAATTCTTGTGTTTCCGTAATGACGGAACATTGGTGCTGCAATGATTTATAGTGTTCTTGTCTTTTTTAAAAGCAGGTCTATGTTTCATTCACTTCAGCTGGCAATAAAAAGGTGTTTACAGCTCTCTTGTAGGCCTGGACTTATCGTATGACTCTCCTTGATTTAGGTAGTCTAGGTGTCAATTTAATCGTGTAGCCTATTTTATACAGAGTTCCACATAACATCAAACTAAAACAAATCTAATATTTTGACAAATTTCGCATAAATTGCCTATAGCCTATTGACCGTCAAATATTATATCATACATAGGCCTACGTTGACTTTGCGATAGATCATATTGACTATCAAATCAATGGACGGATGCTGTTGGGGTCTAATGAAAACAAGCCAAGATCCATAAACGTAGAGTTGCCCTGGCTGTGAGTTGTATACTGGAGAAGGTATGACGACGATCAAAAGTTATTCATCCATGTGGCTTCATTGGAGCTACACCCACTTTTTACTGGCCACACCCCTATTGGGTTTACACCACGCCTGCCCTACATTCATCATCCAATGACAATAGCGCCCGTCTCCCCGGCCAGTCCACATGAGTGTTACTGGCATAAAACCGCCGCTAACACTGGCAGCTGATTATAGGCATTTAAAGCTGGTGACAATTACAAAGGCTTCAGTCACCATAAATGCTGTTCTGAAGCACAGACGTTGTCAAATAAGGGGCTGGACAAGACATATTTTGACCGCGTTTATGTCTGACGTTGGATAATATAAGGACATCTACCTGGAAGCGTTTTTGTTTCTACACAGCGCAGGTAAATGGGCACAACAATAACTATAGCGGGAGAGAATGTACATGCAAAACAGAATACGTAGTCTGAGGGTGATAACAATTAAAAAAAAGGAAAATAATATAGTGGGCATAAGCAACTGCGAATAATAACTAATTTAACAAACCATAATTATTCTCATGGGTCTGTAGGCTATAATATGTCTTAATTTAACATGAAATATACCTCTGCGCATGACATGGAATTAAATGCGTGTAATAATTAAGTGGCTGCTTTAAGATACCATTATTAATTTACCTAGTCCAGCATTGACCATAACTGTATCCTTTCGCAGATTAATTTGTGCACAAGGACAGTTTACATTGGGCACAGTCTTCATGGACTTAAAACACAGTTAGGTAACAGACAGCGGGGACCAAGAAACACTGCAGGAGAAACCGCAGTACAATGTCCAGCACTGCAAGACGAGGTACAGAATTTACTGACTTCACATTTTTATACATGGAGATTTTGTTTATATCGGTGTGTATTTGTGTGTGTGTGTGTGTGTGTGTGTGTGTGTGTGTGTGTGTGTGTGTGTGTGTGTGTGTTGAACAATACAATTGTAATGTAAATTATTCATGTCGTATAGCTACTTTAAAAGTTACACCTTTTCTTCACAAACTCAGTTTGGTGAGTTGTTAATGAGATTGTGAAGAAAAAAAAACAATAAGTATTGCTTTTATCGTTGGTCAAAGTTAA
Source organism: Synaphobranchus kaupii (assembly GCA_029718625.1). Classification (NCBI taxonomy): domain Eukaryota; kingdom Metazoa; phylum Chordata; class Actinopteri; order Anguilliformes; family Synaphobranchidae; genus Synaphobranchus; species Synaphobranchus kaupii. The sequence goes on from CM056386.1 coordinate 28,831,917, forward strand.
GGATATTAATTGAATCACAGTCTTTGTTTTGTCTGTAAATGACCTGGCCAGGCAAGCATGATTATGCTATAATTCGAAAAATGTACAATGCAGGCCAACGACTGTTTGTTATTGACTTTTTGGAAGTGCTTCACTGATTTCATGCACAGGCCATTTTCTAATCTACATTTTTGGATAGTGCGATTTAATGAAAACATCAGTCAGCTACAGTTGTGTTGTTTTATTGTAAATACAAGAGCATAGCTCATTTAGAATTGTTATTAGGCTACCTGACGCCGAGCAGACCTATGTCTTAAGAGGCGATGTGACCAAGTTCCATTTAGCGAATATCACTAAATCATAAAATAAAAAAGATATTAAATCTCTTGAAAACATTTAAGTAACTATAAATAGCCTATGTGAAAGAAAATTAAATTATATTACGGTGTAACTTGAATGGAACGAGAACAGTATGTATAGGCTATTTAATAACAACATTGCCTTGCAATAGGTCTAATGCAAACGTGTTTATATTGGGGGGGGGGGGGGGGGGGGGGGGGTGTTAGGGTTCTCGGAAAATTGCAGTTCTGTACACATAATTTCAAAATGCCGTTGAATGGCATTTCAAACCTTTAGTTCAACAAAACGCAAGGCTTTGAAACGGACAAATATTCCAAAATGTGGTGAAATTGTCAATAACTTTTAATTCAGTGTTCAGGTCAGTCTATTTTCCTTACTGAAATGCTGTTTTTTTCTTAGGTATTGTGTCACATTCCATCAACATGTCAGTGTAAATTTCGAAATTATCTAATAGACCTGTAATAAACTAATTGAACAAGGGAACGCAATGAGAATCCAAGCTGCCGACTGAGCACAAACAATACTGCGAGTTCAACCCCGGGCTTGAGAACAATTGCGCGCTAATTCTAATGTGGGTGGTAAATTTGTCAGGAAAGATGGTTTTACCATCTCTTCAGATTTTCTTTTACAAATAGCGTTTCCTGAGAGGTATGGCCTCTCTTGGAAGTTAATTGGTTGTCCGTTTTTGGTAAATTGTGAAAGATCATAAATAGATCTGTATCTCTTGGTCTTTGTCACTTTAATTGCGACACTGATTGATCGACAGAGATGTCTCCATTTGGGTGTTTGGTGTTGCTTGTTTATGTTTTTAAGGCGAGCCATCTTTTCGCATATCCTCTTTCTCGTGACACACACTAGCTATAGGCTACCCTTTTAATTCCTCTTTGTTGCTTCGTAGGTAGGAAGCGAAATGATTAGGGTAGCCTACGTTATATTGAGGCTACATTAAATTTTTGTCGACTTTTACAAAGATGATAGCCTAACATATATTATATGAACATAAATTCATAAACATAAATATTCCTTTACAGATACTTCCTGGAAACAATTTGTAGGTAAACAGCTTCCACAGGTAAAGATTAAGACCATTTTATCTCGGTGGAGAGACGTGAGTAGAGTGAGCCGTAGGCTAAACGTGGGTATAATTGCACGAAAAAAGTTTCATTCTGACAGGTCATGACACTTCATACATTTTAAACAATCCTTACTCTTGCTTTAAGTGCACTTACATATATATATATATATATATATATATATATACACACACACATACACCACCTGAATGATATAGGTTACATGTCTATACAACAGTCCACAATACAGTTTATCACACTGATTTAAGATCGTGGCATTGATTAGTTTTTTTCATTCTGCATCACTAAAGTAATATTATTAAAAGAATGCACGAAGAATTTGACGTGCAATTAATTCTAGTACAAGTACAACATCTATGTTTTCAGTAACAGGTTAAGGAAGGGCTGGGCTAAATTACAGTGAATGCAATTTTAAATAAAAAAAACTCCATAGATTACTCAGAAATGTTGGTATAGAACAAAATCCAAATGTTTAATCAAACTTCGCTGATGAGTTCTGTGAGCTCAGGACACAACCTTTCAGTGCAAACGAATCAATTCATGTGATTAGGCCAATACGGACTTCTGAAACATTTTCCATCATGGGTTCCATGACAGCAAGCCATCGTAAATATGGTTATAAGATAGCAACGTGTAAGAAAGACATTATCAAACAAGCCAAATACTGAATAGGTTAATATAGACTAGGCTACAGGTATTTTTTTCTAAACTATCGTTGGTTTCTAAATTGTTAGCCTTATGCCACTCGGAACTTTCTTCAGCACCCCCACGTTTCAGTTAATTTTTGAATGACAAATTAAATAATTAAATTATTGATATAGGCTACGTCAGTTCCACAACATTTCGGCCTTGTCCAAAATCAAAAAAACACATGAAAAAATTTGGAAGGAAAAACGCAACGCTTGCCTGTTTTTTTTTACAGAACGCACAGAATACTAGTTGCCTACAGAAACTCGTTATTCACTCTGCACTGCTGCGTTGGTCACTCTAACAGCACAACAAGCGCGTCCATCACATTAGGCTACATTATTTTTGCTTTACCTCAAAATCGAAGCACTTCTGGTTTTCTTCGCAAACTCAAAATTAATTAAATAAATAAACAAATAAAAACGATCTTGAACCAGCCTAACAATGTACAGTCTGTACTTAGACATTCACATTTAAAATTATTAATAATAATAACTATTATTATTATTAAGAACAACAATTATTATTAACAATAAGAACAAGAATACGGATTATTAGGACAATAATAATAAATTAATATTTCTAGTTTTACGCAGTTTTTACACTGACTTTGAGCTGGTTGCGACTATTAGGATATCGCAGGTACACAAACGTGATTTTGAATATATAAGGCCACGTTTTTATATGCAATTTGCTATATAGGTTAGGCCTATATATATATATAGGTCCACCTTACCTTAAAAGGCAGCCCCCCCCCCCCCCCACACACAACCGTTTTCATTAACAGCCATAAGTGATTTTAATTACTTCTGTTTCATATTGTATATGGTTCAATTAATTTGCTCTGCGGAAGAACCAGTTTCCCTCTGCTTTAAGTAGGTTAGGCATTCTATTTTAAAATTAATGATATTAATGGTAGGCTATTTCTTCGTTGGAAAAGGGGCCGTTTAACTATAGGGCTTCTGCCCACACTAAAATGTATTATTCGACAGTTTGGCGAGTCCGGTGAGTTCAACAGAACGAATGCCTTTGTGAGAGGCTGGGTGCATATTAAATTCTCCGAAGGAATATTTTAAATAATCTGTATAGAATCAATTCCGGAGGCTCCAATTGCTTTTAGATTTAGTGTTTAAGAGTGAAACGAAGCGTGATATAGTCATTAAAATACTTCCTGAAAAGATGTAGGCCTATATTTAGTGATAGAATGGCACAACAGGGGACTCGTTTGGGCCTTGATGTATTAGTGTAAATGCTTGTATTCACTCCAAAGTGGTCGAAATGAACATCTCTTAAGCACGTTTCAGATGGACTTATTACAGCAAGCAGTGACTGCACCGACAGTCAAAGCAGGAAAACAAACAACTCTGCCCGTTTTGCTCATACTGCGGAGTGACATTGTTTTCGCAAAACACACAAATCTCAATGAAATATTAAGTTTAATAAAAAATACTTGAAAAATTTGGCAATCGTCAACACAGCAAATGCATTCAATAAGAAGCGCAGCTATCCGCTTATTAGTAGTTACGCCACAACTGTTGTAACACCAACCAGTGTGTGTGTGTGTGTGTGTGTGTGTGTGTGTGTGTGTGTGTGTGTGTGTGTGTGTGTGTGTGTGTGTGTGTGTGTGTGTGTGTGTGTGTGTGTCGTTCGGACAGTTCGTGCATGGGTCTCGTCTGATGTGTAAATGAAGGCGAAGAAAATAAGAAAAGGAGGCGGGGAACCCGAAGACAAGTGAATGAATAGGTTAAATTAAAAATCAGGGGATCTTCTTCAGGGAGTCACTGATGCAAACCGCACAGACCCCTGCTCCGTGGTAATACAAAATAACCTATCCGGTTTCAGGTAGAAAGATCTAGGCCTACCAGCTTTGTGATAGGTTTCTTTCCATCACGAGATAGTAAAGAGCGCTTTTAGTTACAGGCAGCACAATATGTAGCCTATGAAATATTTGGCTATACAACAAAAGTCGGGGAGTTTCACATTTAGGCGGTCAATGCGTAAGCATTGGGGTCCACGTAGCCATTTATGTATATTGGTGAAAAAGCAAGGTATAAACTAAACTCCCCACAAAAGAGTTAATGAAAAGGTTGTGTAAGCTTTCGCTTTGGAAGAAGTAAATGATTTACCACGAGATTAATAAAAGTCAGGACAGGCTCGTTATACAGTTCGTACAAGCCGACAAAGTTACAAGACTTAATTCAACACAGCACTCCTTTACAGCAATGGCTGAAACCTGCTAGGCGCGAGGACAAGCACGAGAAGCAAGCAAGCGCGTATCAAGACAAAAAAGAAAACGCACTTACTAGATGATAAAAGTTGAACTGACAGGATGTAATTTACTCATTCATGAAAACAAGCAATAACTAAACTAGACACAGCAATACACGTGTCACGATAGCCTAAACAGTGAAGCATATATAGACTTAATAAAATAATTCCCTCAAGTAGGCTACAACCAAAACCCAAATAAATAGGCTACAGTTGTCCAAATAGTAATTTCAAGAAACTGAAATGCTCAGAGGTTTCACGTCAGTTTCAGCATGAACACGTAGGTTATAACCTACAAGAGTAGAAATAAATCTCCATTAAAAAGCATAGGCTTCCTTGATTTATTCAGTGAACATTTGTTAACAATCTAGTAAAATGCAAACGTATCAACTCAAACAGACATTTTCAAGTTCAAATGTTATCTAATATAATTATGTGCACATTAGTGGACAAGGAAGGTCATTGTAGCCTATTAACAGAGATGGAAAGTCCAGGGGTCAGAAAGTAAAAGTCCTGCCATGTGTTCCTTCCACCCATGAACTGAACCAGCTGATTTATCTAATTAGTTCTACCTGCTGGCTGAAGAATTGTGCTAATTAGCAAATCCTGGTGATTGGAACAAAATACAGGGGATGACCGTTACTTTCTGAACCTGGAATTTTCACATCTGCCTAATAAATCTGTAAATGTTCGGTAGCTTGGGAGAATGAAATTGCACTCCTTCATCTCCACCAATTAGACCACGATTGAGTGTTTGTAATTGGGACGGAGCATGCCGGGTTTGCAGGGTCAAATCTAGAGACGCAGGCTTACCTGCTGAAACTCCTCCTTCTATGTTCCCATATAGGAATCCAGGAAAACGGAATCTAGAGATCACAGCCGGAACACACAACTTGTAGAATGTGGAAGACATGCACAGAACTGTCTAGACCAGAGGCTGTCAAAATTTTTGCTAGATCCGACATGTTTGGTCAGTTGCCTTACTTTTCACTCTTTAAAAATACTATTGGATGTTTTGTTTCTTTTTTTATTACATTACGGGTCTTGTAGATCCTTGTAGATTATTTTATGTGAGATAAAAATATGAAGAATATTTAGAATATAATGAAATATGTAAGAAAACATAAATTTGGCTTCATATCAATTCAGCAGGTATAGGAAAAGCCAAAGCCAATATACTCTGAATCCAATGCCATACACATTAATAATCTGTGAGATAAACTGTGCTGTTCTTATATTCCCAAGCATCCACAATTCCAAACACTAAATGGAGACATTGAAAAGGCACTGAAAGTATGATGTCTGTGTTGCTTGTGTCTGGATGGCTGTCAGGCAGAAGTTATCCACACCAGAACATCACAAATATAGTAATGAGATGTTACTGTGTACCAAGGGTTATTCTAAGATAAAATAAAACCCAGGAAAAGTGTTTGGTCGGCTGCAGTATGCATTTAGAAATCTTCCTTATGAGGGCCATTATATGGTAGTTCCAAAAGAAAAAGAAAAAAACCTTTGTTTAGGTTCATTGTCGTACCCTCACCTAAACAAATGACTGAACTAAAAATTAGAGACAAGCTCTAAAATGATTTTGAGATTCAAATTGTAATTAAAAAATATATATATTGTCCCTGAGAACAAGCTTACGTTTCCTTTCCACATGAGAACATTAGCTTCACTGCAGTTAAAATGATAAAATAATAAGATAACCAACTATTTAAATATGGAACTTTAAAGCAGATGTTACAAATGATCAGTGCGGCATAATTCTCCATTTAAATTAGGCATGGAAAATTGCATAAAGGCTGAATGGAATATTCAAGATTAAATATAAATTTTTATAAAAATCAAATATCAATTTTTAATATCAAAGTTAAATATAAAATGTTTTTATTTAACAGGTAAACTGTGTCTGGTTATTGGGAATATATTCCCACAGAAATCATAAATCTCATTTCAACTGACAGAATTATGTAATTGTAGTTTACCTCTGGGCACGTTGCATTTGTTGTAATTTCTGTCTTTATTTAAAAAAACAGGCATTACTGCCCTTCTCCCCGGTTTTTAAGATTGAGAGAAACTGCATACTTTCCTCTGATCTCACACTGTGTTCTTGCGGCTTGTGGCGCTGTGCTGCATATGAAGCTGTTGGGAGTGTGTCGGCGTGTCTGCGTGCCGGGAGATTTATGCGTGTTCATCCCTCCTTCCCCCCCAGGCCATGGGGGTCTTAACCAACTAGGCGGCATGTTTGTGAACGGACGGCCACTTCCGGAGATGATCCGGCAGCGCATCGTGGACATGGCGCACCAGGGCGTTCGCCCCTGCGACATTTCCCGCCAGCTGAGGGTCAGCCACGGCTGCGTCAGCAAGATCCTGGGCCGGTGAGCGCGCCGGCAACCTCATACGCACCGCGCGCTGCATAAACTCTACACACCGCACACTGCGTACCCTCTACACATCACACGCTACATACACTTTACACTCTACACACCGCACACTGCGTACCCTCTACACATCACACGCTACATACACTTTACACTCTACACACCGCACACTGCGTACCCTCTACACATCACACGCCACATACACTTTACACTCTACACACCGCACACTCCGTACCCTCTACACATCACACGCTACATACACTTTACACTCTACACACCGCACACTGCGTACCCTCTACACATCACACGCTACATACACTCTACACTCTACACACCGCACACTGCGTACCCTCTACACATCACACGCTATATACACTTTACACTCTACACACCGCACACTGCGTACCCTCTACACATCACACGCTACATACACTTTACACTCTACACACCGCACACTGCGTACCCTCTACACATCACACGCTACATACACTTTACACTCTACACACCGCACACTGCGTACCCTCTACACATCACACGCTACATACACTTTACACTCTACACGCCGCACACTGCATACCCTCTACACATCACACGCTACATACACTTTACACTCTACACGCCGCACACTGCGTACCCTCTACACATCACATGCTACATACACTTTACACTCTACACACCGCACACTGCGTACCCTCTACACATCACACGCTACACACACTTTACACTGTGTCACACGCTATACTGCTGCTTACACTCTATGCACCACACGCTACATGCTGCACCACATGCTACACACACTCTACGCACCATGCACCGCACGCTATGTATACTCTACACACCACGCGCTGCGTACACTACATACCATACATTACATGCTGCATACACTCTACGCACCACACGTAACACACTGAACACCACACGCTGATATAGTGCACATTCTGTGTGAAATACGCACTGAAACCGATTCCCTATACACCACTCACACTGCACAAATCCTCTACACTACAAACCGATACTGGGCTAATGCACTTTTAAATGTATTTAGAAAGTATTGATATAAAATCTATTTTTCAAGGGAGACCTGGCAACACTGATACAGTGCATGTTCTCCATACATTACACTTAGATGTAGTACACATGCACTGTACACTGTACATTGATATTGTACTTATTCCACATTCACCAGGTACTGGTACACAGCAGAGTAAATCCACTGTTCATTAAACATTGGCACCGTACACCTCTCCATCAGCTCCCCAATACCAACCCATTCAATTTCCCATTTCAGGGGAAAGATTATGCATTGATTACTGGGTTTCTTTCCATTCATCCCTCTCTCTGTCTCACTCTCTCTCTCTCTCTGGAAAGGTATTATGAGACAGGCAGTATCAAGCCGGGAGTGATTGGTGGCTCTAAGCCCAAGGTGGCCACACCCAAGGTGGTGGAGAAGATCGGCGAATACAAGCGGCAGAACCCCACAATGTTCGCCTGGGAGATCCGTGACCGGCTGCTGACCGAGGGGGTGTGCGACAGCGACACCGTGCCCAGCGTCAGCTCCATCAACAGGTACCACGCCCAGCCGAGCCACAGCGTCACGTTCGGACCCTTCTACAGCACTGGAGTAACTTACACTGAGGATCAAGCAATGCCGAAGCATACTCAGAGCATTGTAGGTTACAGTCCATAGTGGGGTACAGCTTTTGGAACCTTGAGAAAGATGCACAGCCTGAAATGCCTTGGTTAACCCTTTAACTCATCCAGTACCGCGGGCGACTTTAGTTGACGAACGTATAAACGGTCTAAAATGCAGAGGGCGACTGAAGTCGACCACAGTTTTTTATTTTTATCTTTACTCTGCTACACTGGTAAATAATTCTGGATTAGAGTCGGGAAAAATGAAATGATGACCAATTTACAATTACGTTCTTTTACCCAGATTTGATCTTTTTTCATGGTTCTAGATGGAAATATTTGAAGTTTTATTTATCCCATTTAAAAAAAATAAAAAAAACCTCATATCTAACCATCTAAACCAATATGCGTGGGAATAATGCTTCCCCGTCAATTTGTAGTGACCAAGAATATAAAGAAATTGAACACAATCAAGTGGGCAATATAACAAACTAGGCTACTGTCTCAGTAACGGGAGAATATTACTCCCCTAGCTTTCAGTCGTACCACGATCGTTTGGTAAATGTTTGAATCACAGACAGTAGCCTACCATCAGAGTTTTATAATATCCCTTTCCCGACTTATATTTAATAATTCTCTGATTTACTCTTCTGTTCAGTTATTTCCCATATCTCCTCCAGTGACCATCGTTTTGTTGCTTCCGTTTTGAATTAGTCCCACACCACAGATTTTAGCCTACATTACATTTGCCTCAGGATAACGGTTTCTCTTTGAAACGGTTGATATAAAGTAACTCACGTGGACAGCTCATTTGTACATATCTATACAAATAACCAGTGATTATGTTTATTTTAAATTTTTACATATCTATACCCTTATGGAAATGTAATATACTGCAGTATATTTTAAATATATTGTGACGATAATTTTTATATATTTACAATACTGCAGTATATTCTTTTTCCATAAGGGTAGTTATGCAGGAGCTGATTTTTATGGAAAACTGTTTTCACTATTATTACACATCACCAATGTAAGAGTCATGTTAACCAAACTAAGAAGCACTGAAAATAAATTATTTATTTTCATCAATATTGTTTGACATTGTTCTAATAGTGAACTGAACCAGAAGGTGTGCTATTTAGAGCCATCTATCTTCATTATCAAAAAATTATGTTGGAATAGGTAGAATAATGTGTTTTATTAGAAGTTTGCACATTGGCAGAATCAATCTAAAAATTTTGAATGTCGGCAGCCATATTGGCTTGACACTGCTGAGGCTTAGTGTTCCAGAACACTCTGGCATTGAATGAGTTAAGGTGTAAGATCACAAACATGCGATTAGAATGCTCTTAACTGAACATCCTAATGCTGATATAACAATCATGACTGGTAATTGACAGCAATGGAGTTCTGGAACACTGACCTTGGGACTATGTTCTAGGACACTGAATTTTGAAAAACATTCCAAAAAGGGTTAATGGTAAACAGTATTAATAGATAGGCTAATGGACAAAGATACAAGCTACTACAATTGCAATTAAAATAATGAAATAAATAAGAAATAAGGCAGGTGCACAGAAAAATTGCAACTCTATCAACTCTGATAGAGTAAATTTGATCTCTCTTGGATTCACATAAAGTGAACGATTAGCATTTTTTACTGTGTACGTCTGTATGAAAAATCAAGAGTTTTGCTGAGGTATAAAAAATGAGGAGCGATGAATAAAAGCTGATTGTGATCCTGGTCTCGCTATCTCAGGATCATCAGGACCAAAGTGCAACAGCCCTTCAATCTGCCCCTGGATGGAAAGGGACTCAGTCCAGGACACGTTCTCAGTGAGTCTCTTCCTGTCTCTCTCTCTCTCTCTGCTCTCAGTGAGGGTCATTACATTTACACCCTACACACCCTAATCAATCACCATGTCCACAGAAATAAAGAAGGCTAAACTTTTCCTTGTTTTGAAAGGTGATGTTAGAAAGGCATTCGTCTTTATATTATAAGATTATACAATCAGGAGCAGGGGGTAAAGTGCATGTCATCATCAAATCAATGTATTTGGACAACAAATGTGCAGTAAAAATTGGCAACAAAAGAACAGAATATATTTCAGTCAAGGGCGTGGGGTGAGACGGGGCTGCAGCTTCAGTCCTACGCTGTTCAATATTTACATCAATGAGCTTGCGGTGCTACTGGAACAATCTGCAGCACCTGGCCTCACCCTAAACAATAAGGAAGTGAAATCTCTACTCTACGCTGATGACCTGATGCTGTTGTCACCCACAAAGCAAGGGTTGCAGCAACATCTGGATCTGCTAGGGCAATACTGCCAGAACTGTGAATTTTAAAGTAAATTTAGCAAAAACCAAAATTGTCATCTTCCAAAATAAGGCCGGATATCAGGAATCTAGAGACTGTTTCACTCTAGGTAACATCGTCCAAAAGCATTCTTTATACTATGACTACGACTGAGAATTAGATTGGTGTAAGATTTTTGATGGTGTGATCTTGCCTATTGCACTCAGTAACCTCAAGTACACAAAATGGGATAAACAACTAACAGAGATTCTGCATGCTGAATCCTGTAGAAATATATTGAAAATTCAAAGGAAACCCCCAACAGCAGGGCAGAATTAGGCCAAGTTCCACTAATTGTACCGATTCAAAATAGATTCCTAAAATTTTGGCTACATCTCCATTCAAGTCCGCATAACTCCCTCCAATTTGAGGCACTCAAAACCCAAGAGCTCAGCCCTAAAACCAGTCCCCTCTGTCGGCGGGTCCAGAAATGAACTAACCCAAGTTCAAACAATCAACCAGCAAATCAATTTCAGACCAGTACTGTTGACCAAACTCAAATTGCAGTATTGGGACATTGGGACACTGAAACAAAATCTCAACACAAATGAGAATGTTATTGGGCCCTAAAAAGAGAATATGACCTGGCAGATTATTTGTTCACTGTCAGAGATACAAGGCAGACCAAGTACAGAGATACAGACCTGATCTAGTATAGGCTCATTGACCATAGTCTACCCATAGAAAAAGGAAGACGTAAGAAATCATGGAAACCGAAAGAGGACAGAATATGTGGTCACTGTATGACAGGTGAGGTTGAGACAGAGATGCACTTCCTCCTTCAATGTGAATTAAACATTTTTTTTAATTTAAATTTTTTTTTTTAAATCAGAGAATATTACTTTGAGTAATACTGAAATACCAAACTTCTCCCAGTTACCCACCATGGATAAAATTCCAAATGTGTTGGGAGAGGGACATGCAGCAGCAATTGCTGCAAAATATGTGACAGACTGCCATTGCCTGAGAGTGAAACAATACATATACCCTAATCTACCCCAGTGCAAATTAGAGTGTCTCCCTGCCCCTCTCTCTCTTTGTTTCTATCTCTCTCTCTCTCTCCCTCTCCATCTCTTTCTGTCCCCGAGTCTCTGCATCTTTTTGTAGTTTGATAAAAAGACAAGCTAGCTGGGAAGGTTGATACCCCTCTGAGAGCTCATTTATGACGAGGTGATCATGTGACGAGGTGATCATGTGAAACCCATGTGAAGGTCACTTTACAAACCACCATTAACAAAAACTTTGCATGGCAACTCGACAGTCATTGCTTTCATTTCAGTGTTAAATCCGGATGTTAATTACGAATGTGCTTACTGTATACAGGGGGAAAAAAACTGTTTTTATCATAATTCTTTTGGAATGCTAAATAATTAAACACTTGTTCCTTTCATTGGGAAATCTGTTTGGGCAAACAAATCAGAGTTGTTTGCAGAAGTCCCCCCCCCCCCCCCAAAATTGTTTTCATTTTCTGGGTTATAGGTACTCAAAAGTGGAGAAATAAATGTCAACTTCTTAACTGCATCTTCGGCCAAGCAAAAATGCAATTTACGGGCTGCCAGGTAGCTCACTCGGTAAAAGTGCTGCTTGCCGAGTGAGTGAGCACCGCGGTCTCGGATCAAATTCCACCTGTGCCAGTGCCGACTGTGGCCGGCATCCCTGCAGGGGTGGTGCACAATTGGCTTTGCGTCGCCCAAGGGATACACGGGAGGGATTCAGTCGGCGGGGATAGCGGTGCTCCTTGCTCGAGTGACCCCCGGAGAACCGCGAGTTGTCTTCACTCTTCCGAGCGGGCAGCAGGGGGCGTATATGAGCACGCTTGTACATAGTTTGGGAATTGGACATTCCAAATTCGGGTGGGATTGAAGATTCCGAATTAATTTTTAAAAAATGTAAAAATGGCAATTTACATCATCAGGAAAAAAAAGAATATTCTGGAACATGATACAGTGCTTTTACACTTGATTTCATTAATCAGTCAAATTAATGAACGATTTTGACAAGTTATTGTTCGCATATCTTTTGACCTTTTTTGTAAATTTGTGAAAGTTTTCATTTTTATCTACACATCACAGCTGATGTTATAATGCAAAGTGATTTACTTGTGCAAAGCTTATCTGTGTTATGAAAGGGTTAAAAAAGACTGACTGACTGACTGACTGACTCACTCTCTCATTCTATCCCTCTCACTCTTTCTCTCTCTCTCTCTCTCTCTCTCTCTCATCATTCATCACTGCCAGTGTAGTTGGCAGTACCTGAGAGCTCTGGAGATCAGGGCGAGAGCCAATCACACTGAATAATGAACAGAACTGGAGAGTACAGCTCTTACTCCAGAGTTCATGATCTGTAAGGCCCAGCGAAGCAGAACCTCAAAACCCCAGAATTCCCCTGGAGTACGACATGGTGGGGCTATCGCTATAACGACAGGTCGATTGACAGTGTCCCCTCCCTCTCTCTCTCTCCCTCAGTCCCCAGTTCAGCAGTCACTCCTCCCGAGTCCCCGCAGTCGGACTCTCTGGGCTCCACCTACTCCATCAGCGGCCTGCTGGGACTCCCACAGGCAGGAGCAGAGAGCAAGAGGAGCCACGATGACAGTGAGTCCCGTCCCCCCCCCACCCCCCTCCAATGCCACACCCCACTTTACAGCACTTTACAATTTACCACTCTGCCCCGCCCAGTTTAATGTCCTCAGCTGCAAATTTTATAGTCAATTATGCACCATTCTGCAACTCCATCCGGGCACAGTTGGCACAGCCATAGCCAGAGCTGTGAAACATAATAGGCCCCCAGCCTATGTGAATGCTTACACACGCATAATCTCATAACCTTCGACTGCCTAGAACCCAGGCTGCATCAAATGATTAAATCCTCCGTCTAAAATCCCAAATTAAGCACCTTCTTGTCCAAAATAAAACCCTCCCCTCCACCCTCCCCCATTGCCAGGCGACCAGGAGAGCTGTCGGCATAGCATCGACTCACAGGGCAATGGCGGTGGTCCCAGGAAGCAGCTCCGCCCAGAACACTTCCCCTCCCAGCACCTGGACTGCGGCTTCGAACGCCATCACTACCCCTCCGACACCTTCACCTCACCTGGCAAGACCGAACAGGTACACAGCCTCGCCCTCGCTCATACCCGGGAACCAGCTTCATTTCCATTACAGCGTCCGTGCTAACTTCTGAAAGTTAAAAATAATAGCTTGTAGTTGGCCAGAACTCACCCAGAGAGAATTTCCGTTGAGATGTGAAGCTGCATGATTAGAGCGAGCCAGAGCCTCACATGCTGTGTTTAAGCAATGGCTACAATTAATCATTTGTATTTGAGAATCACACACTCAATGTCACTTTCTAGTGTCCATGAGCTGAAAGCTGTATATTTTATGTGCTTACTGTCCAGTTCCATTAGGAAATTCACACATACTTTTAAAAGGACTGTACATGATCTGTATAAATTCTTGTAAACTTAAACAACACAAAAAACTATACAGTCTGACCCACAATGCACCTATCTTACTCACCCTCAGGCTCTGTATTCTCTCTCGCTCATCAACGGAACCCTGGAAGAGGGGAAAGTTGGCCTCTCAGCATCAAGCGCCGCCATTGGCCGCAACCTGACCGCGCACCAGAGCTATGCTGTAGTGGCTGGTAAGGGGACAGAAAAAAAACTTCCTGGCCAAATTCGGTCTGTGTCGAGAAAGGAGACACTTGTGCTTCTGAAATGCGGAGGAGAGCGTTTGGTGCACTGAAATAAACTCCTTAGATGCCATAGATCACATGCTCACATCCTGTGTACTTTTAGTACTTTAGTGGCTTTATTAGATCAGACAACAGATCACTAATCTAAACTGCCCAATGGATCATTTCAACATTTATTACACTTAAACTTAAATACCCATGCTGAGTTCTGAACTGGGCCTTAAACCATCCCTCCTGTTTAAATTGCCTAAGCATTTAAGCATTACAGTGCTAGCTACACCCCTAAATACAAACTCCACTGCTCATGCAACTCCAGAGTGAAGAACATGGTTATATCCCAAGATGCTTTTCTGTGTGACGCCTGTGTGTTGTTAACAAAAGAGGAGAGAAGAGAGCACCAGCTATGACAGCAGTGTCTGTCTGTCTGTCTGTCTGTACTCACGTGCAGCAACAAGGGAGTTTATTTAAGTGAAATAAAATTTTATTTGTGCAGCCCTTTTAGATCCACTCTCACAAAGATGCTTTATGGAAGAAACGGAGAGTTAAATTGGGCAAAAAACAGGCGTGAACCCCCAAAAAGCAAACAAGGTTAAAAAAAATCCCCCGTAGGAAGAAAAACAATCAAACGGTAGCAAAGAAAATAACTCCCCAATGGGAAGAAATCTCGGGAGGAACCTGGCTACAGAGGGGGAGCCCATCCTCCGCCAGCTGGCCTGGTGTCATAGTAAAGATAGCATGGATGGTATAAATGTAATGAGGGATCCATCAGGTTTAGAAATTATGTTCTTTTTTGTCCATCACAACAATATGAGGAGCAGGCGGTGGGCCAGACGAGAGGGTCACAAAACGTTTTTTTTTCCTTTTTCTCAGTTATATGGAATGTGTCTTCCTTTGATATTTTATTTTGTCGAAGGAAAGCGCGTTCCATTTACCATCTTTTATGGTCCCTTCACTGTTTAACACTTCACTGCGAATGGCCAGCGTGTTCATGTCAGACAAACATCATAACAAGCGCTGCTGCAACAAGCTAGAGCCTAGGGGAGGGTTTCCAGCAGGGGTAGGCAACCCTGGTCCTGGAGTGCCGGTGCGTTTCGGGTTTTCGTTCCATCTGAGCTTGATCACAAGAGTTTGATGGATGATTAAAAGTCTGAGTCTGAATACTCTATAGAATGGTGAAATGCGGAGTGCCTCCAGAACATGGTCACCTGAATGCATTAACCCTGATGAATTCAAATGAATCCAGTTACAGGTTTGGATGGAGCAAAAACCAGGACCGTCTTCAGCTCTCCAGGACCAGGGTTGCCTACCTCTGGTTTAGAGTCTGGTTCAGAACTCAAAATTCAACCTATCAATACCTTTCCTACAACGTAAACCCATTTCTCCATGATTTGTTTTGTCAGTTCTGATTGGAGCCAATTTTGCTACACCTGCAGCTCTGCGTACATTCATGATTTGTTTGTCTCATTCTCTCACTCATCCACCCCTCACATGGTCACCTCAGACCTCCAAAAGCCCCTCCCACTTTGTCTGAAACAGGAATTGTCCCCCGAGGCCACTAGCTCCCGCCTGTCCCCAAACGTGGCGCCAAACCCCGCCTTCCTGGAGCTGCAGCCAATCCCAGTCCCCATCAGTGGTGGCTGCGGGGGCTCCTCTCATTTCTCTCATGCCTTCAACTCATTCTCACATCATGCTCCTGTTTATGGGCAGTTCACCAGCCAGCCAATCATAGCAGGTAACCCCGATCATTGTCCCACCTCATTACTATGGATACCTTTCATTCCCTTTGCTTCCATTAGAGCAGGGGGCACAATCCCAGAATGCATCTGACTGCTACTTGGAAAGCAAATGCTTGATCCATCAAAAATATCGACTATAGTTAATTATCTTGGATAAATCTGACACTCCTCACAGGCCTCCAGCCTTGATGTGGAACCAGTGCTTAACAGACAAAATGGATGTCTAAATAGTAAATTAAACTAATGACAAAACCAACAGAAGCTTTGAAGACGAGTTCTCCTGACAACATTGATATCATGCACCAATTTTTTTCTGTACAATGTGACATTGTTGATAGTTGGTGCCAGCCGTGATTTTTTATGGTTAGAGGCTCAAGAGGCTACTGGCTCATAGCACCTGTCTATCATTTTAGGGCGGGACATGGTGAGCTCCACCCTCCCTGGATATCCCCCCCACATCCCCTCCAGTGGCCAGGGGTATTCTTCTGCCACCATCAGCGGCATGGTAGCAGGTAAGGGCCCCATTCTCCAGCATACTTCACTTCAGAAAACCAAAAAATAACTGTGCTTAGAACCAGCATGGTATTCATGTTAGAATTATGAGTACACTTGCAAGCATTTAAACATTGTGCATTTACAGGTTTATTTTCCAATTTCAAATGCAGTCATTTTCTCCACCAAACACCACCATCACAATGACAGGAGAGTTATTACACCTTTTAAATGTGATTATTAATGGTCATAATTAATATGAATTACATCTATCCCGTTGGAATAAGAGATATTGAAGGCATAAACGTCTTTGACACTCTACTTAACACCTCAACTGGAATCGTAAGGCAGGTAACTGAACCTTTGAGCACTCAATACAAGACTCGCCTATATGTATGGCTCTGTCATGTGGTGTATTGGGTATAAAATATAGGACAACTGGTCCTGACAGGTACACGATTACAGGAGATGTGTTTGCTGAAACTGCCAGCAGCAGCTGCTGTAAATGTCTCTCTCGTCTCCGTAAAGTTAAAGAGCCAAACTGATGCACAGGACTGGCTAATTACGGATCTGAATTCATTATGACTTCAGTCATTCTGAGTCATTTAAATAAATCTGATTAATACAGCAGTAAATAGGTTGGTATAGGATGCACCTCACCTCAAGGTCTGTTGGAAAATACAGAATTTCCTAGGCATAGACAAGTCCAAAATGCATTAACAACACCATAGGATAACACCACATTCAACCCCACAGAAACACACCATGCAATAACACGAACGCAATCCCCACAGAATAGCACAATCCCTACAGGGTAAATCCAGACAAAAATTTGCAATAATGAATTATTAATATTTTTGATAATATTAATAACCATCATCAATATTATCATTAATAGTATTTATTTGTTTAAATTCTTTCATACAAAAAGCAGCTCAAAGTGCTTCGCTTCAAACAGATATTAACAAAAGAAATGATGTGAAGCTGATAGATTCCCTGGCTTAAGGGAGGAAAAGAGGAGAAGTGAAACAAACAGAAAAGACGCTATGAAGGAGAGGAGTATGATTAACGGGAGGGAGAGGCCGATTAATGGGTAGCCCCACTCCACTGTGAACTGTGCGTCGGGAATAAGGGCCCTGGGGGGTACGAAGCATCAGCTGGGGGGTTCCGCCCTACTACACCCTGCAGCCCCCACCTCAGTGCGCACACCACGCATCTCCATAGGGACTAGTGAAAGGACAGCTGGGGGCGGCAGTGGGCTTTGGCCCTGGAGGGGGGGGGGGGGGGGGGGTGAGGTTTTGCGACGTGTGCGGTGTGATGTGCCTCTTTTTTTTTGAAGTCTGCCCTTCCAAGCGCGAAATGAGAGGGTCTGATTTATCATTTTTCTGGTGGGCTGGTTGTGGGGAAGCACTCATACACAATTACTCCCTGAAGGGGGGAGAGACGCGGGCAAGGCACAGATTCAGCTCCCCACCCCTCCCCCCTCGTAATTACCAATTAAATATTGGAATGTTTAAAAAAAAGAAGAGGAGGGCACGGCATGAACGGATGAGAAAGGAAGTGGGGAGAGGGGAAGCGAGGAGAGCGCATGAGTGGGTCGGGGGGGTACAGAGAGGACGCAGAGACTGAATAAAGCACCAATGAGCCGTGGGGCTGCCGCCCACCTGGACCGCAGACAGATTAATGGTTTACCAGTCGGCTAAACCGTCGGTGAAATACATGTCTAGTCTGAACAGATCCCGCAGGGCTCCTGCTATCCAAGGGTATCCATGATGCACAAATAAATCTCCATTTGTTTATTTACAATATTCACCATCTAATGGATGTCAAGAAAGGTTATGTTGGTGTGTATCAGATTTTTACTTGCGTAGGTGCGACAATGTGTGTGTGTGAAGCACTAATGTGTATGTCTGAGTATGTGTGTAACTACTAATGTGCATTTGTTGTGTGTAAGACACTAATGTGTGCATGTGTATGTGTGAGACACTAGTGTGTGTGTGTGTGTGGGTCTGAGAGATACACTAGTGTGTGTGTGTGTGTGTGTGCGTGTGAGAGAGAGACACTAATGTGTATTTCTGTCTGCTCCAGGTGCAGATTACTCCGGTCAGGCCTACACACCATACAGTGACGCTTGGAGGTTTAGCAACTCCAGTATCCTGGGTGAGTTCAGTCTAAACACCAACACCAAGATAAGCCAAAAAAAAGCCCTGTACTCAGTGTTCTGCCATAAAAAAGTCTGCTTTGAAGGGACCCAGTTAGATGTGGGTGAAGCATGTCTGCATGATTGCCACTGACAATCATGAAAGGATTTACTTCATGTGGCAAGAAATATAAAGCTCTTTAAACACTAGAGCAGAGCAGATGTCTTGTTCACTCGCTTGTGAGTTCCAGGTCAAGCTAGCCCACACAACTCTAAAGACTGAAGGATGGCCACTAGCTTCCGTCACATGACACCTGCATGAGGAAATGACTCCACCCCTGGAAACCAGTTGTTAGGGGCAAGATTCCACAGGGCCGTCAAGTAACATGATGTACCAGTGCTCTGTATTGAAATCAGTGGGGTCACGGGTTACATTGCCCAGCATTACCTATTGCATCATTATTACATCAGAGTACACAAATTCCCTCTTTCAGAGAGTGTTCCTACACAGGCATAGTCCAACCGCACATGGAGGTTGACTTACCGTTTTCTCTTTTTTTCTTTTTTAAGTTTTGGATAGGGTAACTGCTTTTGTGGAGTATCTAATTCCTGCTGCTAGCCTGCAGGTTTTGTGTTGCCATTAAAGATTACACAGTTAGGAGACCATGTGGCACAGTCCTTAGGGCGGCTGACTCTCAACCCATATACAAATACCCCCCGTGCTGCTGGGGGTTTGATTCCCCGCTGCGACACTTTGTGCACTGTGATCTCATCTCAATCTGTAACCCTCTCTCTCTGCTTTCCCCCTCTCTGAATAAAGTGGAAAAAACACATATGGAGAGCTTCTTTAGGACTGTCCGCTCTCCTTAAAAAAAAAAATATATATATATATTTTTTTTTTTTTTAAAGTACACAGTCACTGGACTGTACTTTATAGCATCACATTGTATGTCTACTGAAGCCCCATTTCCAGGGAAGCAGTTGCTTGTGAGGACTAACAAACGCCTCTCTGTCTCCCTCTACAGGCTCACCCTATTACTACAACTCAGCCTCGAGGACGGCTCCATCCTCAGCCACAGCCTATGATCACCTTTAGTGGCTGTGGAAAGACCCCGCCGACGGGGAGAAACCTTTACATTTTCAACTGAAGGGAAGTGGATGGGGCGAGTGTGAAAGACATAGGGGAAATGGGCCTGGCGCTGCTCACCCACCGTTTTGTTGGAGGGGAGGTCGGGAAGGAAGCCGTTGCCAGGACTGCAATGTCAGACCCCGAGAGCTTGTCCACAGGCCCAACATCACCGGCTGAAGGTCAACGGACAGGAATCCTCGCATTTCCTCACCAATTTTATTTGCACGTACAATGTCCAGCTCCCTTACGTTTGCTCTTTATCCCGCCTCATTTCGAAAGCCGTTCAGAGCCGCTTCTTTCAGGTAACCTGAGGTGAAGCGCCTTGTGCATTTGATCCAACAGCCATTTCCCCACCTGGCATTTTAAGTGCGACTTTCAAACCCGAAACCATAATTCTGCTCCGCACTGTTGCACGGCTGGCTCTCCCTAAGCACGGCCACAGCAGCCAAAGCCACTGATATGATATTGCAGCATTGACTTTATCACTGGGGCCCAAGGTAACGGGAATATCAGCAGCTTAAATCATCAGAAAATTCATTCTGAGGTTTCCCAAGCTATAGCGCACTAACCAGCTGCGCCCCAGCTGATTAAAAGGGTATCCTTCCTCACTGGACAGCAATCGATGGCTGCCATCTTGGCTCTACTGTTACTAGGGTTTTTCCAAAGATACTGGATAGGAATCTGTTGCTTGTTTTCATGTATAGGTGACCTAGGCCCTCTCTAAATGGTTTAACTCTTTGTTGCAAAGGAAAGATATCCCAGTGCAGGCGAAGCAAGCCGAAAAATGAGTCACTTGTCTACGGGAGAGAGGGTGTAAAGCCTGCACCCCCGGATAATGACACTCTTCACACACACACACACACACACACTGCAGAACACAGGGGGCGCATAACTGCACCCCAGCAGTCACAGCAGGAACTAGAGTTACAGCGGATTACAAGCTGTTCTCCCACAATACCTACATCTCCAGCCGGATCTGCAACGTCGAGGTCAAGAGTTTAATCACTTCGAACGGCAAACAGAAGCTAAAGTGGAGAAGAACGACTTTCTCTGGACCCTCTGTCAATAAAGTGAGCATTCTTAGCTGAGCGGTGTGTGCGTGCGTGTGTGTCCATGTGTGTGTGTGATTTCTCCATATTTTCCTGTACATTCAGTGGACTACAGCAGGAGCCAATACTGGAAAAGCTGCATGCTATAAAGTCAACATTCACCTCTACTCAGTCAAAATGAATTTCATATTTGCCAATAAAAACCAGCACCATTACATGTTGTTGTATTTGCTCAGCAGAAGCCCAGGGCAACTGACATTTTGATGCTCGCTGAAGCAGTTCAAAGTTAAAAGACTTTGCTCAAGGGTACAACATCACCACCCCACCCGGGACTCAAACCTGCAATCCCAAGGGGACAAAGTCAACCTTTCTAACCGTTAAACCACCAAGTGCAACAGCGTCATACTGACAAGCCACTTCCTCACTAAAGTATATATTAAGTAGTGAATAGTACCAGAACAGAACAAAAGACTGTGCAAAATGATTTTAAAAAGAGCAAGGATTAGTGTGTGGGCACTACAGAAAGAATTGCTGCGGAGGCCTATGGCTTGTGCAGAAGTATATTACTTTTTTGGCAATATGTACAGCACACAATGTACACAATGTTTGGGATAGAGAAATTACCTTTTAGCTGGGCAGGGTGGTGATGAACGAGACAAATATGCAAGAAAAAAGGAAAAATTACTTTAAAAAAAAAAAAACACCAACCTCCTAAGGCTGTTCTGGAATCATCATCTTGCAATGAATTTTTTTTGTTTTGTTAAAAAAATAAATCCATGGAATCATTGTTTTTCTTATATTGTTATTAATATTATTGAAAATGTAAATATGCTATTTCTAAAAAAAATATTTTAATTAAATAAAGCATGTCAAAAGTGAAAAGGCTTCGTTTCTGTATTTTTCTTCTATTAAAGGTTGTATCAGCGATTTTGGGTGGAAACATAAATGATCACATTCATCTGATTTTTCCTCACGATCCGCTAGCTGCCCGCCCCATAAGCAGGCCGTCAAAAAACCGCGTCTCTGTAGGCAGCCTATGCTCCGAGATCGTACACAAAAACAAATGGTACTACCAACCACTCAAAACCAAAATAAACAGTATTCCAACCAATCACAATGATCTGCACAAACGCTAATACTCTTATCTCGCTGAAATCTTGACGGATTTACAAACGGTTTGGTTTCTTACAAACGTTATTAACGTGGTTATAATTCTGGATGCTTGAACACTATTTTTTAAAACATAACATAATTATTCATAAGTATGTTTGTTTGGGATTTCGCTTCAGAAGTGACGTCACCCAAAATCGCTGATACAACCTTTAAGGTCAGAGTAGCTTATATACTGTAGTATATTTGTGAATGTATAAATATATACTACTTGGGATTTCCCATTTAAACATGCAGGTTTAAAGAGTCCTTCTCCAAACAACATAATGTCCAACTTTTGTATTGCAAATATAGTGTTGAGCTGTGATTACCTACATTTAAATCGAACTTCTGCCTGGTTCTCCTATGTGGTTTTGACAAAGGATGTGGACACTTTATATTCCAGAAAAATAAGACATTTTCCGCAAGTGTAACCCTGAGTTTAGCACTGCAGTTTGTTGGGAACAAGTTGCAAAGATTTAATATACAGGACTGTGATGCCGGTAGTGGATTAAAAAAACACACCTATTTTACAAAAAGAACACACCAGGGCCACGTTCAATCTGAAAACGGTGTGCACCGTTTTGCTACGGTTTCCGGGTTGAACGACATGTTTCCTCGAAACGGTGTGCAACGGGCTTTGAGGTACGTTTTCTCTCGTTTGGTGGGTGTGTCAGAGGTGTTACCCAATCAGCAGCGATGTGTAGGCCTATGTTAACCCCGCCGTATTAAAAAGGCAGTGTGCACAATGGATCCAACTAAAGTCCTTTACAAATGCGTCTACTGCAGCTTGGTGTATGCAACAATTGAAGACATCAGAAGACATATTTGTATCTTTTGCCATTGTACCATTGTGGAGTGACACTTTCATAAACTTTTCTACTCCACTCTACTCCTCTAAATATATAATGGTAAATATTACAATATCATATCACAAGATCAGCAACAATGATTGGCCTAATACTCATAATTAAATAATTAGCTCATATAGATCGTAACAGTCTCGAAGTCTTCGAAACGAAAGCAAAGAATGGCCTTCTCAGCTGCCATAGTTGCAACGCTTGCGTAACACAACAGGGTGTTCAACGCACCACCGTTTCCGTTTAAATAAACGTTTTGCTACGTTTTGTCGGGGCTGAACGCAGCCCTGGAGTAGGCTACATTTGGTGAGAACTTTCTGAGCTCCCAGGAGCAAAAGTGACGTAATGGAAATCCAAGGGATTTCAACTTGGGACAAGAACAGTTTCATCAAAACGGCGGCGGCTGCTGTTTTTACATAATAAAACAGCACGTAGCCTAAACGAGTTTCCCCTACTTCCAACAACACGAAGAATACCTAAACGCATATGGTAATCAACTAATCTCAACTTTGAGATAGGCCAATATAGGTTACTTTACCCATAATTCTGGTCAATTATTTTGTTTCGAACATTTTTTTAAGTTTCGGAGTTGAAAAGGTGACTTTTTTCTCGCCCTTGACTATGGAAGCACACGCCGTTTCCTGTGGTTTCTTGGAAACATTTTCATATTCTCTTCTGAGCCATAGGCTAGCCTACTCTGTAAATTGTCACGCGGCCCCACCACTCCTCCAAAGAGCCTTGTCGTGAGCGGATAAAGGAGATGACAAATTTCCGTCGGTGACCAAATTTCAACTCGCCTCATTTTGTGAGGGAAAAATATTCTCAATTTTTTTCCAGTTTGGCATTTGTGGATTTAAAAGAAACGTTATAGTATAGGAAACTTAATGCAAAATGACGGAAATTAAACTTACTATGCGTATATTCACCTATTGCATTGTATGCTACACAATTCACGCGTTCACACCGCTGGGATTGAGTTCAGCACACAAATAATTTAGTATGTTTCTATAAACTATGAATAAGCGTCAGATACAGGATTCGCAAATGATTCTGCTGTACTCCGACCTTGTTTGCGGTATGTAGGTTAAGCGACCTTACCCAGTGAACAAATGCCGGAAATCCAGACGTCTAGGGGAATCTCAGATTGAATAACGTTTTCATATGTTTTGAAATAAACGTGTAAATTTAGCTTAATTTAGCCGGATATAGCCTGGTTACATCCTAGCCGGTTAAAAAACTTCCTTTTCAACCAAAATCAGCCGGTTTTTCACCTAGACGCGAGACGACTTTTCAACACAAAAATGTTCACTGGGTACGAACAAGTAGCTAGCCTAACATAATTCGCCTAGTCTTCGCGTAGCCTAGCTACTCAGGATTCTCCTGAAACATATAGCCTACCAAAGTTCTCAAAGTCGGTGTCCCATAGCGTAAAGGAGGTGATGTTTAGGATGAGATTAAGAACAATAGCCTAGGAAGGCACAAACGTAATGCCCTTCTTGCTGAATAGCCGACATCATCATTTGGAAAAAAATACAATGCAGGTGTAGCCTAAATTCAAAATTATTATGCCAATTATGATTGTGATAGGCTACTAGTCCTACTAGCTTCTACTAGGCTACTAGCCTACCTAAAACGCAGCTGCGACAGTGTAATGTTGCACATTTCTCGCAAGTCAGCAATTTAACAGAAGAGGACAAAATCAATGATCCTGAAAACACGCGCATCTGTTTAATTTCCTTTTTTATTTTCTGCATCATGTAGTTTTATTTGCAATTATTTCCCCCCTCTTCGCGGCCTCATTATTGTGGCGCCGTAACGAGGCTATGGTTCGGCGATGCCAGGGCCCACCTGGAACTACCAGTTGAAGCGCGTGTCTTGATTTATGGCCTCTCTTCTGGAGAAACCGCCTTGACGAAACGGAAAAAAACCTTATGATGTTTTAAACAGAGTAGAGGAATTAAAAAAAACTAAGACGATTTAAAAAAACCTTAAAATCCAGTGAAGTTACCCAGTAATTTAGTTACACTGGGCATTTGTAGGCTAATCGCTGATACCCTGTTGGGAATACTTACTTTTACTTGCAAGTGTAGTTTATACACTTTTAGCCTAAAAATCGGCACACGCGCGCACGCACGCACGCACACTTCACATTAGCCCTACCTGCTTTCAATCAAAAGTGATATATCCAGCCCAGGCCATCTACAATGGTATATTTCACTTTTGATTAATTTCAATTAAACCTACCTTTAATAATGGCTTTCATACTAATTTAGCGTGGCAAATGGGAATACAAGATTTACAGTTTGCCTATTAATAAATTCTTACACTGAGTAAAATACGCGGCACTGACGGGCACTGAATTAAAACTGAGTTCAAATAATTTAGCTGAATCAAAATGTTCAGTTTCAGTTATAGACTATAGGCTCGATCAGCTGAAACACCATTGTTGGTAGAATGTTCCTTAATGCAGTGCCCGAAATGCTTTATCGAATACGTTATATTAACCTATTTTTCAATAGCCTAATAAAAAAAGAAAAGATAGAATTATGGCGCAGGTTAAAAACACATGCACTTCGCTTAGTTTAAATGAGATACATGAGATTATTTCTTCAGAATGCGGAAAAGTTTGCCACTTATAATTAGACAACGCAAGTGTTTCCTGTTGTTTAGGCTATAATCATCGGACAACATTTTTATATGCATGTTTCTTTAAAGAAAAGGATAATTTATGTTAATGGTCCAACTTCCTCTTCGTACTGAAACTGTTTCTAATTTATTACATTTAATCAGCCAAAAGACTTTGATGAAATTGGATGCCCAACAGTCCACAAAAATGTGTTAAGCCATCCGATAAAGATGAAGGCAGGCAAGAGTAACCTTAATATAAAACAACCCAAGCAGTGAAAAATGTACGGGTTTGCAAATCCAACCAATATTGAGGACGCATAACGAGTTTTACTAGCAGTCTGTCGTTTAAGCATAGAAACATATGGAAATATCGACGAAACACGAGAATTATCTGGTATCCAGAATAATATCTAAGCAAACCAATTGTAAAAGGCGCTAATAAATTGGCAGTGGCCTACCAGGCCCCGTCACCTAATGTGCATTTAGGGATTTGATTCAGAACGCACCACCATTTAATCACGTTTCCATGGACTGTACTAGTGTGCTAAAAGACACTATTCCAGCCAGTGAAAGCTGGTTACGAGACAAAGGATGTCACCAGTCATGGGCGGTAATTTCAGAGGGCCTCGAGATTAAAATGTTTGGCAAACACTGTATTAGGTCTTGCTATAGGTAGCCTATTATTCAGCCTTATCTAACACTGCCAGTCTCCGGAGAAGCATAGCTACCGAATTCTTAAACCCGGACACAATTTGAAGCTAACGTATATCATTTGGGTCAATTTCTCAAAAGCAATGTAGGCTAATTGCGATTAAATGCGATTGTAATTAGCAAAGGTCCGGGTAGCCTGAACCTTTCATTTGGCGGTAGCTACTGTAGATCAGGAAAGGAGGCAGAAATTCGTAACCTCCCTTCAAGCTGGAAGAATGGCAGTCTAGCCAGGTGATGTGGAGTCCAGGAACTGTGGACTTTGACATTGCCTCACTCCGAGAACCGCGGCCACGATGTCATGGATCAGACACACATAATTGTCTCCTATTTCGCTACACATTCTCTGACATTAAAGCAATTTCTCTCGCAATGATTTTCTGCTACTGTCACATTTTTTGCGAGGTTAATGCTGGGCGTAGGCCTACATACAAAGACGGACAGCGACGGTTATATGCACACGCACGTGGAGGGAAAACTAGCACAGCACACAGGATGCGAGGCCTGAAGCTCACCTCCCTTCGTCTTTTTTTGTTTGTTGTTTAAATGGGGAGCAGAATGACTTTCGGAACCAATTCAGATTCCATCGAATTCAAAATTCCAACTGCTCCACTGGCCAAGCCAACTGGGGTGACGCCAGCCTGGGAGACTGACAGAAACGGTCAAACATTACAGCTCTAAACTGGGGAGGGAGGGAGAGGGAGAGAGACCAGACAAACCTGCCACAAACATCAACAATAATACTTTCTCACCCTCACATCTCCCTCGTTTACACCCCCCGGATGCCTCCCGTGACAGTGTGCCTATTAGTGCTGTGGCAAAGCAGATAATGAGCCGGGCAGCACAATACAGGCACCCGGCCGGAACAGCACAGGCGAACAAAGCCAACAGGACCCGCAATGACGCTAGGGCATCTGCAACTGGCACACAACACTGGTGTGTGTGTGTGTGTGTGTGTGTGTGTGTGTGTGTGTGTGTGTGTGTGTGTGTGTGTGTGTGTGTGTGTGTGTGCGCGCGCGCGCGCGTACGGGTATGTGTGCACATATATGTGTGTGGTGTGTATATGTGTAAGCAGGGATATATATATATATATACTGTATACATATATATATATATATTGGGACTATAGGGATTTCACATTGGGCCCCACCCCTGCACAATTGCTGTAACTACACCGCAGCAGTGGCTCATAAGGCAGTGGTGTGGGGGGTCTGGGGGAACTCTCCCAGAAATGTTTTAAGTTACAAGATTTCTGTGACATGTAGAGAACATTGCTATACAGCGCCCCTGCATGATAGACGGTCCCGTATACTAGCGCATGCGCATTACCGGAACAGGAAGCATATAGGCCATTGTAAACACACCCGCAGTTCGGTTTGGCAAAGACTTGTTTGATTATTGTTATCATCCCGTTCCTTCATTAAAGTGGATGAACAAATGGAATCTTGTTCTTATTTATAATCAAACAACTTGATGCAGTCAAGCGGAGATTGTCAGTGCGGAGGAGGACACAACTAGGTGCAACAGACCACGAAAACGTCGGCAGACACTGCACCCTATCGATGCCCTCAGAACACTGTACACACAGGTGTGTCACTGAAAATAGAACAATTGGTATGGACTAACTTGCTTTTATGGAATAATTTCCTACGGAATAACTGTCCTAATGGCGCTTGTGAATGCGGAGTGCCCGATCGAGGGTTGTAACTATATAGCTAGGCATGCAGCGGCGGCAGTGGTGGCGGCCATGCTGAGTATACACGCCACTGTACATGTCGCAGCCCCCAGGGCGCCAGGCGCGAATGCCAAAATGGAGAAACTCAAGCATCCCTCCATAGCACTGGCCGGAGCGGGCGAGGCCTGGTCATACTTCATAACCCGCTGGGGTGAGTACAAGACGGGCACCAAACTTGTCGGACCTGACATAGTCGCACAGCTACTGGAGTGCTGCGAGGAGGATCTGAGGAAAGACCTCACTCACGCGGCGGGCAAGAGCCTAGCGGACAGCGACGAAAAAGACGTCCTCGCCGCCATGAAGGCGCTCGCCGTCCGTGCGGAGAACACCATGGTAGCTCGGGTGGCCCTATCTAACATGCGGCAGGGATATGAGGAGCCCATCCGGTCGTTCCACGCCCGCATCAAGGGGCAGGCGGACACATGCAAGTACGAGATAAAATGCACTAAGACAGGGTGCGATCAGGTCAACGACTTCACAGAAGAGATACTACGCAATGTGATTGCCCGCGGCATCGCGGACTCAGAAATACAGCTCGACCTGCTCGGCGAAAAGAACCAGGACATGCCATTAAAGGACATGATAGAGTATATCGAGGCCAAGGAGTCTGGAAAGCGCTCGGCATCGCGCCTACTCGACCCTCAGAGCACGGACACGATCAGTAGTTCGTATCGGCGGGGGAAACAGCAGGACGCCCGCACCAGGGGAGGAGCCAGGCCGGAGAAATCGACGGCCAAGCCCGAAGGTGTATGCATCTACTGCGGCGAGGTGGGCCACGGCAAGACACCCCAATGGCGCGCCAGACGCGCCGAGTGCCCCGGGTATGGTAAGAAGTGTCGGAAGTGTGGCCGCCAGAATCACCTCGACAAGGCCTGCCTGGGTGGCCGATCGACTAGGCCCCCATCCGAGGAGACCGACGGGACGTGTGACGAGCAGACGGCAGCCTTCGTCGAGCTATGCACGGTCACTGTGGCCAGCGCAGACGGCGAGTTACGCACACTCCCCCTCGCTCACCACCTGTACGATGATATGTGCGACAAGTGGATGAAACGCGCATCCAGCCCGCAGCCGTACGTCAACCTCACTCTCACCAATGAGCGCGAGGATTACAAAGCACTGGGTTTTGACCTCCTGAAACGCACCCGCGCAGTATCCCTGCCTGCCATGGCCGACACGGGATGCCAGAGCTGCCTGATCGGCATTAAAGTCGCTCAACAAATGGGCCTGAGTACAGAGGACCTCATCCCCATGTCCATGACCATGAAGGCTGCAAACAACAAGGGAATTCGAATCCTCGGAGCCGCGGTGGTCAGATTCGCCGGCAGCAGTGGCGACGCTCGAAGATTGAAGACGCGCCAAATTGCATACGTGACGGACACTTCAAACCGCATATTCCTCTCCCGCGCAGCCTGCGTGGACCTGGGTATGATCTCGGACAAGTTCCCAACACTCAGGGAGGTGAATCTGGCGACCTCAGAAGTGTGTGACTGCCCGCGGCGTGCAGAGCCGCCGACCAGGCCGACTACACTCCCTATGTTGGCGACCGAGGCTAACAGGGAAGCACTACGGAGACACTTACTCGAAATGTACGCTCAGAGCACATTCAATACGTGCCCCCACCAGCCCCTACCGAGAATGACCGGCCCGCCGCTCCGCCTTATGCTTAACGAGGATGCGACACCGGTTGCCTGTCACACCCCCATCCCCGTGGCCATACGCTGGCAAGATGAAGTAAAGGCAGGCCTCGACCAGGACGGTCGCCTCGGCGTGTTGGAGGAAGTACCCATCGGTACACCGGTGACATGGTGTCACCGCATGGTGATCTGCGCGAAAAAGAGCGGCAAGCCACGACGCACCGTCGACTTTCAGGCCCTGAACAAGCATGCACTCCGCGAGACCCACCACACCCAATCCCCGTTCCACCAGGCGAGACGCGTGCCTAACGGAAAGCGCAAGACTGTGTTCGACGCCTGGAATGGTTACCACAGCGTCCAACTACACAAGGACGATCGCCACAAGACGACCTTCATCACTCCATGGGGGCGCTACCGATACCTGTCGGCCCCCCAGGGGTACATGGCGTCGGGGGACGGTTACTCGCGACGGTACGACGAGGTCGTCGCGGACATTGGTAACAAAACCAAGTGCGTGGACGACACGCTACTATGGTCAGACACGATCGAGGAGAGTTACTTCCAGGCGGTCCAATGGCTGGACATATGCGGCCGGAATGGAATCATCCTCAATCCGGAGAAGTTCATCTTCAGCGCACCCACGGTGGACTTTGCGGGCTTCACGATCACCATGACTGACGTGCGACCGTGCAGCCGCTACCTGGAGGCGATCCACGACTTCCCACAACCGCGTAACGTCACGGACATCAGATCGTGGTTCGGGCTGGTCAACCAAGTGGCCTACACCTTCAGTATGGCCGAACGAATGCAGCCATTCCGGAAGCTCCTGAAGAGTGGAGAACGCTTCGAGTGGTCCCCGGAGCTGGAGGACATATTCCGCGAGTCGAAGGACGTGATCGTCCAGGAGATCGAGCGCGGTGTCCGCATCTTTGACAAGACCAACCCAACGTGCATCGGCACGGACTGGTCAAAGGAGGGCATTGGATTCTGGTTGTTTCAGAAGCACTGCCGATGCATGCCAATCAGACCCTTCTGCTGCACCGATGGTTGGAAGATAACCCTGGTCGGCAGCAGATTCACACATGCGGCAGAATCCAGATACGCGCCCATAGAGGGCGAGGCTCTCGCAGTCGCGGACGCCTTGGACAAGGCACGCTACTTTGTGTTGGGCTGCGAGGACTTGATTGTAGCGGTAGACCACAAGCCACTGCTGAAACTCCTTGCGGACAGGGCGCTCGACGACATACCCAACCCCCGCCTCAGGAACCTCAAGGAGAAGACCCTGCGTTATCGCTTCCGCATAATACATATCCCGGGCATGAGGAACAAGGCGGCGGATGCTATGTCACGTAGGCCGGTCGGCACCACGCGGCCATCACTCATGGACCTTCCGGACGACAATGCCGCCGTAGTGACCCACCTCCCACCCAGCACGCACACCAGCGTCCTATCTCTCCTACGCCAAGCCGGGCCGGAGGATGGCGGCGACGCTGAGGAGGACGACCTGGCATGGTGCGCTGCGGGCCTCGAATCGTTGCGGTCAGTGACATGGGACCGCGTCAGGGAGGCCACCAGCAGTGACGGTGAGATGCGCACGCTGGAGGAAATGGCCGCGGACGGCATCCCCGACTCGAAGTTCGAGATGCCAGAGACGATCCGTGACTTTCACCAGTACCGCGAGAGCATCACATCGACAGACGGGGTGGTCCTGTACAAGGACAGAGTAGTCATACCACCCTCACTCCGCGGCGAAGTGCTGAGCGCCCTACACGCTGCCCACCAGGGCGTATCGATGATGACCGCCCGCGCAGAATCCTCTGTGTTCTGGCCAGGCATGTCGGCCGACATCAGCGCCACTCGGAGGAACTGCGAGCACTGCCACCGGATGGCACCTTCGCAGCCTGGGGCGCCGCCAACCCCGCCTATCCCGGCCGTCTACCCCTTTCAGGAAGTGTGTTCGGACTTCTTCGTGCACAGGGGCGTGCACTACCTCGTGACGGTGGACCGATACTCGAACTGGCCGATCATCTCGAAGTCGACAGGTGGCGCAGCCGGCCTCATAAACCACTTACGTCGCGCCTTCGTGACGTACGGGACGCCGGAAGAGCTCACATCGGACGGGGGACCGGAGTTCACCTCCACCGAGACCAGGTCATTCCTGCACAGATGGGGCGTACACCACCGCCTCTCGTCGGTGGCCTTCCCCCACAGCAACTGCCGCGCGGAGATTGGGGTGAAGACGATGAAACGTCTCATCACCGACAACACCGGCCCGAAGGGAGAACTTGACACCGACGCTGTGCAGAGAGCGATACTGCAATATCGTAACACACCTGACCCTGACACGAAGATATCCCCGGCTATGTGTGTCTTCGGCCGCCCAATACGCGATTTCATCCCGATTGTCCCCGGGAAGTACAGACCACACGAGACCTGGCGTGAGACGCTGACGGCGAGGGAGGAGGCCCTCCGCAAACGCCACATCCGCACAGCTGACACCTGGGCGGAGCACACTAAACGCCTCCCGCCACTCGTGGTAGGGGGCTTGGTCGCGTACAGAACCAGACAGGGCCCTACCCCAACAAATGGGATAGGACGGACAGTGTCGTGGAGGTACGCCAGCATGACCAATACGTGGTCAAGATCGACGGCTCGGGCAGAATCATACTTCGGAACAGGAGGTTCAGCCCTGTTCGCAACGACCTGCCGCCTCCCCGATCAGTCTACGACGACCTGGCGACCCACGTCACCGTACCGGCACTCGTCGTGACACCGCGTCTGCCTGACCTCGTCTGCGACCCTGTGACGCCCGTGGCGCGGACGGGGCCCACACCGCCGCCGGTACTGACGTCGGTGAGCCCACCCCGGCGCGGGACACCGCCCGCTTCGGTCACGCCAGCAGCGCCGGGACTGGACATGCCGCGGCGCGTGATCCTTCGGGCGTCGCCGCCGGCCCCTGTGGACCCGGGGGCTGCTCCCACGCTGGGGCCCGACATGTCGCCCCCTGCGCCGGAGGCGGGCCTGCGCCGATCTACCAGAGCGGCTGGCGTGCCTGCCTGGCACAGAGACTATTCCGTGGGGTAGTCATACGGTGGGTTGTGTGGACATTTGTTCATTGGTTTCTGGGTGTGGGTTGTACGGACGTTTGTTCACATCCGTTGTTTTTTTCTCTCAGCCTTTACCCTTTTGCATGTTAAAGACTCGGGGGGAGATAGAGAACATTGCTATACAGCGCCCCTGCATGATAGACGGTCCCGTATACTAGCGCATGCGCATTACCGGAACAGGAAGCATATAGGCCATTGTAAACACACCCGCAGTTCGGTTTGGCAAAGACTTGTTTGATTATTGTTATCATCCCGTTCCTTCATTAAAGTGGATGAACAAATGGAATCTTGTTCTTATTTAACATGAGTAATATAACAGTGTTTCCCATACCAGTAAACAATAGCGACACACTACTGCACCAAGAATCATCACCGCACCACTGTGCCTCTCTCATGGTCTTTTTGTTGCACATTGTGCATGTTAGGCTATATCACTGCATAAAATCGCCATGATTCTCTGATTTTGAACAACTCTAGGCTTGGCTATAATTATATAAAATATACAATAGCCTTAATGGTATGGGATACATTGGATGCACATCATTATTTATCTTATTCGGAAATCTCAAGTAGCCTATTCCAGTTACGATAGCGGCAGCCTATGTAAACACCTTATTCCGAAAAGCAAAACCCGCCGAAAAATCCTCAAAAATATGCTAAATCAAAATAAAATACGTTGCAACCCGAAAATGAAAAGCATGTGCATGGGTGCGCAGAGACAGTCTGGGTTACTTTTGGACCCCTTCCAATGGATGCACACACTTTCAATTCAGTTTCATCTTGCCTGATTTGTTCTGTCCCTGAGTGCTAGGTTACAATTAGAGTTATACCCTGAGTGCTGGGTTACAGTTAGCGTTAGGCCCTGAGAGCTGGGTGAGAGTTAGGCCCAATCTCAATGTCCACCCTCACAGACTTTGAGGCGTGTTCTCGATAAGTCCGCGAGGACTCAGGGCTGTCCCACTGTAAAATTGGCAAGCGCACAAGGTCTCTTTCGCGGACCTTTTGAGCCCTAGGCGGACTTTCCGCAAGTCTGCAATCCTGCAGACTTTGCTGAGGGAATTACCCACAGTTCATAGCAGACACACATCGCGGGCAGAGTACTTTCATCAGGTACAAACCTAACATTAAAAGTCCTAAAGCAGCGATTGTCATAAACAGCTTGCATGCGAGTCAGGTGTTGTCAAGGCAACATATAACATTGCAAAGTGCTGTCCCATTCCTCTTATTTGTACCATTTTGAGCCCTTGCACTCTCATGCATTCACACATTTACTCTGGGCATGCATGTGACATCAACCAAAGTCTGTGGGGGCTCAGTCCTTAGGGCTCATGGTGGACATTGAGATTGGGTCTTCGAGTTAGGCCTTGAGCCCTGAGAGCTGAAGTAGTGGGCTGGCTCTGGGCCCGGAGCAGACGGAGGGCCTTCTCTCTTCCAGCTGACTGGGTTCGGACAGAGGGGGTGGCACTCTACGCAGTCTCTGCACTGAAGTGCCACACACTTCAGTTTGCCTTTATAAGGGGCCCCCTCTTCAGATGCTAGTCTTAGTAATGATAGTAACTGAACCCTCCTGAACCCATCTCCACACACACACTCACAACATGCATGCGCACACACACACACACACACTCTCTCTCTTTCTCACGTGCACACACATACAGGTGTGTGCACACAAATACTGTATACACACACCCTTTCACAAATGCGTGTGCGCACAAACACATACTGTATACACACACACACACACACACACACACTCATAAGCCTACACATAAAGGTGCGCGCGCACACACACAAACACACACATACATACATACTGTGTACACACACACACACACAGTGATGGAGCTCCAGGGCAGACCAGAAAAGGACCTCAACTGGCCCACGTGTGACCTTCAGGAGCCAGAGGGGAGGGGAAGCAGTTTCAACCAAAAACAGAGAAAAAAACAAAAGCAACAACACCCCCCCGACACCCCCCACCCCAGAAACACACACTCCCCCACTCTTCCACTTCGAGAGAAATCTGTCAAGTATCAGGTAGTTGGCCTTCAGGGTAAATGGCCTGAAAGATAAGTTGCGATAAAAACTTCCAGCCTGTCACAAACGCCACTCAAATACACCACGCAAGCTTTTTTGCAAAGATGTAGGCCTAAGTATGTAGTAAGAGAAGAAAAACGGGATGGAGTGGTGCCACGCTGGAAGGAAATGGGGGATGGAAAAAGTCATGCAGAGGGATGACTGCTCTCCATCAAATTTTGAAAAGAGGATTTCAGGGGCCCTGAAACCCCCCGGCCAACAAAAACGGTAGGGGGGAGGGTGTAGAGACACTATAAACGCAGCAACAATAACCAAAAAAAAAAAAAGAGTTTGAGGATCTGTCTGTGAATGCATGTACGAGTGTATGTATGTGTGTGTGTGTGTGTGTGTGTGTGTACACGTGTGCGCGTGCATGTCTGTGTGTGCACGTGTGTTTGTGTGTGTGAGAGAGACAGAGACAGCGTTAGGGTGGTCGTTTTTAAAGCGTTCTTCCTCGCCTGCAGACACCGGACAGCTTCTTAACGAAGGAAGCTCTCCGCTCGCCTTTTTAATTACCCAGCCAGCCCTGACGGACCTCCCTGAAGCCCTCAGACCCCCGGGAGGGGGGGAACGGGGTTTTGGTGGTGCCGCTGTCCCTGACGGACGCAGGCGCCCGTTTCTTCCGCTGTCACTGCCACTTTGCGTCGAGGGCAGAAGCGAGACGGCACTCCAACCCGATCCGGCCGTCACAGCCAAGAGACACGCCGATGACCTCACCTCATACCCGGCACCGCGTAGGAATGTCGCTTTCATTCACCCCGAAAAAAAAAACGAGACAACAACAAAAATATATTATAAGCCCCGTAAGTTTAATTGCAGTGTTGGAAAACTTTACATCGCTTGAGCGGCATTGCTCGAGTACCGGTGGATTCGTACAGTATAACAAAACGACTCTCGTGCATTCACTCGAGATACGCCAGCTTGGATTGCTCTGTCCCATCAGTTGATTTGCTTTGTTTGAGAATGCAGTGGAATTCTGAAAATTAAAAGGTACCATTATCTGAACTCAGTGCTGTGAAGACAAAACCAAACTTTAAAGATAGCCTACCATAATTGTTCCTTTCTCCCCAGCCAAATTCCGGTGAGTCATAAATACAAACAGGCACTTTCTCTAAGGAAAACCAAAATATTAACATCATAAAATAAAAATTAATTTACAAAGACAACAAAAGAAAAAATTCGCTTCAATTAGCTTCTTCGTATATTTTCTGTGCGTTCACGTTCAATATGCTGTTACATAGCGCCCTCTTCTGGAAAATAATTACAATTGCAGAATAGCACATATTTACACTGCTTCTGGCGGCTTCTGATCCAAACGCAGACATACAGAGACAAAAACATGCCTTTCCAGCACCGCCTGTCAATGAAGTTTATGTACCTTTAATAACCTTGAATAACCTCCAGGGATCGTACACAACTTTATACTACAGGGTTTATTCTTCATATTCTAAACATTTTTTTTGTTCCTGAAAAAAAAACCTTCACTGTTTTATAAACATTTGGATTTGATATTTAAACTAACTCTGAAGATGTGTGAACACCCAAAGAAACAAACACAAGGGGTATTAGATTGGCTTCAGTTATAAATAAATAATTGAAAATGACGTGTAAGGATGTGCTGTAGAACTCCAGGAAGTGAGGGGAGTGTACAGGATGTGACATCATGGGTCATGTGGAAGGTTGTCGTGCTGGTCAGCGCATGAGATTCCTTGTTCATACGTCCCTGTTGCGCCTCGGAATGATGACCTTGCGGTATGTGCGTCTTTCCGAGATGTTGCGTTTGATCTTTACCTCGGTGGGCGGAGCCATCACTTGGACGAGGGAAGGGGTGGAGTAGGACTTCCTTAGCCCCGCCTCCTGCTGCTCCTCCCCTGCATCGGTACGGACTTCTCTGTCAAAGAGTTTGAGCTCGTCCACGCCCACTGGACCGCCCACTTCACAACCCAGGGCCTGCCACACCTTCAGCATTTTCAGGTATACCTCATAGCGCACCTTCTGCAGAGGGAGGAGAGGGAGAATTTTACAAGCTTTATATGAACACAGATACAGAGAGCCAGTTAATGACACACACACACACACACACTTTCTCACACACACACACACACACACACACACACACACACACACACACACACACACACACACACACACACACATACACGTTCACTCACAGACACACACACACACACACACTTTCTCTCTCTCACACACACACATACACGTTCACTCACAGACACACACACACACACACACACACACACACACACACACACACACGTTCACTCACAGACACACACACACACACACACACACACACACACACACAGGCGCGCGCACACACATGCTCACAAATATACGCTCACTCAAAGGTGCACGCACACTTATACACACACCTCGTGCTGCAGGTACTCCTCCCTCTGTCGGTGCTCCTCCAGCTCGCGTGTCTTGGACCGCCGTCCGTTGGGCAGCTCCTGCTGCAGGAGGCGCAGGTCCTCAGAGAAAGACTGCAGCATGCGCGAATGCGACTGCAGCTTGTTCTCCTGAGGGAAGAGTGTGTGGATATGTGTCTGTTAGAGTACACTGTACAGGTGTGTTAGTGCAGTGTAAGTGTACAAGTGTGTTAGTGCAGTGTAAGTGTACAGGTATATTAGTGCAGTGTAAGTGTACAGGTATATTAGCGCAGCGTACGTGTACAGGTATATTAGTGCACTGTAAGTGTACAGGTCTTTTAGTGCAGTGTAAGTGTACAGGTATATTAGTACAGTGTAAGTGTACAGGTGTGTTAGTACAGTGTAAGTGTACAGGTATATTAGTACAGTGTAAGTGTACAGGTGTGTTAGTACAGTGTAAGTGTACAGGTATATTAGTGCAGTGTAAGTGTACAGGTATATTAGTGCAGCGTAAGTGTACAGGTGTGTTAGTGCAGTGTAAGTGTACAGGTGTGTTAGTGCAGTGTAAGTGTACAGGTATATTAGTGCAGCGTAAGTGTACAGGTGTGTTAGTGCAGTGTAAGTGTACAGGTATATTAGTGCAGTGTAAGTGCACAGGTGTGTTAGTGCAGTGTAAGTGTACAGATGTCTTAGTGCAGTGTAAGTGTACAGGTGTGTTAGTGTAGTGTAAGTGTACAGGTATATTAGTGCAGTGTAAGTGCACAGGTATATTATTGCAGTGTAAGTGTACAGGTGTGTTAGTGCAGCGTAAGTGTACAGGTATATTAGTGCAGTGTAAGTGTACAGGTGTGTTAGTACAGTGTAAGTGTACAGGTATATTAGTGCAGTGTAAGTGTACAGGTATATTAGTGCAGTGTAAGCGTACATGTATATTAGTGCAGTGTAAGTGTACAGGTATATTAGTGCAGCGTAAGTGTACAGGTGTGTTAGTGCAGTGTAAGTGTACAGGTGTGTTAGTGCAGTGTAAGTGTACAGGTGTGTTAGTGCAGTGTAAGTGTACAGGTATATTAGTGCAGTGTAAGTGCACAGGTATATTAGTGCAGTGTAAGTGTACAGGTATATTAGCGCAGTGTAAGTGCACAGGTATATTAGTGCAGTGTAAGTGTACAGGTGTCTTAGTGCAGTGTAAGTGCACAGTTGTGTTAGTGCAGTGTAAGTGCACAGGTATATTAGTGCAGTGTAAGTGCACAGGTATATTAGTGCAGTGTAAGTGTACAGGTGTGTTAGTGCGGTGTAAGTGCACAGGTGTGTTAGTGCGGTGTAAGTGTACAGGTGTGTTAGTGCGGTGTAAGTGCACAGGTGTGTTAGTGCGGTGTAAGTGTACAGGTGTGTTAGTGCAGTGTAAGTGCACAGGTGTGTTAGTGCAGTGTAAGTGCACAGGTGTGTTAGTGCAGTGTAAGTGTACAGGTGTGTTAGTACAGTGTAAGTGTACAGGTATATTAGTGCAGTGTAAGTGCACAGGTGTGTTAGTGCAGTGCAAGTGTACAGGTATATTAGTGCAGTGTAAGTGTACAGGTATATTAGTGCAGTGTAAGTGTACAGGTATATTAGTGCAGTGTAAGTGCACAGGTGTGTGTGGGTAGGTACCAGGGTGAGAGGGGAGGGCTTGGACGGCAGGGTGGGCCGGCTGAATTTCCTCTGGGAGCCAACGGCGGCAGGGAACGGAGGAGAGGAGTACAGCGCTGAGACCAGATTCATCCGGCACATCCAGGAGCTCACCTGCTCTGCCGAGCTGAGGGAGACGCACACATGCATATGTCTCACACACACACGCACACGCGCACACACACACACACACACACACACACACACACACACACAAGCGTAACACGTAAGCTATACACACTTTCACCCGTTACTATGGAATTTATCATTTAAAAAAATAAATAAATAAATTCCTATTGTTTTGTCAACTTTTAACAATCTGCTGGCAAGTACTCATTTACTCAAGCAAAATGTCCCACTCCTAGTACATACATATACATTCACACAGACACACACAGGCATACACACAGGCACGCACAAGCACACTCGCGGTGCACTCACACAGTCTGCAACAGATACACCCTCCAGTCGGCAGTCTGCAGCCGTAAGACGTGTGGCCGCTTGGTGTAGCTGAACGCCGGCTCCGCCAGGGAGTGATGCACACTGACCACCTCCTCCGCGCTCTGCAAATCCCGACTGTTCTGATCCTGTCGTGGGGAGCGAGGGATGAGAGAGGGTGGGACAGGAGCGAGAGATTAGAGGGAGGGAAAGAGTGAGAGTCAGGGAGCGAGGAATGAGAGGGAGAGAGAGGGGGCAGTGAAAGACAGGAAGTGAGGTATGAGGAGGGAAAGAGTGAGAGACAGGGAGTGAGGGATGAGAGAGAGGGCAGAGTGAGAGACAGGGAGTGAGGGATGAGGAGGGAAAGAGTGAGAGAGGGAGATAGGGAGCGAGGGATGAGGAGGGAAAGAGTTTTAGCTGGGAGACTCACCTTCATCAGGTAAAGAACCAGGCCTTTCAGCACTGCATAAAAGGTCTTCCAGCTGCGTTTCCCCCAGGGAGCTGTCAATCATCACATTACACAGCACCATTAATCCTCTTAACCCCACCTCTAATCCACAAACCTCTCTGCAAATGACCTCTTTACGCAGCCTTTTCTGGAGGAGTGGTCTGGTTATGGTTTGTTTTCTCAGAAAAATTATCAGAAATGTACGCAAGCACTGTCATGTAACGCATACATTAGAATGGAGTGGCCCTTGAAAGGTTCCTGAAAGAGTTTAAGGAACATGTGCAAGTCAGTATCAGAGAAAGGTGGCTTAGTAAGAAATAATACCACATCACCCTTATTGGTCAGATTTCTGATAGGATTTGTAAATGCATGGTATATTCAACCAAATACTTACACTG
This sequence comes from Synaphobranchus kaupii, assembly GCA_029718625.1. Taxonomy (NCBI): domain Eukaryota; kingdom Metazoa; phylum Chordata; class Actinopteri; order Anguilliformes; family Synaphobranchidae; genus Synaphobranchus; species Synaphobranchus kaupii. Next base: position 28,872,146 of record CM056386.1, read on the forward strand.
GGTTCCAGCCAGTAGCGCAAGCAGGGGGTATTGTTTTCGCTCCTGTCTGTGTGTCTGTCTGTCTGTGTTTGTGTCCCTATCATACATAACTCAAACAATTCTACTCCGATTGTGATGAAACTTTGTGGAAATGTTGACAGTTGGGCAATGACCTGAATCTTTAATTCCCCCCCCCCCAATCGGTCAATGCCCACCTTCACAGTGCAAGATCAAAGTTTTAGCCCCATGCATATTACGTTCAGGGTCGACATTAGCACACACGCGAGTGTAGCATCTCTCTGAGTGCCATTCGAGTTGTAAGATTTGTTCGGGGCGTGTCGACTCGTCTCCGCAGTGTCGGAGTGTCTGAGTCGGAGCTTGAGCGGCGCCACTCACTCCGCTTCCCGTCGATATCTGCGTGCGCCTTGCGCGTCAGGAACCCCTCCTTAAACACGGCGGCCCTCTCGTCGTGTGGAATGTCCTGGAAGGGGTTGCTCGCCCAGTGAGTCGGGGCGTCCGCCTTGGCTTCCCCTGGCAACAAGGTCTTCAGTTCCTCCTCATCACTGGAGAGGGAAGAGTGGTGGCAGGGCAAACCAGGAAAAGAGAGGAAGGGATCAGGCCCCTGTGCATTCTGGGATTTGTCTCAGCCCATCCCGTAACTGAAGTAGCTGGTAACATGCATGCATATTCCTCCATGTTTGATTTTCTGAAAATGTAGGTTTGGCTCATCGCAATTTACCAAAAAATACTTCTTTTTTTTAAAAAAACACTAAAATTTGGCAGTCAGATTTCAGTAAACCAGAAACATATTGAAAACCAGCAGACACTGTGGCCCCTCCAGACACAGCGGCAGTACAGACACTGTGGCCCTCCAGACACAGCGGCCGTACAGAAACTGTGGCCCTCCAGACACAGCGGCCGTACAGATACTGTGGCCCTCCAGGACCTGAGGGGCCCTTATGTTCAGAGCTAACAGAGACAGATGAGAAGGTTCTTGTACTCACATTGCCCACTGCAGTGGTTCTCTCTTAATGGAGCTGTACAGAGCCTAGAAGACAAGAGACACGGTGAAAAAAGAAACCCCTCCTAATCCATCCCCATTGGTCTATAGACTCTCTTCTCTTCATTGCGGAAAGAAAAGTTCTCTCCAAACCACACAAACTTGAGTAACTGCATCAAAACAGAAAGTGATTCAAGGGAAACGGTGAGAAAGTAGACTACATACAGACAGGGATGTTTTAACTTTTCAGTGACTTATTTTTTAACGTGACAATTTTGGGCGGGTGGGGTGGGGTTTTAACAGTGTAACATAGCCTCTTAAAATCAATAATAACATGCCAATATCAATAGAAGAAGAATACAAGACAACAAAGTAAGTGTACAGGTGTGTTAGAAAGTAGAAATAAGCACAAGCGAAGCAAAGGTCTCAATGAAGCCACCATGTAGGTAACCGTGGCTGCGTTTCTGAACTGCAGTCTACCATCAGCAGGAAGTGCATTACTGGTAGAGCGCATAGCTCACGCTTCTATCCAGGAAAACGACAGAAGCAAAGAAAAATCTTCTCTTCGCTGTTGCACACCTCACCCACCTTCAGCATCTCCCTGTGGAAGCTCTCTCCTTCGTCCATACCATCCAGGTTGGACACAAAGCAGGATGAGGACATGGGTTTATCTACATTCTGACGGACAGACGGACAGGTTAACACTCTTCGGTGACTGAATGCTTCAACTAGAGTACAACAAAAATGTATTACTCAACACATTTCTCAATTAAGCAATATAACACAAGTGCCGTCATACTGTATATCAGTACGGCTGTGATTCGGTAGTTGGCACGAGGATGCAAGCCGAGACAACAGATTGTGATATTGCTGTTTATTTGGCTCCTCCAACAAATTTTAGTTCCTTCAGAATTTCATTTAAAAAAACAATTTTTTTTCCAACAATGTATCAATTAGAATGTGAAAAAAGCAGAGTGATCCCGGCCGATGAGGCCGAGCGATGTTATACTGTATATCAGCGCTCATGGAATGCGTCTCGGCCAATCACAATGCACCGTAGGAACTAACTGTTGTATAATGCATATTACAACATGCGGTATATTTCAAGTAGCAGTTTCTTATGTGACAAATAAGCAAGTGTTCTGGCTTGGTATTACTGATGTGTGTAGTTAAATGCTGAAAATATGTTCAGAGCAGTCTCAGATAAACAAGACTAGGTCAACCTAGTGCATGCTGGGCGCTAGAAGTCTTGCAGCGATGGCTTTCTCACCATAAAAAATAAGTAGGCTAGGCTATTCTGTTAGTGGTGCCACATGTGACGATGGTTCCTGCCTGGGAAGTGCTTGTGTGGAAATATCACGTAGGCACAGGAGGGTGCACACGTGGCAACAATGCAGTCAGGGACAATGTTTATGTTATTTCGGTAAGATAGCCAATCAGAATAAAGTGTCCTAACTTTAGGATAACCCTGTTCATGTCATAACTTCATTGTTGTTAGCTATTGGAATTAAAAATATAACGTTCGCTAACAGTAGCTAGCTGGCTAACTCCATAACATTGATGGCTGCTCTTTTATTACTTTTGGAGAACAAGGTAAATGTCATTTAGGTTTTCCTAACCTGAGATAAGATAGGATGGAGTAAGATAAGATACGATTAATAACGTCAGTTAGTGGGTGGAAATATCCAAATAACATATCCATGGTTTGGGGTGGAGATATTGGAGCGCCGATCTGCCACTCTGCAAAATTGAAAAGTGCTGAACCTTTGGTGAGCGGTAGCCAATCAGAAAAAAATTATGCTTGCAATGACCGTTGACGTTCTACATGCTTACACACAAACACCGCTTGATCAGTATACCACCATTTACTGCCTAGGTATTCACACGACGTTTGGCACAACTTCCAACAAGCGGGACCGACTCGCTCAGCTACTTTCACTGTTCTATGCCAGCCTGGCGCCTAGCAAAAATGCCAATATATATTGGATTTCCATTGCATAAGGGCATGACTGGACTCAGTGCTAATTCACTGTGAACTCTTCCTTTAGAGCCAACTTGGGTGAGAATATGTCGGACTCACCTGTCCATGCAGGTCAGTATTCAGGAGCATCAATGCAGAGGTGAGCTTGAGAACCGCTTCTGTAGGGAGGAGGAAATAAGGATGTGTACAGGAAGTGAGAGGAGGAAGTGAGTGGGGACGTGTACAGGAAGTGAGAGGAGGGGAGATGGGGGACGTGTACAGGAAGTTAGAGGAGGAAGTGAGTGGGGACGTATACAGGAAGTGAGAGGAGGGGAGATGGGGGACGTGTACAAGAAGTGAGAGGAGGGGAGAGCGGGGACATGTACAGGAAGTGAGGATGTGTACAGAAAGTGAGGAGGAAGGGGGTGTATGTATGTGTAAAAGCTTTGGGGGATTGAGGAATGCTAATAAAGCACAAAACAGTAGTGGCTGACATGCTTTAGCCAGGCTGCTGTAAAGAACAGACTGGTTTACGCGCCGCACTTTCAATGAACAGAGGAGACTGACCGTGTCCGTGTTAGAAGAATTTTGAGGAAAGTGGCAGAGATATGTCGTCCGTGTTCATAATACAAGTGTTAAATCTAAATCTAAAAAGTCTAAATCTCTTGAGTAATCTAGCTAATACGGACAAGCAGAAAATATATGGATGTAGCTGGATCTCTGTTGAAGAATTCCCACAGTCCTAACCTGAGGAGGAGAAGCTGTCTGGGTTGCAGTCCTGGAAACGCTCTGCAAAATGCTGAAGCACCCGCGCTCTCTCCTGCGATTCTCCAATCAGCACCACCACTTTCAGAAAGGACCTGAGAGTGCGGGAGAGAGGACAGCAGCCAATCAGACATGACAGGAGAGAGGACAGCTGCCAATCAGACAACAGGAGTGAAGACAACAGCCAAACAGACAACAGGAGTGAGGACAGCAGCCAATCAGACAACAGGAGTGAGGATAGCAGCCAATCAGACATGACAGGAGAAAGGACAGCAGCCAATGATAGGAGATGGGACAGCGGCCAATCAGACACGACAGGAGAAAGTACAGTAGCCAATCAGACATGAAATCAGAGAGGACAGCAGCCAATCGGACAACAGAAGAGTGGACAGCAGCCAATCAGACACGACAGGAGAGAGGACAGTAGCCAATCAGACATGAAAGCAGAGAGGACAGCAGCCAATCAGACAACAGAAGAGTGGACAGCAGCCAATCAGACACAACAGGAGAGAGGACAGTAGCCAATCAGCAGGCCTCATCTGCCTTGCAGGGTCACAGAAAGCCTCACCTCAGGCCTTGGTCTAGAGTCTGACCGGTAAAGTCGAAGAACTTCAGGTACTCCTGTCCCACGGTTCGACTGAACTCATTACTGGAGGAGGGGGGGGGGGGGGGGTAAAATAAGAAGAGATCGGAGGGTAAAACAAAACTCCCTTTAACAAACAATGTTGTTCATCAATGTCATCATATCAGGCAGGGATTAAAAGCCTAAAACCCATGTTGATAAACAGCCCTGATTAAGAGATTTGCGAATACACAGTGAATATCCCACTCCCATGTGACATACTCTTTGTCCATGTGTCTGACCACGTCAGTGCGACGGACGTCCTGCAGCTTGTGGAGTTTCTCAGCCAGTCTGCGTGCTCCTTCCCTGTCCACACCGATGTCGTTAACCGGGGGGGAGCACGCCAGTGCCTGGTCGGTGGGACGCGTCTGCTCCAGCTGCTCTGGCTGCAAGGGCTGCTCTCTCTGTCCCGAGTTTCCTCTTCTGTCCAAATGCTGCTCAGTGGATTGTTCCAGCTCATCTTCAAGCTCAGTCTGTTCCAACTGCTCTAAGTCCACAGTCTGTACGAACTGCTCTAACTCATTAGTCTGTACCAACTGCTCTAACTCCACAGTCTGTACCAACTGCTCTAACTCCACAGTCTGTACCAACTGCTCTAACTCCACAGTCTGTACCAACTGCTCTAACTCCTCAGTCTGTACCAACTGCTCTAACTCCACAGTCTGTACCAACTGCTCTAACTCCACAGTCTGTACCAACTGCTCTAACTCCACAGTCTGTACCAACTGCTCTAACTCCTCAGTCTGTACCAACTGCTCTAACTCCTCAGTCTGTACCAACTGCTCTAACTCCTCAGTCTGTACCAACTGCTCTAACTCCTCAGTCTGTACCAACTGCTCTAACTCCTCAGTCTGTATCAACTGCTCTAACTCCTCAGTCTGTACCAACTGCTCTAACTCCTCAGACTGTACCAACTGCTCTAACTCCTCAGTCTGTACCAACTGTTCTAACTCCTCAGTCTGCTCTAACTGCTCCGATTCTACAGACTGCTCTAGCTGCTCCAACTGCTCTAGCCGCGCCGGCTGCTCTAACTCCTCAGTCTGTACCAACTGCTCTAACTCCTCAGTCTGTACCAACTGCTCTAACTCCTCAGTCTGTACCAACTCCACAGTCTGCTCTAACTGCTCCGATTCTACAGACTGCTCTAGCTGCTCCAACTGCTCTAGCTGCACCGGCTGCTCTAACTCCTCAGTCTGTACCAACTTCTCTAACTCCTCAGTCTGTAACAACTGCTCTAACTCCTCAGTCTGTACCAACTGCTCTAACTCCTCAGTCTGTACCAACTCCACAGTCTGCTCTAACTGCTCTGATTCTACAGACTGCTCTAGCTGCTCCAACTGCTCTAGCTGCACCGGCTGCTCTAACTCCTCAGTCTGTACCAACTGCTCTAACTCCTCAGTATGTATCAACTGCTCTAACTCCTCAGTCTGTATCAACTGCTCCAACTCCTCAGTCTGTACCAACTGCTCTAACTCCTTAGTCTGTACCAACTGCTCTAACTCCTCAGTCTGTATCAACTGCTCTAACTCCTCAGTCTGTACCAACTGCTCCAACTCCTCAGTCTGTACCAACTGCTCTAACTCCTTAGTCTGTACCAACTGCTCTAACTCCTCAGTCTGTACCAACTGCTCTAACTCCTCAGTCTGTATCAACTGCTCAAACTCCACAGTCTGTATCAACTGCTCTAACTCCTCAGACTGTACCAACTGCTCTAACTCCTCAGACTGTACCAACTGCTCTAACTCCTCAGTCTGTACCAACTGCTCTAACTCCTCAGTCTGTACCAACTGCTCTAACTCCTTAGTCTGTACCAACTGCTCTAACTCCTCAGTCTGTATCAACTGCTCTAATTCCTCAGTCTGTACCAACTGCTCTAACTCCTCAGTCTGTACCAACTGCTCAAACTCCACAGTCTGTATCAACTGCTCTAACTCGTCAGACTGTACCAACTGCTCTAACTCCTCAGACTGTACCAACTGCTCTAACTCCTCAGTCTGTATCAACTGCTCTAACTCCTCAGTCTGTACCAACTGCTCTAACTCCTCAGTCTGTACCAACTGCTCTAACTCCTCAGACTGTACCAACTGCTCTAACTCCACAGTCTGTACCAACTGCTCAAACTCCTTAGTCTGTACCAACTGCTCTAACTCCTCAGTGTGTACCAACTGCTCTAACTCCTCAGTCTGTACCAACTGCTCTAACTCCTCAGACTGTACCAACTGCTCTAACTCCTCAGTCTGTATCAACTGCTCTAACTCCTCAGTCTGTATCAACTGCTCTAACTCCTCAGTCTGTACCAACTGCTCTAACTCCTCAGTGTGTACCAACTGCTCTAACTCCTCAGTCTGTATCAACTGCTCTAACTCCTCAGTCTGTACCAACTGCTCTAACTCCTCAGTCTGTACCAACTGCTCTAACTCCTCAGTCTGTACCAACTCCACAGTCTGCTCTAACTGCTCTGATTCTACAGACTGCTCTAGCTGCTCCAACTGCTCTAGCCGCGCCGGCTGCTCTAACTGCTCAGTTAGTTGCCCAAACATTTCCAACTCCTCTAGAAGTCTCTTCAGTTCTGCCATGTCACTCTCCGTGGGCTGTGTCTGCTTCCCCCTGTACCAAAGATCATGCAGAAAATCATCACATCCTACCACAGAACTTCTGTGCATCCTACACACCAGTGGAATCCCAATGTGCCGCATCATATTGTGATGTCATAATCATGACGCATGGACATTCTAGACACCTTACCCACAAAGTGCACTCAAACCTTGAACTCAATCTCAGCCAAAACTGGCCCATCACTCATTTGATTCACAAAACATAATGGATGTGCTTCTTGACAGCACATCCTGATCTGTACATACACACAGAAGCTGGAAAAAGCCGTAAATTGCACTCTTCACAGCCAAAGAGAGACCAAAAAAGATCATAAGAATTAAGACCACAGGAAAACAACAAAGAACCATGAAACAACTTCATGAGGACAGTCAAAAAGAAGACTGAGGTCCCTATCCTTTAAAGGGTAACAAAGCACGCTGGCTTAGCTAGACCCCGCCACCTTTTGAATTTCGAAAAATGCCAAAATCTGGGCGTAAAAAGGTAATAATATAGCGGCTGAGCTCCAGGTATCAAACCACGGGCCAGCAATTTTTTTCACTAGTAGCCTATAGCTCATTAGGCTCTGAACAGTGCACCTACATTTAAATTTTATAATTTAATTTCCTGATTTAGCGTAGTCTGAAATGTACTTAATGTTCCCTGATTTTAAGTAATTTACGGAATTCTATGTAATTTATGTAATAAAATTTGTCATCATTAACTTATAATAACAGTAAAGAAATGTAGGAATCTCTAAATGCAGGTTCTAGTCATTTTATTTCTTAATGTAATTTATGTAAATTCTTTATTTCATTTCTTGTATGCCAGCTACTTGACCTGAAGTTCCCCTTGGGCAAAATAAAGTTATTCTATTCTATTCTAAATGGTGGACGGTGCTGTAGAACTCATCTATTACGCATCACTCACGTGTCTCGCTGTGGGTCAGTACAATTAGGACCCGGACTGGCCTGCACCTCCCTCTCCTCCTGCCCCAGACTGGCAAGCCCTTCAGCCTGTTCTTCCTCCTCTGCCTCCGGGCTGCGTTCCTGCAGAGCGAAGATTCCCGTGGGGACGTTTAAGGAGGGGTACGATCCCTGTTCTTCTTCCTCCATGGTACCAGGGCTGTGATCGTCCACCCCAGTGGGGCCCACAGTTCTCCCTGCTCCTTGAGGCCGAGGACCCTCCCAAGTCTGGCATAAATGGCGTGAGGACGCGGGACCATCAACGGTACACTCAGAGTGGATTTCCACGGATGCAAATCGAGTCCCTGTGGTTTCTGTCGTCGATGGGGACCCAGTGTTCCCTACGGTGCACGTGTCCCCCGCCAAACGCTTAGTTCTCACCTTCAGCCTGTGACCTTCTGTGGCTTCATGTGATTTGCCCAGCCGTGTCTCTGTATTTGAATGATAACCAATCAGATTAGCCCTGGGTTTATGAGTTTTTAACATGTCACATATTTCACATGTAGAAATGACAAACTATGTTCGGATTACATTCAGGACTTGTGCTATCTTCGTTTTCTTTTGGCAATTACTGCAGGTAATTAGAGTAGATTTGATTTCTGCAGGTACCTCTGTACTCTTTCGGTTCCCATGTTTGTCCCGCCACTTCCTGTATCCGTGTCCCAAACTCCTCCCCATCTGGGCCTGGCCAATCACATTCCTGAAACGACATGGCAGAGCAGTACATTAAACTCTCAGGAAAGGTTCATTATGATGTCATAAAAGCAGAACACGTGGGACAAAGCAGATGTTCTGGATGTCTCAGCTTGTCCATGATTCTGTTCAAACAACACAGTGGTGTCGGATAAGTTGTTCTTAAATTACTGCCTGCGTCTCTCTCTCTCTCCATCTCTCTGCCTGCACAGTCTGCTAACTGCTACCAGCTAACTTCGGTAGTAAGAAGGTTACAGCCAGCAGCCCATGAAAGGATTGATTGCCGTTTGAACAACACCGAAAACAGACCTTACACTAGACCAGGAAGAGAAGGCCCCATGTCATCTCAACATGGGTTTTGACTTGGACACTTGCTGCCCGGTGAGAGCTTGCAGCCTGTGTTCCTGTAAATATTGTCGATCTGCCATATGTGTTTAGAGAATAGTTGCTACCAAGTGTTTGTTATTAAACCTTTCGTTTTTTATATCACTTTGCGCTTGACTGGGTATGTCTTTGAGGTTGTGGTTCACGTTTAAGTGGCTTGGTGTTACCTCCACTACTGTGCACCTGGTTATTGCAACACAGGTGGATTTTGGGACGTAACAGTAATATCAATACCTGCTTTCAACAACATATGATACCTTTAATAAGTAAATTGTCAGCTTTCAGATAAGCCCGTCCTTGTCATGAAGGAGTCTGATGCCCCCACCCCCCCCCACCACACCCCTCCTTCCACACCTTACCTCAGCATCACCCAATCAGGGCCCAAATCCTCAATGCTTGGGGAGAAAGGTATTTGTTGGGGGGGGGGGGGGGGCATCAAATAAGTGTGGCACTGCAGCGGTTCCTGGAGTCTCGGAGAAGAAGCTTTTCCTTGGTGTAAACCTGCAACATCTGAGTTTTTATAGCTGGCTTTTCTTTTGAAACTGGAATATTCTGGCAAGGTCTGGCTTATCGGTCTCTCTCTCTTGACTGGTCATTTCAACATCTGGTTTAATGTCTTATTTTTCGTAAATTATAAACAGTGAGCCGACGTTCATTAATGAATGTATGATTCCAATTCATTGATGGTTTTTCCTGTAATAAAATTATTTTTGTTGACACTGGTGTCTCTGACCATCTTATAGTTGTGTTTGAATCCTGTCGGGTAAGTGAGGATTAGGTAAAATGTGTATTTTCTGAATCCCTTCTGAAGCCCTTGTTGAAGCGTTCAGCACTCTGAATACTGAACACAAGCGATATTGCGTGCTAGAACCCCTCACTTAACCTACATTCAAAATAAGCTTTACGTGATTTAATTTAATTATTATTATTAAAAATTACAATCATCAATTAAATCGCCGAATTCTTTGATAGGTAAGTCGAACAGTAACCTGGTGGATCAACCAACAAGCCAAAACAGAGTCTAAATCAGGTCTTGAGATTAAGTAATTTTATTAAATGAAAACATTAAATTAGAATAATGACTGGGAATCATACATTCACGAAGGAATGTAGGCTGACTACTTATAATTCACAAAAGGAAGACATTAAACCAGACATTAATTTGAATATACCAGTAAAAGAGAGATAAGCCAAAAATTGCCAATATTATTTACCCTCCAGCTGAACAGGAACAAAAGGAAACGCACAAGGAACCAAAAAGGATGAACTTCCCCAAAAAAACTCCAGAACTGACTAAATTATTTTTCTGCAATACACTCATAAAATACCTTGACAGGGAGGGGATCCATGCCCTGATTGGGTTAAGGTGTGGGGGAGGGGGGGGGGGTGGGGGGGGTCATTTATGACAAAAACTGGCTTATCTTTGATGTTGGTGGGGGTTAATGTGTAAGAGAGAGACAGAGAGCGACAGAGATAGAGAGAAGGGGGGGGGGGGGGGGGGGTACTTGACTTATATATATCTAAATATTAGATATCCTACAATCCACTTTGTTTTGTCCCCTCCCAGCCCCACTCCCTCTCCCTCATCCGATCTATAAATTCAGCCACAGCCACACATTTCTCCAACACATTCATGCTGACACTCTGGACTCCTTTAAAACTAAAAAGGCCCAAGGCTAACACTGTTGGTACTCCCTGGCTGAATGACTCCACCCGTGCTCTTCGACGAGCTTGTAGGAGGGCTGAGCGCAAATGGAAAAAAGATAAACTCCAGGGGCTCTATCTTGGTGATCTTGGCGCTTAGTCTAAGCGCATGGCGTAAAGTCCATTTAGGGCGTGTCCAAGTCCACTTTTGCTATTTTAACAGCGTGTTTTTTGGGCGCTAAGCACGGCGCAGCGTGCAAGTGGGCTGAACCTAGTCTCTTCATTAATTATAGGTGTGTCTTGGGCGTGACATGCAATAAACCAATCAAAATGTCATATCCCATTCCCTTTAAAAGCCTGCTTTTCCACCTTGGCGGATTACTTATGATGGCGAAACAGACATGCTCGTGCGTGTTTAGTGTGATCAAGGAATAGGCTATATGGATCAATAGTAGCTTATGATCAATATTATTCGGGCTAACCATTGTGAGTTCCCGGTAATTCCTGACAGTGCTGTTTACAAAATATATGCGGTTAAATTTCGTTAAAAGCACCTGCAACAGCTGAGAATAAGTGACCAATTGTTTCCGTCTCACCTTAGAAAATGCCAAATTAGCCTGCTTGTTTAACGAATTTCGTTTGATTATGCAATGAACTCATGTTTAAGCTTCATCCGAAGTTCATTAGGCTACCTGCATTCTAATTTTGATTAATGACATAAATAACGTTATTTTGCCTTAATGATGACACTAAATACAATAGATCTGTCAGGTTGGCAACCCATAGGTTCAGCATATTTCCCCTTGTTTTATAATGTCCTGCTTATGGAAATGTGACCAACCTGTTTTACTGGTAGCGTAATACTTTAAACCGATTCACTTTCCCAGGAAGACCGTGAAAAGTGCGATTTACAGCAGGGGAAACAGACCTGCTGCTGTAAAGCGAACATGCAGATAATGGAATTAAAATTAATTGTAAATTAATTGTGTAACGTGCTGCAAATTTCGTTTCTAATTAGACGCTTAGTTCTCTTTAAACATTAGCTACATCACATTATAGTCATTTGGCAGACGCTCTTATCCAGAGCGACGTACATAGTGCATTTTCAAACTAGGAACAAGTGCGTTAAAACGACCCTAAAAGGTAAATACGAATTCAAGTTCAAGTTAAAATCTTTTGTTCAGTTATGGAATAACAGGTGAAATCAGCGGGGTTTTAATAAGCTGAGGGTATGGAAACCTTGTCACTGTAATTTAAAAAATATGAACGACGAAGAATAACTAAGGTTACAATTCAGATAACATGATGACATTTATCTCCGTTTTTTAACCATAGGCTATCGAAAAAACCTTAGTCCCAAATAGCCAAGTCCGCTGTAGTCTAGGCTATTTGAAAAACAATAAAAGCAATATTCACTGGACAATGTTTTGAACTTTTTTCAGTCACAAACCATTCTATTTACTTACAGGCTGTATTCCTAGATAAACAGAGCTGTATTGTAATGACATCTGAAGCGCATTTTCAGAACTCAAATGTCCGTCTATTGCAGTGTGATGACAATTCACGCATTAGGTGCAAATGACAATGTGCGCATTTAAAGCTCTGTTAAGTCATCTAAAATACAATATTATGCTGAACTAATTAATAAAAATGCCCACAGACCTAAAATACTGTTCAACACAAATAACTTTATCTTAAATCCTTCTACTGCTGCTATAGCTACCTTTGAGTCCACTACTAAAACCTGTGAAAAGTTTCAGAATTTTTTCATAGACAAAATTGACTACATAAGATCTCACATCTCATCTTCAGGCTCTGATCATTCAGAGACACATTTTCCAGTCAGCCGCCTCCAGCAGTTTCAACCTGTGACGTCCTCCCAGCTGCCTGAGGTGGTCTCACACATGAATTGGGATGGCAGGTATGCCATCCGCCAAGTTACGGCTTGGCGGGGCATGCCCCATACCTATACAGCACCGAGAGTTTGGCACTTTTCAGGGTTTCCTACATAAGTAACCACAATGACCATAGACTCTCAACCCTTAAAAACATTAACTTCTGTATGTTCTGACCTCATGTAACCACACAGCATTCAGATACAACTTCACACATCCACACAATAAAGCCCCAAACTTGGGTTATTTTGCCGTTTTTCTCCTTCCTCTGCCGCTTCTTCTTCTTCTTATTCTTCTTCCCATTTTCCTGCCAAACTGCCTGCCTCTGTCGGGATGTTATCCAATGGGGAGAATTATTATTTGAGCGTATAGTCCCTATACCTGCTCATCAAACTTATCGTCCAATAAAAACGCTTCATACGAATGTTTTTTCATGGTTTCCAAGAAGCCACTGTGGCTTAGTGGTTAAAACCGCAGTTTATCACACAGTGGAAAGTGGGTTCGAGCCCAGCAGGGCACTTGTGTATTTTCCACAAAAACAATGTGCAACTGTTAAGTTATTTTCATTTCTTAGACTGTTATTATTTTCACATTGACACATTAACATATTTTTTTTGCAAAGGCAAAACAGGTTTACAATATTAACTGTTCAATGTTTCACTTGTATTATATCACACCCTCCCCAAACCAGACGCTCGCTTTTGTCTGGTCTGGGGAGGGTGTTACGCTCTGCTCTTGCGGTCATGACTGACTGACTGTGGAAACCCCTTGCCTCGGCCAACATTTCTTTATTCATTAATTTCTTCACTTCAGCTCTGTTCACTTTATCCTTTTCACACATAACACAAGTTCACCATAAAATTAACTACTAAGAAAATTAAGAATTTACGATAACAGCCTACATTAAGAATTGAGGATAGCCTCTTTTAAGCTGCAAGCCTTTAAGCGATCGGATTTATAAACCGCCAATTCCCCAAACACATCTGATTCATGGTTAGTCACTTATAAATAGATAGCCTCCGAATGTGGCTCTAGTCTACGCTACTCTGCTGATAATGTAGCTTACTGCAAACACTTTTAATTAATATAATAATAATAATAATAATAATAATAATAATAATAAGAAGAAGAAGAAGAATAATAATCTCTGGTATGTACTTTCTTAGTAGTATCTACTGTTTTCTTTCTGGCTAAGATTCCTGGGAAATATGCGTTGTCCAATTAAGCTTGTTCGCCAACTTTACTTCCTGCTTCTCGTCAGGAAGCAGAAACAAGCTAGGCTACTACGAAGCTAATCAAGATGCATTATAGCCTACATTCATTGCACTGCAGAAAACTAAACTAAACCTAGCTGTCCGGTACCAAAACATTTCCCGCAGGTAACGTTCTACACTACCGGAAAAAAAACTCTGCTGTGCAGAAACTCACTAGCTCGCTCGCTAGCTCGTAGCCCACACATGGAAGGTTGGAGTTACGCATCCGGCAATCCAGTGTTGAATAGCCTAACTGCTGTGCTTATGAACTCAGCTCACTCGCTAGCTCGTAGCCCACACATGGAAGGTTGGAGTTACGCATCCGGTGTTGAATAGCCTAACGTTAAATGTATTTCATTTTCTATATATATTTAGGCTGTATGTCTTTCATCTAGAATGTGTTTGCGTAGCCCATTGTGCATGTATGTCTCCATGTAGACTTGGTTAATTAATTTACATGCTTCTTCATGATCCATAGCTCAGGTGGTGCTGTTCATTGTATTTCATTACACATTAAATACTGCTCATCTACAAACTCTTTTAATGTAATTGTGTGCTGTCTGTAATAGGATAACTATTCTCATTCTTGTCAATAGAGGGCGTTATGGTTAAGCGAATGTCTGCATACATTTCTTTGGAATGCATGTCTCTCTCCGTGTTTATCTTCATGCACTATTCATCATTAGTTAGCTATGAAACACAGGGCCAAGTTGCATTAAATAATTTAGGAAAGTTTGGATAGCATTGCATTGGAATAGAGCTAGTTTATTTAGTGTGAGCTACGATAGGCAATATTGGTAGTTGTAACTTGGCCACATTTTGATATCAAGACTTTCAAAGGCAGGCCTAGTTTTTGCAAGTTGTAATTAAGAACTTATGGACAGCGCTATGTAGGCTATGCATGAGTAACTTGGCTTTTTTTACATCGTAGACGTTTTTGATCTGATCCCACTTACTGTTCCATAGATATTATACCGTCACGCCTTTTCAAGGAAGTTTTTGTCACAATCTGCCCCCTTATTCTGGCTATAATTAATAGCAGTTTAACAAATGGAGTCGTCCCTTCCAGTTTTAAACATGCTATTGTGCCATGTAAGCCTGTGCATTAAAGCACCCCTGACGATCACATTTTCACGTCATATTGATAGGCTAATTATTTAAGCGAAGATAGCCTATGCGTGATTTGTTTTTTTCTCTCAGCATGGCAGCCAACACACACATAATTTCTAACATTTTTAACTGATGTTAACAGAGAGTGTGACAGTGTGTCCAGAAATGCTCCGTGAGTCTGATGATCCTTCAGCTTGACTGCCGCTTCACTGACAGGACAACGTGTTGATAATGGCCAACTAACCAACTTAGTACAGGTAGTCTAAGCATGCAGCAATCAGCTACACGCAGCCGACCAGCTTAGTTACCTCCTCTGCAGTAGGCAGTAGCCTAGTGGATTGAGTGAGCTAACTCGACCTCAAATCCTCTATTGCTAGCAGTTGTATTTATATTTAATAGCCTACATTATTTTAATTGCCATGTCCAGCCAGGGGAATTGCCTTCCCCAGCCTTACACACCCTCCGCCTATGCCTCTCGGCTGGTTTATTGTAATTCCCTGTATATGGGGTTGACCCATTCCACTCTGTCTCGAATGCAAATGGTTCAGAATGCAGCTGCTAGATTTTTAACTGGAACAAAGAAAAGGCAACATATTACTCCGGCTCTGGCTCATTTGCATTGGTTACCAGTGAAATATAGAATTGATTTAAAAATTTTACTATTTGTTTGTAAAGCCCTCAATGGATTAGCTCCACAGTACATCACTGATCTGCTGACTCCATATTCTGCTCCCAGGTCACTTAGGTCATCCGCAAAACAACTCTTCTTAGTCCCCCACTCACGTCTCAAAACTAAAGGTGACCGGGCTTTTTCTGTTGCTGCCCCCAGGCTCTGGAACAATCTCTCGTCTCACATTAAGTCCTGTCCCACCGTTGATCATTTTAAATCTAATTTAAAGACCCACCTTTTTTCTCTTGCTTTTAGTGCAGTTTGAGGTTGCCCCGAAACTGCATGAGGTTGATCCTCGTACTCCTTATTCCATTTATTTTATTGTGTTGTATTGTTAATACATGTATTGTACTGTGATGTTATTTTGTTGTGGTTTGTTGTGTTGTATTGTAGTGACTGGAAAGCACTTTGGCTCAACTCCTGTTGTTTTAAATGTGCTATATAAATAAAAGTGACTTGACTATTTAATCTTAAGACCTGATTTTGACTTTGTTTTGACTTGTTGTTTGATCCACCAGGTTACTGTTCGACTGACCTATCAATATCAACCTATGGATTTAATTGATGAGTCATTTTAAATAATAATTATTCAATGAAATCCATTAAATATAATTAAATGTAGGTTGAGCGAGGGGTTGTATCACACAATACTGCTTGTGTTCAGTATTCAGAGTGCTGGGCATTTTAACAAGGGCATTGAGTGCTGGAACTGCTGGATTCAGGACATAAACACATTTTTACTTAATTCTCACTTGCCCGACAGTGGTATTGAGACCAATCTGACCCACAACAGCCCAAAACTCTGACAAAAGAGATAAACCCATGGCAAGCATTAAGAAGGGGTCCGTTTGAATAAAACCTGCTATTGGTCAAAACTATTTTCTTTAGAAATTGCTCCCTTACACCTCATTCCAGTGAAACATGTACAATGTACAAAACATACACCTGCAGAACTGTTAATACAAAATCTAAAGTTCCCACGTCTTATAAACCAGTGGTGCACAAACTGTGGGTCGAGACTTTGGGGAGATATCTATTGGGTCGCGGAATCGTGTTGGCTACAGCAACATTCCAATGCAATTAGGCTCATATGAACAAAGTGTTAGTATTCATTAATGTTATTCTGCATTTGTACAAATGAAGAGAGAAAAAATAAAACTACTTAAAACATTTTTTTTTACTGGTGAGGTTACATTGACTGTGTTTCATATGATCACGTAAAAGGCTACTTTATTTCATCTTGACCTTGGTACGTCATTACTACTGCATTCCATGATAGCGCCAATTCGCCAAAATTCGGATAAAAGTTGCCCTTGATGCTCTTTGTTATAAGCTAGCTATAGCTAATTACTGGTTTATTGCCCTTACAACATAAGATAGTTAACAGCTTTAGCTAATCATTTCGATCCATTGCTTTTGACATCAAAAAAATAAACAAATAAAATCTGTAGGCTATTGAAATATTGACTGTATTGAAATATTAGCTCATTTGTTTTAAGTTTCCTACTGGGAAATGGATAAGTGTCTAATATGCTATATCCCAGCAATAAGAGACGCGCTGACAATGAGGGTAACATTGATGAGAATAAATGTTTTGTTTTTATCCCATGGTTTTCTGTCTGGCAGCTTTGAGCACTTTCCCCCTACTATGCTTCATTGATAATGCCCAATGCCCTAAAGGCGAGGGGGCATTCAATCACAATTCCTAAATCACATGAGGTCCCCAGGTAATACGAGTCCAGTGCCAATAGGGCATACAATTCTTAATGTCACTATGCTTTTTGGGATTAATTGGCTTTGTCCCATCATTTCGCTTTTAGGTATTTAAACCATGGCTAAATTGCTTGTCAGCAGTTTAACAAAGAATTGTTCATTAATTGTTATTAATGAAAATGACATTAGTTTGGGTCATGGAAAGTATGGATTGATATCCGTGGGCCATCGCTGAAAAGGTGTGTGCACCTCGGTAATGAACCATAATGAGGGTCTTCATTTACTGTACATGGGGAGGTACAGTAAATGTACGGTGTAGTTTTAATAGGGTGAATGAACATTGTTACACTTGCATAACTAAGGAAGGTTTTGATAAATTACATAATTTATGCTGAAACTCCTGAGGTTAAGTAACCTGGTAAATTTCCGTGACGCTTAGACGACACATTTGACCCGGTGCTTCAGCGTCTGTCCTTAAGTGTTCCAGAACATAGAGCTCCGTGTAGGTGGGCAGTGAGAGGGGTAGTCATGGAAACGCATACGCACAACAAGAACGTTTACATGGTCACGTCTGAGTCACTCACTCACACTAAAACCCACTCCACACTACCGGGGGTTATACAGCACCCTTCGCTAATCTGTCTTTCTCCCTTTCCGTCTCTCCGTTTCACATATGTTCACTCAACATTGCACACACATTTACACGCACACTCACAAACACAAGCACACACGCACATTCACACAAACGTGCTCACAAATGCACTCACTCACTCACACACACACACTCACACTCAAACTCACACTCACACACCTGACATGCTCACCTGATTTGGCCTATTCCCCAGGCCTGGACAGGGAGAAACAGAGCCCTGGTCTGGAGCACTCTGTGGGAGCAGTATTTGCCAGTCTTCCCCCTGGCCTGGGAGGTCCGAGCAGAGCTGCTGAAGGGACAGGGGGTTGACCATCCAGTCGACCTCCTGACCGGTCCACCCAGCGGAGTCCAGCTCGTCGGCAGAGCTGGCGTCAGTGTTGGAGGTGGGGGTGTCAGGGAGCCCCCACCGATCGCCCTCCTGGGAGAGAGGGGTGAGGGAACCCAACTGGGCGGAGTCAGGGCCCCCCGCACCCTCTGCCGCCTCTCCTGAGGGGTGGACTCCCCCCGTCCCACGGGAATCACTGCCCGTCTCGTCCCGAGTCCACAGCATGGAGTCCAGCTCCTCCTGCAGCATCTGCATGTCCAGACAGGTCCACACGTCCTGCGACGAAACGCCGTCGAGCACCAGCGGGGGCGGGCCTGGGTCAGACGGGCGCGTCCGGTCCGCCTCCATCACCTTGAGGTAAATCGAATGCCGGCGACGAAAGAACAAGCTGAGGTACGGCGTTTTTAACTTCCTCCTCTGCGGTCAGAGAGGGGCATCCATGTTAGTTCACTCTAATAGTCTTCCTCTGTGGTCAGTGCGATGTCCATGGTGGCCACAGCATAATATCAGGGTGTTCTCCTCACAGGAAATTTCCCCATTGATAAGAGTCTGTTTACTGCATTTGGTGTGTGTGTGTGTGTGTAGGAGAGACAGACAGACAGACAGAGAGACAGAGAGAGAGAAAGGTAAACAAAATGTCAATGGCAAACACTCATTTGAACAGGCCAAAAAGCCACTACAACCCCTGTCAACCCACACAAGTCATGTCAAACCATGCGGAGGGAAAAGTTCCATGTCAAATTAAATGGCCCAGGAGAGCTGATCCCTTTTAAAAAGAAGCACTTGTTTTTCTCTGAAATTCAGTGTTGAGGACTGACAGAGGAAACCGCCCATCATGGTAAAAAAAAAACCCTATACCGCAAGGAAGCGCGCACATGCACTCACGCACACAAACACACACACACACGCTCGCACGCAAATACACTCATACACACAAAAATACTAATACACACACACACACACACACACACACACACACACACACACACACAGACACAGACAAATACACACAAACAGACAAACACACGCGCACACACACACACACACACTTCGGTACACTCTGGAATATAAAAGTAACTCACCCCTTCTGACCTCTATATCTCCTTATAATTTAATGACAGAATATAAGTCATCCCCAGTGCTGGGCTTTAATTTGGCTAAAAGGTGACAGTGCCTTCACCTCCTGTCCACAAACCAACCAGATAAAGAGTGGAGGTGGAGGAGCAAGATGGAGGGAAGGACAGAGAGAGAGAGAGAGAGAGAGAGAAGGAAGGAAGTAATGAGTTGAAAAAAAGAGGATGTTCATACCACATGATGCTTGGCCATAATCAGATAAAATTTGAATGGCAGCCTGTCTCTTCTCCCATGCGGTTATGACACGGTGGGGACCACATTGGCCTGTACCGTCAGTATCACTCTGAAAATGGGATAGAGGCACGGAAGCACCTGCCCCTTTTTTTTTTACAAAAACTGTACAAGCCAGCCCCAGATATTACGTACAGGGGCAGCCCTCACGCAGTCATGTACATTTAGATGCATATTAACTGGACCGCGGATCAATCTACGGTGTCTTATTTCACAAGGCTGTATGATTGCCATTTCTATTGCTCTTTTTTTCCCCCAGCTGGTGAATTTCCAAACCATGTCAAATTGAACAAGGATGTTTTGAAATAACAGAAAACATCACGCGCTCTCTCTCTCTCTCTCTCTTCGTTATTTCATCTCTTTTTTTCAGAACATGAGATCTCTCACCCACTTTGGAGATCTGACGTCTTCTATCTCGCTGCTCCGCACTTCCTGTTGCTTGTCTGGACGCCTCGGCCCCGCCCTCGGCAAGTTTCGCAAGGTAACCACAAGTGAAGTCAGAGAAACGCCTCACTGAGTGACAGGCGATGGCAGTTCTGACCACAGTGCCGATTCCCAGTCTCCTGCTGACAGCGTGCCCTACCTGCAGATACACACAGGTGGGAAAAAGCAAACACCACTGCACACATCATAAGCCAGAGAGACCAAACAATGATATTTAATATACTCATATATGCAGAAAAAAAAAAAAAAAAAAAGGATCTGATCGGACACGCTGCCAGCCCAAAACCTCAGGCTACTGCAATGCTGACTGCTGTCGTTTAGCACAGGGCAACGGGAGTGCTACTCACAGCAGTCATCTGTCGAGGCAGGTGTGTGATGTGCAGTATTACGCATGGTCACCGGTGATTACTGGCTTGTGATTTTATCATTCTCTGGGAGGTTCTGACCTGGGGAGGTAGGCCTGACTATGCATGTACAGCTGAGGAGAGACAGCTTAAGACTTAAAGACCCTCTCAGGTCACAGAGCGTCCAGTGAGTCAAAAAGGGGAAGTCTCACAGGAAGGAAGCTCAAACTGAAATAACTGTTGCTAAATGAGTTCCTGACGGCTGTTTGTTTGCGCGTGTGTGTATGTGTGTGTGTGCGTGCGTATTTGTGTTTATGCGTGTGTTCATGTGTGTGTCTGTGTGTATGTGCTCACATGTGTGTCTGTGTGTGTGTGTGTGTGTGTGTGTGTGTGTGTGTGTCACTGAAAGGGAGAGTTTCCACGCGCTTGTTCTGTATGTGTGTACGGAAAGCCCCTTGCGGTAGCAGGCATAAAAAACTAAAAATTTAAAAAGAGCGTTCCCGTTTCCGACACGCTGCATTTTAAGGCCAGTCACACTAACACAGGCACTAGAACTCAAACAAACTCCTACATTTCAGAATCAGCAAGCTGTAACACTGCGTGCGTGTGTATTTGTGAATGAGTTAGTTGCTGTCATTTGATAGCTGTCACCAAGCGAAAAACAGCTGAGCGCACTGCACACCTTTTTAAAGAGCAAGACATGCGCAGACAACACCCCTCCAACTTCAGTCTAAACTAGACAGCGCTGCTGCGCAGTGACGTTCCCACCGAAGGAACCGCAACCAGGAAGACACGCAACGGACGGCTTCAAGCCATTTAGACGCCAAACCTCACCACAAATGTGACCACTTCCAAGCGACAGTGGACGCAGGTCCGCACCGGGCCCCAATCTGAAAGCTGGAGGCTTGCGCGGCCTCCCAGTATGACTGTCACCTCCGCTCTGCGCGCAGCAGCAAGCCCGCCCACTTCCTGTCACGAGCGCCTCCCTCTCTCAGCTGCAGCGATGCAGCTTATCCCTGCGAACAGGGCCCCATTTGACTGACAGCTTAAATACACCTGAGATTATGCGGGAGCCACTGGGACAGGTAGCTCTAGGGCAAGGGGCGTGGCCAGAACTCATTCCTGCTTCTTCTCACACAATAGAGACGTGCCCAGAACTGCAGCCACACCACAGCAACACTCTCTGGATTCCAGTCAAGCGTGACTCAAACCCGGTCTAGGCACGGCTTTAGCCAGCACATTTTACAGTTTCTTGCAAACCAGTGAAACCACAAAGTGTTTGTCTGGGGAAACATATTCAGAACCAAATGAGGGAACTGGAAAAAAAAAAAATACAATAACAAATGAACTCATGTGGAGGAGCAAACTACGCATTCATTTTCCATATAACTGCAAAATTAATTGCATAATATTTTTGTCACAGAAAGATCTTCGGTGACTTTTAGACTCAAGACACATTTGCAGTTTGAAAATGAAAACACATTTACGGTTTAAGGGTGTAAATACTCTGGGCCTCCAGGACAAAAAGAAACAAGGTCAGCTATCACCCATAATCCCAGGTCTGTAAACAACCTCCCCAAAATCACCACCTGTTGCAAAGACATCGACAGCACATTAACTATATTTTTGTTGACATGCTCATGTTCAAAATAACAGTTAATTTTAACTGAGTGCTTGCTTTTTGTATGCATATCAATGTTGGCCGATTTTCAGCATTACTGATTATACAGTACAGTTTCTCACAAATATCACATTTCACTGGATAAGCGAACTCTTAACTTACCTCTTTTGAAGGATTTTACACTGTCTGGTGAAAGAGTGCTCAGTTTTAGTACAGTGGTAAAGCATTGGGACATATTATTGAGGGGACTGTGGCAAGAAACCTGTAAAATATCCTCCTGACCTGGCAATTCATTTTTAGGGGATATGAGTCTCTGGTCTTCATCTCAAGAACTATATATTCTACTATGCTGAAACCTACACTACAAGGGTAGTAAAATAAATAATACATCAATAATAGCCTATTTAAAAAATATATTTGTACTGCAACATGTTTTTGTCATGCAAGACACCTGTAGTATATGAAAATTAAAATAGCCTACTTAAAACTTTTTCTGCCAGGTCTAATGAGGATATATTCTCGTCAGACAAAGTTCACAATCCGGAATGTGCATGCAAATACGCCCTAATCAGAGAAAGGAATCAAGACAACATAGCCTACCTAGTAATAACAATGTGAAATTCTTCAGAAAAACATTTAACAAAAAATGCAACGGGTCCTCCCACTATGTAGGTGGCGGTACAGATAAAAGTGGGCGTGTGTCAAAACAGAAGGCAAGCCAAGGACGCGTCATTGGTTAGCGACGGCTTTGTTCCGTACACGGCAGCAACAGCAGTTAATAACAAACTCCCTACAAATATTTTAGATTTTTTTTTACAGCTGGATACAGCATCCAATCACATTAAGCTGTGTGCGGTAGTCAGGTAACGTTATTATGTCTAAGTCCAAGAATCTAAAGGCATTCCTGGAATCGTCTTTAAATGAGATATTTAAGGCGACCGTTAACGACATATTGGAGTCGGTGGAAGAGACCTTGGTTGAGTATCAGGGCAGAATACAACGGATTGAGACGGAAAACGAGAGTCTGAGACGGAGGTTGCAGGAAAGAGATGGAGAACAGGACGCATTGGAACTGAGTGAGTAGAAGAGAGAATGTTACCAGTGATACCATAGCATTTTTTTGTATTTATTGCGCGCAGTGTGAACTGAAATGAGGAACTAAAGCTTGCCAAATTACGAAAAAGCAAACCGCAAATAAACTGCATTTATTAGCATTATTGACATCTAGTTTACCTGGCCATGAAGTTGGCTATCATTCACTTATCGTTTTCGAACACTAAGCTATGTTTAAGTTAAAGCCAGCAAAAACTTGATTGATGGCTGTCAGAACATACAGTGCCCTGAAGACAAGATTTAAGCTATTGTTTCATTGGTTGTAAGTAGTAGCCTAAATACCTATCTGATTGTGATCTAATTTGCTCTTGGGTAATATTATTTGACTTTTGAAAATCAACTTATCAAACATAGGCTACTGACTAAGCATTCGTGAAAACTTTATCCTGTTAATTTATCCTGTTTAGGCTTATAGTCTTTAATATCCATACAGCATGTCGCGATGACGGCTTTAGCAATAAACAAAAAAGTTTAGAGAATTCTACAAACACAAGTTTCAGTTAAGATGTTTCTCAAATATCAAGCTGTTGAATTATTACAATTTAAGGATAATTGATAAATTAAATTCAGTTGGTTCAAATACCTGGTTTTTAAAGTAACTTTGTTTTTCCTGAACAGAAGCTGAAATAAAGTCTAGCGCACTCCAGATGCCGGAATCTCCAAGAGTGGATTTCCTCTACGAGTCGAGCCCCAAACCTGCTGTTGTGTCCATTCAAAAACAGGTGATACAGTCCACCCTGAACGATGGCAAACTGGGCCTGACAGAGCGGCGCAGGTACAAACAGAAATCGCGCGATGGCGTTCTTTTTAAGGGGGAGCCAGAGGCCGACCGCAGTCCTCACACGCAAAATATGCCGGGGTCGGAGTGCGCGAAAAATGCCTCGGAAGCTACCGCATCTGTGCTCAAATTTGAATACGTGAAGAACGAGCCCCATTTGGAAGACACCTGTGCAATGGACCTTTCCAAGGTGCAGTCCCCGCTTAACTTAGCCACCAAGCCGATCAAAAAGGAGAGCAGAGAGCCGGACTATGTCGGCACAGAACACTTTGCTAATGTGCACTCTCCACACTGTGCAGACCCTGACACGCGGGACAGCGACTGTGACGTCAGGGTGACGATAGTGTCCGACAGTCACATGACGATGGAAGACGAGGCAGAAGGTTTGGGACTGTCGGACCCTGAGGAAAGACAGAGTGAGGCCGGGTGCGATGGTATAAGTCAGGCGTTCTGCGAATCTGAGTTTGTTACCAAGGAACACTTCCTCCAAGATTATTCTGTGATGGGTCCCTCTGGGGAAGGAGGCAGGGCTGGGAGTTCATCCACAGACAGCAGGCAGCTGGGCGGTCTCCCCTATAATATCGAAACCTCTGAGTCCGCCCTGAACTTGGACCAATCCGAGATCGGCAGGACGCCCGAGGGTCTCTACCACTGCACTCTGTGCGAGAAGACTTTCACCCGGCTGGGGTCGCTCAACATACACCTGAGGAGTCACAGCGGGGAGAAGGCCCACTGCTGCAGTTACTGTGGCAAGCGCTTTGGCCGCGCCGACCTCCTCAAGGCCCACAAGCGCACCCACACGGGAGAGAAACCGTACAGCTGCAACCTGTGCGGGAAGAGCTACGGCCACACCGGGCAGCTGAGGATACACAAGCGCGTTCACACCGGGGAGAGACCGTACAGCTGCCCGCACTGCAGCAAACGCTTCAGCGAGCACAATCAGCTCAAGGTGCACCTCCGCACTCACACGGGGGAGAGACCGTACAGCTGCAGCGTGTGCGGCAAGACGTTCAGCAACGCGGGCAACCTGAGGATCCACCTGAGGATTCACACCGGGGAGAAGCCGTACTGCTGCGGCCAGTGCGGGAAGCGGTTCAACGGAATGGGGGACCTCAAAACGCACTACCGGGTGCACACAGGAGAGAGACCGTACCGCTGCGACCTGTGCGAAAAGACTTTCAGTCAAGCCGGACACCTCACCATACACAAGAGAATGCACACGGGGGAGAAACCGTACAGCTGCACGGAGTGCGGGAAGAAGTTCAGCGTGGCCAGCAGCCTGAAGCTGCACCTGCGGACTCACACGGGGGAGAAACTGTACAGCTGCTCGTTCTGCGGAAAGAGCTTCAGCCGAGCGGGGCACCTCAAGAGGCACGAGCAAGTTCACACAAAAGAGAAACTGTACACGTGCACCCAGTGCGGGAAGAGTTACAGCGACCAGTCCACCCTTAAAAAACACCTGAAAGTCCACGCGGGGGACGAGCCGTTCACACAAAGCGAAGAGAGTACCAGTGGGACAGACGCCCCGAACAGCCACCAACAAATTCAGACAGAGCAACTGTAGCAGTGGCCAGTGTAGCATTTGTGTACATTCTGTAGAATTCATAGAAATATGGCCAGTTCACACTGAAAGTAGCGCTGGCAGAGCAATCTGAGTTGGAGTTCATTTCAATTCTGGAAGTTAACTGAAAAATCACTGAACATTATGCATATTTTTCAGTTCATTTCATTTCCTGAATTGAGATGGAATTGAACCCCAGCCCTGATGCGGTCTGCTTAGCCTAGTAGGCTACCCTTGTTTCATTACTTCACCAGCCTTCCTGAATGTATTTTTGAACCACTTTGTTGAAATCAACAACTTAAACCCTTGATACTGTATAATGTACCGTAGATAGGAGGTAGCCTTTAATAAGTGTTATAATTGATATTTGTAGCAGTACTACAATGTCATCATGCAATTAAGTGTAATTATGTAAAATGACAACTGTATCAACCTCGTATTTAGTAAGGCCACTGTCTTACCATCCAACCTTACTGTTTGACACTAAATATGCAATGCCTTTCATTGTTCTGACATCAAAGGTTTATGTAGATTATTCTACAGTCTCAGTCCCTTCAATGTCTTTGGTCCAGGTAGCCATTTCAATGTTGTTCAATGGGAGTGGTTTCATAGTCTTTGATTGTGTAGCTGCACAAGAGGGTTACCGACCCTTTAGCCATTTCTTGTGAACGTAAGAGAATTAAGGTGCATATTGCCAAAACCAATGAACCTACAGTGCACTAGACTGGCATGTCTCTACATTATGACACAACAGAAAGGATCTACAGTTGTAAATAAATGGAAAATGTTCTGTGCTATACTAGAAGTGCATATGTGAATGACCTTGAAAAACTGCAAAGTATATTTGTACTCTTAAGCCAAATTAAAATAATATATAAAATTAAATGGGGTAGATGATGCTTGATGTGCACAATGTCGATTTTTATTTATTTTTTTCCCCTCCCAATTTTGAATCCCCAAGTGCCTGTCCCTTTAGTGCAACATCCCCCATAAATTTGGGAGGTTCTGTGTCTGGGCCGTTACTACTTATTTCCCGGCCATCCTTCAGCAGAGTTGCGCGGGATCAGACTAATTTTACCCAGCAGGCACTGGGAGACCTCAGCAGCGGGATCAACCAGGGGAGCTGCCATAAGGAGGGGCAAATAAAACGGACTCCGAAATCCTGGGCTGGAACAAAAACCAACCGAGTCCTTCACTGACAGGACCGGACATGCCCGGTTTATAAATAAAGTCTTTAAATATCCAGAGTGAGAATGTGGCCCTGAACATTGAGGTGGAATGTCAGATACCATTAACTGTTGAGAAATGCAATTTGTCCAATTTCAGGGCTGTGCTGTCGAGCAAGTTGTGTAGGCTGGTGGCTCGGGGAATAAGGCAATTCTAAAACATGGCTCCAGAGCAGGGGTGTCAAACTCAATTCCCAGGGAGCTGCAGTGCTTGTGGATTTTTGCGGTTGCCTTCAACCATATGTCAATTAAGGCCTTGAGAACTAGATGTGTGGATTATTTAGCCAGTCAATGACTTATGAACCACTGGTGCAGAGAAAAACCAGCAGACACTGCAGCCCTCCAGGACTGGAGTTAAACATGCACCCGCTGTGTCCGAATCAGAGCCGTATCTACCGCGTCCTGTCTCCTGTATACTGTCAGATGTGCTGTTTAATGTGTACTGTTTAGTATGCGACGTGCAGAACGCAAAAAAATATCCTCCATACTATTTTCCAACCATACTGTGGAAGTGTCATAAGACGTCCCACCCTTGCGTGGTCACGTTTTTGTTGTTAGTGAAGGAAAACGTCAGCGAAGCTGTGCCTCATTTTTTTAAAACGAAGCTCCACATCATATTTATATGACCAAAATGTTTGCGTACTTCTTGAAAAGTATGCTCCCGAATATACTCAGCGAAACCCCGGAAGTAAGTAGATCATACAAGGGTTTTAAAGGTGCAGTAGGCAAGTATTTTTAGATATAACTTTGGCGAAATTATAAAATTTACTCATTATATTCCAGCAGCTATCAATAAATAAAGTGTTCTGGGGGAAAAAATCTGGTTTCTGTGAGTGTCCTGGGCTCTGTATTAGGCTGTCAAAAAATCTCAACCCAGTCTTCTAAAAATCAACCAAATGTAGCTACCAATCAGGGCAACTATCTACAAGCAAAATATACTCCCCGTAGAATACACCCCTCCCTGTCTTCCTGTCTCCGCGCGTGCACTGGAGCATCATTTGGTGGGAGGGGCTTTGGAGAGATAGGAGGGAGAACAGCAAAAGGGGGGAAGTCTTCTTGCCTTGTATATTTTCAAACTTGCCTACTGCAGCTTTAAAGGAGCTATATGTAACATTGACACCGAGCGTTTAAAATGGGTACTGCAGTCCAAATTCACAATATTGGAGTTGTCTCCGCCCGCCCCCTCCTCCCCAGACTCGAACCTCAAGCGGGTTGCCAGGTTGAGGACACTGAACGAACTCAAGCGCAAGACGAGCCGAGCGCAACATTATATTTTGAGACGAGCTTATTCTATTTTGACAATGACAAGCGACGACGAGTCCTACACTGTAAGTTGATCAGCTAATGTATACGTTTGCAATTTATTTATTGTTTGCAAATTATAAACCAGCTCATGTGGAGCTGCTAGCTAGCTAAATGAAAACGATGTTGAACTTAGCTTAGGCATTCGTAAATCGGCTGTCGGAGTGCTGGAGTACATCTGGTTGTTCGTAATGGGCAGTGGGCGGAGTCAACTCGGAGAATAGTGAATCACACAGGCCAAAACAAATACAGATGTTCCGACCCGGAATGGAAATTTCAAAGAAGAACATACTGGCTGTAGCATTGTTGTCGGAGAAGCCAGTATTTCGACTTGTTTCCTTAATCTCTGATGACATATCATGGTCATTTTATGATTTAGTACAGTGAATTTGTTACATATAGCTCCTTTAACTACTTTCCTGTCCTGCCAACTCAACAAGCCTACTCAATAGTATGGAAGGGTGCGGATTCCACTGTGGCCCTGCAGGACTGGAGTTAAACCAGCAGACACTGTGGCCCTCCAGGACTGGAGTTAAACCACCAGACACTGTGGCCCTCCAGGACTGGAGTTAAACCAGCAGACACTGTGGCCCTCCAGGACTGGAGTTAAATCAGCAGACACTGTGGCCCTCCAGGACTGGAGATAGCCTAAAGGCCAACTCAAGGGGTGGATTCCAATTGCTTATTTTATCCGTCCTCTTCTCCTCGGTCCTCGCCTGATCCGGAAATCGATTGAGGTTCGCCATCTTTAAGGACATTCCAAACCGCTAAATGCTACTCGGAGGAGCGAGAAGTGGGGAACGAGGAGGCTCCCGGAGGGTGCTTCAGTGAGGAAACACAAGTGGAGCCTTTACGGAAGCCTTTTCTCGGAACGCGTGACGTGTATAAATTATCCATCACTCTTCATCTGCCATATCGCAGGCACACCCCTACAAAAATGCAATTTTACCGTTCCTTTCCATTTATTATAAAGCACTAATCCATAATCACACTCATTCTTTATAACTAACAAAAGCACTGTTTATTCATGAACAAATAAGCTAAAAAGCATTATAGTTAACTCCTTTGTGTAGAAGTCCCGCCTGCGGGACCTTTTTTGCTCAACTGAGACATTAGTTGCTACTGCAGTCAAACTATGATTGGAAATCGCAAACTCTATGTTTTAAATTTATTGGTAGACGGTTCGTGACGATTTCTGCTGAATACCGAGTTTCTAAGTGTCACTATTTCCCCGTAGCAAGTCCATTTAACAAGCAACCCCCCACCTAGTCTATACCTACCCATGCGTGACATAGTGGACAATAGCGTCTATGTTTGAGTTCATAAATATATTTATTCATCATATAAAATTAGAATAACGTCATAGCAACGCGATAAACCCAACAATAGCCTGATTGTATGCCAGAAAAGCCGTGAAAAGCCCTGCTCACTCAAATGCAAAATAAACTGTGAAAGTACTGTCTCATTCTACTAGCCATATATGCTACTAAATATACAATCCTACCATCGGTTTTACACATCGAGATGTTCCTTTCAAAATGCAGTGGTCATTTATTGTCTGGTACAATCGGTTTGAGAAATATACAACACTTTATACCGCTATTACACTATCTGAAATGTCGCCGCGTAATACCCCCATGCCCTGCAAGACTGTCTCATTCATTACAGTTCATTCTGGTTTAATTGTCGGCTTTTTTATCCAATAGAGTACATTATAACCTTAGCAACGGCATATGCCAGGTCTTTTTGGGCGCTTTGAGAAATTTTCCTACAGCCCAGCGTAACGGCAGTTTTCGTTTTAACTGTCTAGTATTACGCAAGCGTTATACAATACGCATTATGCAGGGGAATTTCCCTTTTGCGATATGTAAGTATTTTTGCGTCTAAAATACCGTTGGTCTCGCTGGCTACATACATATGTTCGTGTTTCCACTCGAGCACTGTCTTTCCAATATGTTTGATAGCCCTATTTTTATTTTCGCATTTTGAGTGCATTTCACATACTGTAATGCAATCGTTAGCTAAATGTATTTTTGAAGTAGGCTACCGATGTTCATTGAAGATAGAAAATTTGGCAGCATTTTACAGATGGTGGAAAACTATTTTATGTTCATGTTATCATACATAATATAGGCTATGGCGTATACTAGTCTCTTAGGGCATGACAAATGCTCATTCCAATTTACTGTGCGCTGATATGTGGTAGATTAAGGTAAAAATTTCCTTGGAGTTATTATGAATAGGAAAACTTAAAAGATTAAAAGAATACAGAAAAATGCAATCCCAGGACAAAAGTATACATACTGTAGAGTACAGGGACAAGTGATGTTTTATTGAGGTACAAGAGTGAATGATTAGGCAACATATTTAGGTGTATGTAACACTGTGATATCAATGTTTTTTTTTTATCTTAAGCCACCAGAGGGAGCAAATGTGTATGCGTTATAATGTACAAAACTAATTTTATTCATTTTATGACATGTTTTGCATAGGGGTTTTGGACCCATAGATATCTACCCCCCTATACTGCTGAAAATATATCATTCTCACTTGGAAATTATGCAAAAGTGAGTTTTATGTGCCCAAACTGTTGATTTGTAGTTAAATATATCATTATTTTTTTTAATTTGCAGCAGTGCACAATTTAGCCATTTGGATAGATTTGGAGACACTAATGGACAACAGGATACACTGCTATATTTTGCATCATAGACCTTTAGTAGTTCTGCATATCATCCTCAGATTTTGCAAAACTTGTGGACATGGAGTTTATGATCCAGGAAATGTATATATATTACCGATTTCACTTATGTAGCTCTCAGCAAAATTAAAAAGTTCTTTGCATTTGTGGCACTTTATTTTGACTTAAATTATTAAAATAAACAAATCTAAGTTTGTATTGTAAATGGTACACCTGTCTTGTTTCATTTAAGCCATTTACCAAGTTTATGTGGTGCTCACACCTGGAGTTATAAAGCCTTAAACAGAGCACCCCCTAAATAGGTGAAATTTGCCATCCGCGCCAAGGGGTTAAGCACGTGGGCATAATATTAATTTCATTTCAAGTTTATTTGATAGGGACAGATGCAGTATACATAGAGAATTGTAGAACAATAATCCAATGTAATGCATCACAGCATTTATAGCTTCTGCTAATTTCCAATGCCCATCCCTAGAAGGACCTTTAAAAAAACAGATATATGACATATACATTACAAAATTAAAACATTACAGTCAACAGTTAGAACTAGGTTGTGGGTTGTTGAACTTATTCAATCTTATTTTGAAACAGCAGCAGTACAACAGACAGGCAATCAAGTATATATATACCCCCCCCTCCCTCCTCCCTCCAATGTACACCTACACATGATTACATAATTGATTGGTTTTTAAAAATTCCTTCAATTTGATTTTGAAATGTTGAGTATTTTGGTCTGTTTTGAGCTCAATGGGCAGCGCATTCCAAGTGTTAGCCCCCTTTATAGAGAAGGCCGTCTGACCAAAGGAGGTTTTCCGATACGACACTACAGTTCCCTGAGGTGGCACTCCTAGTGGACAATCCAAAGGCCTGTAACGGTCGCACCATGTCACAGAGAGCCTGGGAGGCCTGGTCATGTAGACACTTGCGGATAAGATTAGCATTTGAAAATGCAATATAATTGTCAAAACTTAGGATGTTCAGTTTTCTCAGAATGTGACAGTGGTGGGATCTTAGCGGCCTTTTGTCCAGTGTTTTTATTGTACGATTGTATAACCTCTCCAGGGGTTTGGTCACTAATGAACTTGCCTGGGACCATGAGGTAATACAATAACTGAAGTGTGAGAAAATCATTGAATGCATATATATTTTGGCTGCGTCAAATGTTAGGCAGTCTCTGATTAGTCTAAATGTGTATAGATTGATTTTCACAGTTCTACTAATCTTTTTCGCATGTTTATCAAATTTCAGGTAAGGGTCCAGCATTAGACCTAGATATTTGACCTCAGAAACTTGATTGATTGACTGACTGTTGATCTTAACATCAAGTTTGGTTGATGTGGACCGTCTTCCAGAAGAAAAGCATATAGACACAGTTTTTTTTACATTAAGTGTTAAGCACGAGTTTTCAAGCCAACAGGCTATTGCTTCCAAGTGCTTTGACAATTGGTCTGTAACTACAGTAGCTGTTTTTCCATAGGCGTATATGACAGTATCATCCGCGTACATCTGAAGACCAGCCCCTTGACATGATTCAGGAAGGTCATTTATGTATAAACTGAATAATATCGGTCCTAGCACCGATCCCTGTGGGATTCCTGTTTTACTCTTTAAACATGAGGATTTCTTATTGTTGATAATGACACATTGCTCACGGTTTAAAAGATAAAAGATATGATTCGAACCATGACAAGGTTTTTTCTGAAAAACTGTATTTTGAAAGTTTAGAGGTAAGAATATTATGATTTACGGTGTCAAATGCTTTTTTGAGGTCCAGGAAGACTGCCCCCACCAAGTTCCCTTTATCAATGCATGATTTAATTTTTTCCAAAAGGTAGCAATTTGCACTCTCTGTGGAAAATTTCGGTCGGAACCCAAATTGTAATGGGTGCAGGTAATTATTTATTTCTAGGTAGTTCATCAGTTGCATTGCCACAACCTTTTCTAGAACCTTAGAAAAAACAGGGAGGATACTGATTGGCCGATAGTTACATACTTGATCAGCTGCTCCGGATTTAAAAACAGGCGTCACTCTAGCTTGTTTCCACACTTCCGGAAACTTCCCGCTAGCCATGGAGATGTTGATCAAGTGAGTGAGCGGTTCAGCAAAAACGTCACAATGCTTTTTCAAGAATGCAATATCCAGATTATAAAGATCTTTTGAGGTCGTGGTTGTGAACTTGTCAATTATTTCAATAACTTGTTTTGTACTGGTTGCTTGCAGTTCAAACAAATTGTCTTTCTTGTTATTAGTGGTGATATCAATAGGCAAGCCAGTTTGCTCGAAATTATTGGCGAGTTCCTCGACTGACCTAATAAAGTAATCATTAAATGCGTGTGCAAGTTGTCCACTGTCCGAAATGGTTTGGTTTCCGACTTTAAGTTCTTTTACCATTTTCTTTGCATTCTCCTGCGGGTTTAACAAGCTATTTATTTGTTTCCAAATTAACGAGTTGTTCCCTTTTGCATCTGTAATCATAGCAATGTAGTATGTTGACTTTGCAGTCCTTAGCTCTTTAGTTACTCGATTTCGAAGCCCTTTGTATAAGGCCATATCAGTATTTGTTCGGCTCTTTAGAAAGGCTTTGAGTGTAAAATCCCTTTGTTTCATTAGTTGTCTAATCGACGCGTTTACCCACGGTAGGGATTTTTTCCTGTTTGAGTTTTTAGACTTCTTAAGGAACTTGCCAATAATTTCATCAATGACTTTCATTAATTCATTACAGCATATATTCGGTTCTTTGCTTTGCAAAACATTGCTCCATATCACCCCCTTCAGTTCAATCTCTAAACTTGACAGATCCTGTTTTGATATTACAAGTTTATCTGATTTCGTCAAGCTATGGCTGGTAAAGCGTTTCTTTGTTAGTTTCCTGGCTACTAGAATCATATTGTGATCTGACAATCCCGTTATGAGATTGTACGTCTTCACAATGCGTTCTTCTCTGTTGGAGAACATCAAATCAATTTGAGACTGGGTTGATCTGGTAATTCGGGTGGGCCCTTTGATTTTCTGACTGAAGTCAAATTTAGACATTGAACTTTTAAGTTTCTTTTTAATTTTCTTGTCAGACCAGTTAATATTAAAATCACCAAAAATCATCACTTCAGTTTTATGAGATACAACTTTGAGCAGTTTCTCTAGATTATCATAAAATCCAATGTCACATGCAGGAGGGTTATACAGAACTACAATACGGAAGTGCATCTCTGGGGACAGATAGACATTTAATCCTACACATTCGATGGAAACATCGTAATCAAACTCAATTTCTATACACTTAAATGAATCTTTCATATAAATGACCACTCCGCCTCCTCTTCCAGTATTTCTATCTTTTCTAAAACACGTATACCCGGGGACGTCAATGATACTAGTTATAACCTTATTATGAAGCCAGCTCTCACTGAGGCATAAAAAGTCCAGATTTGAGTTCATCAATAGTGCTTTGATTTCGTCACATTTCGGGAGAAGGCTTCTAACATTTAGATGACCCCCAAATATTCCCCTAGGTTTAACTTTAGGTTCCCATATGACTTTAGCATGGTTGACAGTTTGGAAAATTGGGGTTTGTGTTTGTTTTGTCACAGTAGTGCAGCTTTTAGGAGTGTTCGATACAGAGCGCTGTGATTTTGAGTTCAGTCTTTTGACTTCGCCACTGCGGAATCCCCGAGTCGCTCCGACAGACGGCAGATGGCAGGCCGCGTCGGTCGCCCGGTCCCCACACCGCTCCCCCAGCGGCGACCAGCCGGATTCCCCTCGCGACGCGTCCCCCGCCACGAGCACAATAGCACCCGTCTCGATACCGTCCAACCTTGACTTGAAAGCCAGAACTCCCGGTGTATGATGACGCTTGATTGAGCAAGGACGTTCCATTTGCCTAAAGCTGATGGTACACGGGCAATATTTTCAGGCAATATTGCCAGCAATATTGAACAATATTGCCAGCAATGGCCAATGGGTATGGGCCACTGTAGCAATGGGCAATAACTGAAAAAAGAATGTTTGCGGATCCTGTTTTTAACCTCCGTTTCGAACCTTTACCGTCATCTCACCACAAAGGTAGCCTATACAGTGCATCCGGAAAGTATTCACAGCGCTTCACTTTTTCCACATTTTGTTCTGTTACAGCCTTATTCCAAAATTGATTAAATTCATTTTTTCCCTCAAAATTCTACACACAACACCCCATAATGACAATGTGAAAAAAGTTTTTTTGACATCTTTGCAAATTTATTAAAAATAAAAAAATAAAATTTCTCATTTACATAAGTATTCATAGCCTTTGCTTTAACATATTTTTGATGACTTTTTTCCCCATAGAGTTCTATAGGAAAATGAGTCCGGAGAAATAACCCTTGCAGTGATTCATCCACATCTACTCCATATCTGGCAACAGAGTGATGGTTTGGGGCTCGTTTGATAGCTCAGACCCTTGATAACTTACAGCCATTTAGCCAGCCATGTGTTCCATACTGTACCAGTGTAATTTACAGCTGAATCTAGTCTCACCCCCCAATTTCCATAGAGATCCATTCAAATGCATATAGGTTATAGTATCGCTTGTAACAGTACCTGAAAATAAGATATCGACAGTTTTTTTGATGTTGATGGTCACAGACTTCAGGAAGTAACAGCATGTAAAGGATATGCGACCAAATATGAAATATGATACTTTAAAAATACGTTAAAGCAAAGGCTATGAATACTTATGTAAATGAGAAATTTTAGTTTTTTATTTTTAATAAATTTGCAAAGATGTCAAAAAAACTTTTTTCACATTGTCATTATGGGGTGTTGTGTGTAGAATTTTGAGGGAAAAAATGAATTTAATCAATTTTGGAATAAGGCTGTAACAGAACAAAATGTGGAAAAAGTGAAGCGCTGTGAATACTTTCCGGATGCACTGTATATGTGCCCGGAACGGCAAGAACCACAGCTTTCCGCCAATGTAATTCAATCGACGTATCTCTAAATTTTACTGAAGCATCATGGATGTATTCACCAGTAAAGCAGGTGGTCTGATTAGGTCTGCTGAATAAAGTTAGCTAGCTAGCTAGTTAAAAGTCACTTGGTTCATCAGTACGGCGGTGACTGAGTAATAATACCAATTATTTACAATCAAAAGTCAAGAATACCATAACTTATGAAAGGTTGGTCTTTATTTCAACATTACACTAATACATCAATATAACGTACCTGAGTAATAAATAAATAAAGTTATAAGAGATCAGCATCCCTTCAGTTTCCTCGCACCACTTGGCAGCCATTGTTGAAATTTATTTTTGGAAGACTCAGGTGTCATGTGACCCAAACTCTCATCTGTGATTGGATGGTAGCAAAATATTGCTTGCCACGATCAAACTTGTTCAGATATTGATTTATCAATACGAAAATTGCCAGCAATCATTGCCTGTCAATATTGCCTGAAAATATTGCCCGTGTACCATCAGCTTAATACATGTTGCCTCGTTTCCTCCATCCTCGTATCTGATCCTTGTATCCTTTCCTCGCGTCTTCCATTGGGCGGAGCTAAGGAGCGAGGAAAGGATGCAAGGAGTAAAAATAAGCGATTGGAATCAACCCATAGTCTCCAAAAAAAAGTATGCGTACGGACGTCTGCAGGGTCTGCGCGGACCTAAATGAGCAGACCCAAAACAAACCCTGAGCAGCCGTCGTTTCTTCTGTCCACGCGGACCTGTCTGCATGGACCTGTCCTGTTTCACCTACACACGTACCGTTGTCTTCTTCCATGCAGGACGCCATTGTTGTTTGCAATTTCTGCGCAAAAATGATGGGGAAATGTAGTCTACAAATGGGGGGTTGGTACGCTCGACTATGAAAGGCAAAAGTCTGTAGACAATCCGCAGGACTGTCCGTCCGTGTACGCTCCCAGTTTTAAACACTCTGTTGCAGCCTTAAACCAGCAGACACTGCGGCCCTCCAGGACTGGAGTCTGACACCTGTGCAATAGAGGATTTTCATTTTTCAGAGAAATACTGTAACACCAGTTAACACTTTGCTGTCTCCACCATCTGAAAGGATTAAAGTTAATCTAAGGCATAAAATGGAAATGACCAGATTCCAGATACCTGTCGATCCTGCATGTTGTAACAAAGCATGGATCAGAAATGCAGGAGAACGCAATGAAGCACATCTTATCCATTTTATTCCCCCGTTTCCTCCAGAAGTCCCTACAGCTGATAAGATCACGTATTTCAAAGGATAAACAGCAGTAGGAGCAGCTCGAGTGCAGACCATCATAGGCAAGCGAGAACTGGCCCCACAGCAATACTAAATATATATATTGCATGTTAAAACATGTTTCAATATTTCTATTCTCCTTTCATTTTTCAAAATCTCATTTTGTGCTTTCCCCCTTTCTATTCCTCCAATTTCTCCCTCCATCCTCTCAGCTTTGCTTGTCCTTTCTGGGTTCTTTTTTTCATTTTCAGTCCTGTTTCTGGCAACACATCAGCGGCCAGCACCATGCCATCCTCCTCCTCCTCCTCCTCCCTCTCCACGCCCCCTCTCCTCCATCCCTCTCTTCCTCTATCAGCTCCTTCATCTTCCCTAGCTCCTCCACCATGAGCTCCCTCTCCAGCGTCGCTTCCTCCACCCGCTTCCTGGCCAGCTCCATCTGCTGGCTGGCCAGCTCCATTTGTTTCCTGGCAGCCTCTCTCTGCTTCTTCAGCTTCCTGATCTCGCCCTCCATCCTGCCCATCTCCCAGAACATCACCTTCTCCACCCTCTGCCTCTCTCTGTCCATCAGCTCCACCTCTCCCCAGATCTCCAGCTTCAGCCTCTCTTTCTCCATAAGCTCCGCCTCCACCTCGTCGGCCTCCCTTCCTCCTCTCGCCAGCACGGCGAACTCCTCCCACAGGTTGGCCGCCATCCTCTCTTTCTCCTGCAAGGCATCCCTGGCTCTCCTCCTCTGTCTCTCCACCTGCTCGCTCTTCCACACGATTACCTCCTCGAGGTTCTCCCTCTCCTTCTCCCACACCTTCCTCTCTAGCGCATGCCTCTCCTCCATGCCCTCCCTCGCTCTGTCTGCGTGCGTTCTCTCGTGCTCCTTCTGCCGCCGCTCCCCCCTGGCCTCCTCCCTCAGCCCCTCCCTCTCCAGTGCGCCCTCCACGCCCGTCCACCTCCGCTCGATCTGTCTCCCCGCCCACTTTGCCTCACCCCTCAGACTCCCCGCCACCTTCCCCCACAGCTCCCTGACCCCCGCCAGCGCCTCCTCTAGCTCCTGTGCCTCTCTCGCCGCCTCCGTCCTCTTCTCGCTCAGCCACGCCTCCATCCTCCCCCTCTCCTTCTCCCACTGCTCCTTCTCCTCTTGCATAGCCGCCTCCATGTGCTTCAGCTTCTCCACCCTCTCTTTCTGCCATGAAAATAATGGCGGGGTTAGCACAGGAGAAACCCAGCTTCGGAAAATGGTTTATTTTGCGGACAGGCAGCTCCAACCACCACATTGTGAGGCACAATCGGCGATTCCAGTGAAAGAAAAAATATAGAAGTTCATGTCACAGCTGAATCTATGGCTCTAAACACCATGAGCAAGGTGAATGGCAGAACTAAATTTCTGGCCAGAAAAGCTCAGTTTTTGGACTCAGCCAGTCTTCATATATTAGCCAACTCACTTGTTTCTTGTTGCTTTGATTATGCAATCTGTTCTTGGTACGGTGGTCTGACCAAAGTTTTAAAGGAGAAACTGCAGGTTTCCCAGAATAAACTAATCAGGTTAACATTAGGGCTAGCCTCAAGAGACCATGTAGGCAAAGAACACTTTCAGAAGCTGGGCTGGCTGCCCCTGGAAGCTAGGTTTGTTCAACTCCAGCTCAACATGGTCCACAACATTTACAGTAACAGAGCCCCTGATTATTTTAATAATCATTTTCAGAGGAGTGGTGACACGCATACCCACAAGACCAGAGCCAGCATTGCTGACCTGTGCCTTCCTAGGTTCAGAACCAAAATGGGTAAATGTTCTTTTAAATTCGGTGGAGCCACAAACTGGAATATGTTGCCCATCCAGTTAAAGTGTACTAGTAGTCATTATCTTTTTAAGAAAAAAGTAAAAATGTGGCTCTTAGAAAATGTCCGATCTTAGTAACCAAAAATGTGGCTCTTACGAACTTAGTAATCGTTAATGTAGTTTACTTTGTATTGGTGCTTGTTCTATGGTTGTATTGTCTATCTGTCTGAGACCAAGGACCACAATGGAAACAAGTCTTGACTTTTTGTGTATATCCTTGATGTTTTCTTTGAGATGCATGCCCGTACCCCTGTTACTCCATGTATTTTAACTAAATGTCAAATAAAATCAATCAATCAATCAGCTGATGAACTAGCCTACAAGATACTGTTGAGAAATTTGTTTTAAAAAAAGAAGACACAAACACTTGCAAAAACCTTGTGGGCAAAAAAAGCTTTGGGGGAAATGTATTGATTTTGGAGGGGGAAGGGTGATCGGGGGTTTGGAACTGCTAGTTGCTTGCTTGCACTATGCACGTGCACAGGAAGCGACTGAGCAAAAAGCATGGCACTCCGATACACGCGCCCACGGGGAGCCTGTGACATTTAAGAGGGAAAGGAAGAGCTTACTTGACAGACATGGGGATACATCCCTGGGGGTATACTACAAAGGCAGCTTACCATAGCCAGGGTTTCTTTGTATTAGCTGGCTTCAGAAAGTGCAATCTGGCTTAACCGGTACTACGAAGTACGAACGTGGTTATCAACTTGTTAAGTGAACACGGGCTTTATTAGTCAGGCTCTGTGCGCGTTCCCATAAAAGGGGCGGTGTCTGCAACAACGAGCCTATAGCGGTGCAGCACGGGCTGTAGCCTAATAGAGCAGTGTGTTTCTCTCCCGTGGAAAAGAAGACTGATACGGACAGATATAACGGACGGATAAGAACATGAATCAATCATAGGAGCAAAAAGCAATACCGTTGCCTCCAATAAAGCCAGGAAGGCTTTTGCAAAAAATATAAATAAAAAATGCTCACCATGTAGGTTAAATTCATTAGTTAAAGTACAACTGAACTTTGGGTTGTGTAGTTACCTGGCCATGATACGAGTCCAAATAGTGGCGAAATATGTTTGTTAGTTGCTCTGTGCTCCCATGGGGTGATAATCCATAATAGGGTATTTGTCGCTCTCCATTCACTTCTATAGGGCAGCTAAAACGGTCTCAAAATGACACTTCTAGCGCGTATACGACCGCAAAAGAAGTGGATTCTGTCAATACAAACAATAACCAGTCCTCGTACGTATTTTATTTTTTAATTCAATGGCCCTTTTCTTGCTTTTTCGTATTTTATTTGGAACGTAGATCCGGTAGGTAGGCAATGTTCTTGTGCCAGAAACAGCGTTAATGCGCCGATGCGTCAGAAACCACTCATTGGTCAAAGGGCGGTGCTTTTATATGTTTCAATCTGTTATCCTGAACATAACCTGCCCCCGAGCAGGTTAGCCGTGCAGAGTAAGTTGCCGTGGAATATACCCCTGCTGCATTCGAAAGAGCCCTGTTCCCTGTCCACTCAGACCCCTGTCTACTATGTGCCCTGTCCCCTCACATTGCAAGCAGTGTGCGAAAGAAATCCCGCAAAACTCTTTCCAAACTAGTGAGGAAGTAGTTTGTAATATCTTTTTTCATTTTTATTGAGAATATCAATCAGTTAACATATGACACTTGTTACAAAGTTTAGATTATGAATGAAGATAGAATTAACAAAAATAAAAAAAAGAGTATTTCGTAATATGACCCACTCTTGTACCATGCATATACGCTCTACCAGAGACCCTCCCTGGCTCTACGTCTTTTACGTCTTTACTTCCGAGTTACTTACCTACTGAAATTGTCGGGTGAATAGGCCTACACCGTTCTGCAGATGAGTGTGCTCCTGAATTCCCTCAACAAAACCCCGGAAATAAGGGGTTCATCCTGGTATTTTAAGTGCCCCCATTTGTGAGAAAAAGTCGCCCACTCAAAAGCTTTTTGACGAAGTGGACTCAAATATGCGTACTCAAAAGGGTGTAGCGCTCTGATTCGGACACAGCCGAGCCCTGTTCCCTGTACACTGTCCCCTGTCTACTATGTGCCCTGTCCCCTCACACTGCAAGCAGTGTGCGAAAGAAATCCCGCAAAACTCTTTCCAAACTAGTGAGGAAGTAGTTCGTAATATCTTTTTTAATTTTTTTGTTTTTATTGAGAATATCAATCAGTTAACATATGACAATTGTTACAAAGTGTAGACTATGAATGAAGATAGAATTAACTAAATAAAAAAGAGTATTTCGCAATATGACCCACTCATGTACCATAGATATGCACATACGCTCTACGTCTTTTACGTTTTTACTTCTGAGTTACTTACTGAAATTGTCGGGTGAGTGCACAGTTCTGCAGATGTTCTGCACAGTTCCTGAATTCCCTCAACAAAACCCCGGAAATAAGGGGTTCATCCTGGTATTTTAAGTGCCCCCATTTGTGAGAAAAAGTCGCCCACTCAAAAGCTTTTTGACGAAGTGGACTCAAATATGTGTACTCAAAAGGGTGTAGGGCTCTGATTCGGACACAGCCAAAGTCTCGCTACGGAGCTCTTCCAAATAGGAATGCCACCTTTAACTCACAAAAAAAACTGGATGCCGCATTTCACTAACGACGTTAAATAAATAGGCTAACCTACGTTCAGTCAAAAACAAGGACATTCAAAGGAAAACCTGGACAGATGGCAACCCTATAGCAATACTTACAAACGTCTCTCTGACTGACAGACGATGTGAAAACTGTTTCCACGCTGCAGAGAACTACAAAAGATCAAGCGCCAGTCGGGGAATAAGGGCTAGCCTAATTAACTCTGCCGGGTGTGAACATTGGTTGTGCACTTTGAGAGCGTCATCCGTAGCAGCAATGTTTCATGAAAGATCCGATTTAAACATTGTTCCTTGACATTCAAGATAAAACAGCAAGACATTTTACAGAGCAAGAAATATTTAAACTTACCCTAAAATGATAATTCTGGTGAAGGCGCTCCATTTGGTCAGCTCTTGCAGGCTCCGAGTTAGGCAACTTCCGAAGTTAGGCCTCTAACGTTAGTTCCCTTGTGGTAGCAAGCTAAATATGAGCGTCTTCGGTCAAATTCATTGTGAGGTAGTAATGTGAAGTTTGTGACATCGTGAGTTTAGAATCGTTCGGCTTTCGTCAAGGTTCTACGGTGGTTATAAAGTACAAAACACGAACACAAAAAGAAAACGAAAAAAAACTTGCTACTCTGAAATGCAGGTTCATCAAACAAAAACATGTGGCCGGAAGTGCAAATGCCACATGATAGCCTTTAAGTTCAACAAACAAACATACAAAACTGAAAAACATAGCCTACTGAAGTTCCCTAAAGGGAAAATAAAAGTTATTCTATTCTAAAAACTGGCGAATCTGAAATGCAACAAACAAACTAGCGGCCCTGGTCGTGCAACACACACAAATAGAAAAACAGCGGTCTTGAAATAAATAACACAGAAACATGTAGGCTAACAATAGCGGCCCTGAGGTGCAGATGCAACATACACAAATGTGTCTTAATTAACGTTAGGCCTATGTTATAGCCTAAAAAGATGTCGGAGTTTATGCCCTTGCAATATAGGATGATGATTAAAGTAAATCAATTTGAATGGTCTTACATGGCAGCCTGTTGCTAATCGATGTTCAGTCGATTGGGCTACGTTTTTTAAAAATCTCTAATTCATCAGCTAGTTTAACAAGACTAGGCAAGCCTAGCTGAGGCCGGACGCCTGTATGCAGCCAGGTGAGGAACAGGTATGCAATTGATATATTGTGATAAAAATGGACATCACATTTTTCTTTTGTTTAGATAGCCTACCACATTAGTTTAGTTCATAAAATATGAATTTATTAATCGTTAGGACACGTAGGGTAGGCAGAGACGACAAGATATGATACTAAAAACAATCCACTCATCAACCAATAAAACATCCTGTAGGCTACATTAGCACAGATGAATTTACCAAATATGTTTTTTCACTTTAACATCTCTGTGGTAGGATAAGGCAGAGGTGACAAGTTTGGTGGTGACAAGGCAAATTTTTGTGAAGTATCCTACATAATTTCCTCTAGTCTACAACCAAGCAGTAGGTTGTAGACTAGAGGATTGTTGTAGACACACACGCATGATACAAGCGTTAAGACAAAATATTACAGGTCTCAGTGTAGGGTATGTCATTTATATATTATGATAAAAATTGACATCACTTTTTTTTTGTTTAGATGGCATATTAGTCTAGTTCATAAAATATAAATTTATTAATCATTTTGTTAGCCTATATGGAGTTTCTTTTCTGACCTGTTGACATTTCCTGTACACAGAGAATGCACACATTGACAGCATTCTCACAAGTTTTTTTATTTGCTCAAAAACAATATCTCAATAACAATATCCTCTGATCTACTTGGGGTTTGCTTGTCTCCACTCCTCTCCAAAATAGAATGTTTACTGAACTGCAGCGTCCAGACAGAACAAATCAATTCCAAAAGTAGCACATAACGCCCGCAAATACCCTGCATACGTTGCCTTTTATGTGGGTGGTTTAGGTCTGATCGTTTGTTTGTAATGAACGATTATTTTGTGGCCGCCTTTTTTCAAATATGTGATAATTCCAGAACTGGCCCAAAATTGTACCATCACAAATATGTGATTATAACATATCATTAGAATGTTCAGTTGAGAATGTCAGTTGAACATGTCATGTTTAGAAGGGTCACTGCCTTCTAAAGTGCAAACATGACTCCAATGTGGTGCCTACTAGGGGTGTGCAGCGATGCTACTATCTGTATTTGTTCGACCATCAACATTATCTGTATCTGTATTCGGATTAGAAAGCGGAAGTATGTGGGCTTTACATATAGGAAATGTGATCTTTTCTCGTCTAAAATTAATTGTTATTGCAATTACCCCCCTATTCACCCCCCTCACTGTCTTTTTTTACTTTTCAAAACTTTTTATTAGAATTATATTCTGTATTTTACTTTTTTTTTTTTTACAATTTATCTATAGTTTTGTTTTGTTTAGGGTTGTTTTTGTTAACCTATTTGAACCCCCCACCCCATAACTGGGGGACACTGAACAATAATTTTGGATAAGAACGGGAAAAAATCTGTTACAATATATAATCAACTCAGAATGAAAAGGCAGTTTTATAAAAACATCAAACCATTCCATTATAGATTTGAATGGGAATTATTTCCACAATAACAGCCCTTTCTGCCTGTTGTGATTTCACATTGTACTTTTTTTGTTAGTTTTTTATTTTACTATATGAACTTGGATACATAAATGATTATGTATAGTAATATTATTATCATTACTATTATTATTATGCTTTATAAAATTCAAGGAGAAGACTTGATTATAGCCTAATGATTTATTGAGAAAACCACTCTAAATGAAAAAAGTCAAATGAACAGTCCAACAAGATGCATTTCTATGCTAGCAGTAACAACAAAGTTGTAGAACACCTGAAAAGCTTTCAATTCAAGAAAATGAAAGAATTCTGGATACGGCTGCATTTCAACAGCTTTTAATATTCTTTTAGTATTCCATTGGTTAAACTGATCACGAAACCTAGTTAAAACATTTTCGTTAAAACGTCATATTTTCATTTTATTAATTGCGTTGCAAGTTTGGGCTCATGGAATGGCGTGATTGATGGAATTGATTACGCAGTAATACGGAGGCAGAACGGACGGTCGGTACAGTTTAAAAATACAAACAACTAGCATGAATACAATAATGATTTTGATGGCCAGTAAATGACATTTCAAAACAGGACATATAGGTTACTGATTCTAGGTGTTCCTTTGCTTTCTTTTAAAAGGTGTTTTTACGTTCTGAAAAAGTGGCGAGATTAAGCGCAGCTAAAATAAAGCGAGCAGCATTAA
Source organism: Synaphobranchus kaupii (assembly GCA_029718625.1). Lineage (NCBI taxonomy): Eukaryota > Metazoa > Chordata > Actinopteri > Anguilliformes > Synaphobranchidae > Synaphobranchus > Synaphobranchus kaupii. Next base: position 28,916,777 of record CM056386.1, read on the forward strand.
AGGAGCTATATGTAACATTTACACCGAGCGTTTAAAATGGGTACTGCAGTCCAAATTCACAATATTGGAGAGTTGTCTCCGCCCACCCCCTCCTCCCTAGACTCGAAGCTCACGCAGGTTGCCAGGTTGAGGACACTGAATGAACACGAGCGCAAGACGAGCCGAGCGCAATATAATATTTTGAGACAAGCTTATTCTATTTTGACAATGACAAGCGACGACGAGTCCTACACTGTAAGTTGATCAGCTAATGTATACGTTTGCAATTTATTTATTGTTTGCAAATTATAAACCAGCTCATGTGGATTTTTTATAACTGTCAATGTTAGCTAGATGCATGGCTGGCTATGTTTACAGTCACACAGATATAAGCTAACGTTAGTGGTATGTTTAGCTAGTAACTATATACATATATATTTAAATCTTTAGCTAGCTAGCTAAATGAAAACGATGTTGAACTTAGCTTAGGTATTCGTAAATCGGCTGTCGGAGTGCCGGAGTACATCTGGTTGTTCGTAATGGGCAGTGGGCGGAGTCAACTCGGAGAATAGTGAATCACACAGGCCAAATACAGAAAACAAATACAGACGTTCTGACCCGGAATGGAAATTTCAAAGGAGAACATACTGGCTGTAGCATTGTTGTCAGAGAAGCCAGTATTTCGACTTGGCATGTTTCCTTAATCTCTGATGACATGACATATGGTCATTTTATAATTTAGTACAGTAAATTTGTTACATATAGCTCCTTTAAAGGGATAGTATCGTTTGCATGCAAGATGTTGAGATATTTAATTTAACGTTTTGTTTCTTTTTCTTTTGCTCTCACAAGACTGACATAGGCTTATACGTATAAACAAGGCACACTGTTCAATTATAGCGAGCACGAAGATATAGGTTGAGTATCCGTAATTTCAGGGACTGCCGATTGAGTCACATGGCCCATATCGAACGGCTCAATCCCTAATTATATATTTTAATGTTTTAATAAACAAATAACAATCCAATGGTTCATTCTGTAAAGTTCAGAAGAGACTACAGACAGGTGGGCACTGAATCAAAGATTTCCCTGCTGCAATTTAATTATTTCCCGCATCCGAATATGAACTGGCAACTTTGGATAGGAAAAAATCAGTTTCCAACCCACTATCCGTGCACTTCCGGATTTCGGCTTTGGGCACACCCCTAGTGCGTACAAGTCATTTATTGTTACTATAATAGAAATTATGTTACTATAGTAGTTATCATCAGGGTAGTCATCTAGTTCATTTTGTAACCTACTCTGTGTGAACATAAATTAATTTTTTTTTTTTTTAAAGAGGACGGATGCTATGCCATTTTGAGTATTATAAAGAGTTCTAAATAGGAGAGTCTCAGCTTTCTGCTGATGACAATATTATCTTTCTACTCCAAATATTAAGCGAGATATACACATTTAAATCTCGAGTCTCACCAAACCATGTTGTTGATTTCTTCAAATAAATTAGAAGTAGCAATCCGCTGAGTTCAGTAAAGGCTACAGAACGTTAATTCAGACACATATCAGCAGTTAGCCCACACGTTATCTTGGACTTTGTGCAGAATTTACGCATGTCATTGTTTGTACCTTTGTGCAGAAAACTTTGTACCATTCGACGAACAGGAGGCTAAATGCTTTGAATTGCTGTTTATTTATTTATTCGTCACTTGACAGGTCGCATATTTGCCGGGACCACAGTCAAAAAATAATCCGCTTTGAACTCAGTTTACTTTTAGTTAGTTGTTGCTCCTCTTACATTGTTTGAGTTTAAAACATGGTCGATAGCTACACTCTCCAGAGGAAGACATCTGGCCTAACTTCCCTGAAGTAAACAGTTAAATAAAATGAGAAAATGTCAATACCAATGAAGTCCCCCTCCCGCTGGTGAAACAATATTGACTGGCGATAACGACTATGAGAAAGAGTATACATTTCAGCCAATTGACCTGTATCTGTAAACATATCTACAGTTGTTCATTCATGATTTGTGGGTGCTACAACTTGTATGAGTAAAAGGGGACGGGGAGTTAGACAGCAAACTTTTTACCGTAATTACTCAAAATTTACGCATACGCTTTCAACATCGGGGGATCAGATAGCCAACCAGTCAGGCAGCCAGCCAACCAGTCAGTCAGTGAGTCAGTCAGTTACCCACATTCACACGTTTAGGACCCTCCATAAATTTAAGAAGATCAAGTAAGTTATATCAACTGCTTATTAGTTTTTGGTTTTATAATTGAACATATCAGATGCTCTCTCAGCTGCCACAAGAACTAAGGTGAAATCTTTTGTCTGTCGAATTTACGATTTTATGAAGGATGAGCTTAGCCTGCATGCCAAATTGGCGAGAAAATTTAAAAAAGGGAAAAACAGTTCATTTAAAACAATACAAGGGAAAATGATTATTTTGGAGGTGAGAAGTGTGTCCCTTAAAAGCAGTGAGAGAAAAAACATTGAAAGTGGCATTTGAGAACACACATGAAGGGTTGCAAATTGTTTATTTCAAAATAACAAACAACACATTAATTTAATTAGGCTACTACAGAACTAGATGTTGTAGTAGGCCTAAGTGCTATAACCAATGCAGGACCCTAACAGAACCAAGCTGACTAGAGGTGCTAGACTAGAGCATTGCCCAAGTATCAAAACCAAAAACTCACCCATATGGTCCAGCAGTGGTCGTAGTAATTTATCTTTATACTGTTTAGCCTACTACGTAGCAGTAAGCCCTACATAACGGTTTATTCACCAGCCAAGGAAAGCTTGTGTGGCTGGGCCAAAACCACGTTCGGTCAAGACGTGCACAATGTGTAGGCTAATCTGTGGGAAGTAAAATACATCCAGTGCAGACCTTGCTTGTTTTTGTCTGGTCGTTAACGGTAGTCTATAGGCTAGGTCGTGATGACCGGCTTGGCAGAGTTACCAGGCGCAGGACATTTCAGAGGCTGCGTCGCTGTTGCGTCGCGTGCGCACGGGCGACCAGCCAAACTCGGACTGCGCGTCGTCAGCCTGGCACAGCCGCCCCGAGCGAGCCGAACGCCGCGAGCCCCGCTTTCCTCCCCAGGTGCGAGGCTTTGGGTTCATCTGCAGACAAACAGGGGGGAAAAAAATCACCTGATGCACGAAAGAATCACAAAGTTACGTTAATTATTTGCGCAACTGCATTTGACAATTGGCCTGGCTGACCCCCCCCCTTCACCTGCACAAAAACCGACGTATTCATCTGAAGAGTGTCCACACGTTCAGTCAGTCGACTCAGCCAATCCAGATGGTCAGAAATGGACTGTTTCAGATCAGCACTGTTCTACCATTATAAAAAAGTAGAAAATATTCACATATAAGTTATCAGTAAATAATGAATATTAACCATACATCAATAACAAAGGATTCAACCATCTATTTCTCAGGTAGGCAATATATTAACAATCTTTTTTATATAGAATAATGAAGGTATGGTCATTATGACGGTGTATAGTGAGTTGAATGTGTGTAACTCTTAACAGACCTGGGTCAACTATTTATTTTAAATGGTTCTACAATTAAATTGTTCTAAATTACTATTTAAAACAGTCATCCTACTAATCAAAATGTAGGCGTAATCATATCAAATAATCATTTTGTTCTGAATAGCCTGTTGATAAAAATAGACACATTGTTTTGAAAACTCAGTATTCTGTAGTAATGTTACTGGTGTCTATAGAGTTAAAGTATTTAAAATGATTATTCATAATCTGATCCAGGTCTGGTTCATAAGTGCTGGTGTGTAGCCGACGCGCCCACCCCCGCTATGTTGTCCTTGAGCTCGGTTGCAGACAAGCGGATGTGCTCCAGCTTGTCGATTTGCTCCTTCAGCCTGTCCTCCAATTCCTGCATCATCATAAGGCCTTCATCGGGTCTCTTGCCCTCTCTCAGTGACATTCTGAGCTTAGATCGCTCGCTTGGAAAGAGACAAAATGATCTTACGTTCGACAAAACAACAGCATATTCACCACACACTTAGCCTACGTGATGCAATAGGCTACTGTCAAACTTATATTAGATCATGTGTTTACAGTGGGGTGCAAACATTTGGACATCCCTGGTCAAAATACCTTTTACAATTAATATCTACGTGAACAGAAGCTAACCTGACCTCTAAATGCTACAAAATTAAACATGGCACATTTCTCCAAATTTTAAAGCAAGATTACTTTTTATTTTAATTTTTTTCAGTTTCAAAATAATAAAAAAAGGAAAAAGGCGCTGTGCAAAAGTATGTGAACCCTGTCAGTTAGTACTTTGTAACACCTCCTTGGGCAACTACAGCTTGCAAACGCTTTCTGTCGCCAGCTAAGAGTCTTTAATTTCTTGCTTTTGGAATTTTTCCCCATTCTTCCTGGCAGAACAACTCTAGCTCTGAAATATTCTTCGGCCTCCTTGCATGCACGGCATGTTTCAGATCTCTCCACAAGATTTTCAATAATATTCAACTCTGGGGACTGTGGTGGCCATTCCAAAACCTTCATCCGTTTTTCCTGGAGGTACTTCATGGTTTATTTTGAGGTATACTTCGGATCATTGTCTTGCTGAAATACCCTCTTCAATGTCTGGACTGACCTTCGAACATTAGCCTCTAGGATGTCTTGATATTTGGTGGAATCCATGTTCCCTTTGCGCAGATGCCTAGTGGCCATGGCGCAGGCGGCAAGATTTTGCTCAACTGAGACATTGGTTGCTCCTGCAGCCAAACTATGAGTGGAAACCACAAACTCTGTGTTTTATCTTTATTGGTACACGATTTGTGACCGCTCTGCCAAATATGGAGGTTCTAAGTGTCACGGTTTTCCCGTAGCAAGTCCATTTAACAAGCAACCCCCCACCCAGTCTCGCCTGCAACTATACCTACCCATGCGTGACATAGTGGACGATAGCGTCTATGCGTGAGTTCATAAATATATTCATTCATCATACAAAATTTTAATTCCATCATAGCAACAAGATAAACCCAACAATAGCCTGATCATATGCCTGAAAAGCCATGAAAAGCCCTGCTCACCAAATGCAAAATAAACATGTGAAATTATTGTCTCATTATACCACGCCATTCTACTAGCAATATCTGCTACATGAAATAAATATACAATCCTACCATTGGTTTTACACAGCGATGTTCCTTTCAAAATTCAGTGGTCATTTATTGTCTTGGACAATCTGTTTGAGAAATACACACCAGTTTAGCACATTATAACACTATGTGGAACGTCTGCGTGCAGAACCCCCATATGCCCTACCGGCAGCTTTGAAGTGTTTCATGTCATTCCAGTTTTATTCACAACTGTTTTATCCGAGAGAGGACAGTATATCCTTTTTAACTGTGTTTGCAAATTTTTCTGGGATGCTTTCTACAATAAATTACAGCCCAGCATAACAGAATTTATCTCGCTGACTACATATGTACGTTAGTTTTTCCACTCGATCACGGTCTTATCCAGTAGGCTATGTTATAGATGGTTATTTTTGCATTTTGAGTGCATTTCACACACTGTAGTGTGAGCATTCCTTACTCAGTCATGTTTTATGTTTGATGTACCGACTTTCATTGAAGCTGGAACATTTGGCTGTTGGTGCATTATTATTTTATTGTAATGTTATCGTACATAATACAGGTTTTAGGCTTTGTATCTTCCTGGGCTATACTTGTCACTTAAGGCATGGAAAACACTCATTCCAATTTACTGTGCGCTGATATGTGGTAGATTATTGTAAAATTTTCGCAGGGCAAAATAATACATACTGTAGAGTACAGGAAAAAGTGATATTTTATTGAGGTACACAAGTGAATCATTAGGCTACATATTTAGGTGTGTGTAACAGTGTGATATCAAAGTTTTTATCTTAAACCATCAGAAGGGGGAAATGTATTTGCTTTATAATGGACAAAACTAATTCTGACTAAAGTGATGCCATCCTCATTATCTTCAGGTTTTTCTGAGCTCGGCGATGTATAATTTAGCTATGAAAACATTGTATATAATATTGCAGTCAAAAGTTTCCGAAATTGACTGAAAATGCTTTTGACTGCAATATTATATACAATGTTTTCATAGCTAAATTATACATCGCCGAACTCAGAAAAACCTGCAGATAATTTGCATGGCATCCCTTTAGTCATATCAGACTTTTATCTATCAGCGAATCTGATCAATTTCGAACCTTCCAGTATACAGTATAGACCTGCAGCTGGAATTAACCACCACTGACATAGATTAGTGAGTCTGGAAACAAGCTTGAAACACGGGAACTGGGAGGCACAGTTCTAGTGCTGTAAGCTTCAAGACTCAACATATAAAATCGATATAGAAGTTTAAGAAATAACCCGGCGTTCTCCTTTAAAGGCTTCTTTCTGGCAACTCTGCCATGTAGATCTTTGTTGTTTAAAGTATGTTGTATTGTTGTCCTGTGAACAACTAGGCTGGTGGCTGCTACTCTTTTTTTCCAGCTCTTTTGCAGTGATGTGTGGGTTCTTCTGAGCATTTCTCACCAGGTCTCGGGCCATTCTATCTGAAATTGTTCTTGGTCTTCCACATCTTGCCTTGACTTCAACTGTTCCATTTATCTTCCATTTTCTGATAATGTTTCTGACAGTAGAAATAAGCAGTAAACCACCTGGGCCTTAGTAATAATCGTTTTAAAAAGTAACAAAGAATAATCCAAAAGGGTTCCTTTTTTTATTATTTTGAAACTGTAAAAAATTTAAATAAAAAGTAATCTTGCTTTAAAATTTGAATAAATGTGTCATGTTTAACTTTGTAGGATACCATTTAGAGGTCAGCTTAGCTTCTGTTCACTTAGATATAAATTGTGAAAGGCATTTTTACCAGGGGTGCCCCTGCCAACTTTTGCACCCCCCTAGGCTATAGCATGTAGCTGGATCAATTAGGCCAATTAGTAGCTAATTCCTTAATGGATTATAAAATTCAATGGGAGGTTATCCGCAGGGCCTCGTATGTAAATCAAACTTTAACTGTCTCAAATCAAATAGGCACAGGCGCCAGAATTGTCCTAATCGTGGGTGTTTTAAAATAAAGTTACGTCTTGGTCTGAGCAATCCATGAAAAGATTTGGTCAGCTAAATAGACCAATAAATGGAATAGCCTATAAAGTGAAACAATAAAAAGCACCAACGGCTTCTAAACATCTTTCAGACGACATCAAAATCTGACGTATAACTGACTACTACTGCCTTACTAGCCGTAAAACTCCATACTCGGTTTTTGCGAAACTATACTTTCCATCGTAGCAAATAATATGGAGTAGGCTAGAGGCTACAGCCAGTTTTATTTTGCATAAACCCGTAGCTTTCTCTCGCTGCAACGAAACCGTGCAGTTGAGGTTCATAAAGAAGACCGAGCCACAGGTCTAACTAAATAAATATAGCACAACGCAACCAACACTAGCCTACTTTATATAGCCAACGGAGTGCTGCTGTGTTGCATTTGAAATCTAGCCAGCTAAACTTGACTAAAATATAGGCAAAGCTACTATAGGACAATAGTCTAAATAAGAGAAAAAAACCTTTTGTGCTGGAACCGGGAAGTTACACAGGGTCCGATTATGGTTGCTAGTTAGTTCTCACTTGCGAAGACAAGGCTGCGCTCTAAAACTTACACATTAGCCTACTATGTCTTGTTTTCGGCAGTAGCTCGATCTAAAGTAAAAACCTGTGTTATGTGGGGAAAAGACAAATGTTTGCATCACAGAACCAGATACATACAAGTAGGCTACTTACTTTATCCCGTTTTGTTCAGACGATAACGTTAGATCTGTGTAAAAGACTAGCTCAATAGGAGGGCCCTTTGTCTGTAAAAAAATGCCTGGAATCCCACCTTTGCGTGACATCATCAGGCTCATATTCGCTTTACGCCCACACAGCGTTCCATTAAGGCTTCCGTCCCTGTATTTGTATCCTTAGGGGTATTTTTTTTTGGTTACAAGATTCAGACATTACTTTTCTGATTGAGTGTTGGTGCTCTGACCAAATACATCTCCCTGGGTCCTTGACCTCCCATACGGAAAAGTCATAAATATATGGCAGAAAATTCTAAATATATTTAAATGTGTTGTGTAATACATGTATGAAATACATAAATTAACATGCATTTAAATATATTTTAAATATATTTTTTATGTATTTATTACACATATAAGTACATATGTTAAAATACATGTAGGTCCATATATGATTTTTCCGTATGGGCTCCCTGTCAAGATCCTCCGACACCCTAAACCACCAGAACCGAGTTTCTCCCATGGCTCTAAACAAGGGCCCATCACTTCCATCATTCTCCATTTCCATGAAGACTCATGTACCGGTCCTTGATACTCAAATCGTCCTCAGGATCAGCATTTCCACCCATTGTAATCATGTAGGCTAGTTTCAATGCAGGTATATACACGCATACGCACGTAGCCTACGTCATGGCTAGATAATACCTTTTCAATATTCCTTTTCTATTCATTTTATTTTTTAGATGCATTTATATAGTCTAGCCTTGCAACATATCAGAAATCCATCCTTTTAAAGTCACTCATTGGGATTTCAGAATGAAAAAAAAAGACAAAGTGGAACACGATAGCACCACCTAATGTAGCACTATCTGCATGTGGAATAGATTACATAAAACCTTATTTGCAAAAAATAAATGGCCTTTACAGCAGCTACAGATTGCTCTCAAGTCATTTCAGATACATTGCCCTCCAAATTTATCCACACTCCTGATGAGTTTCTCTTGAAATGAGAAGTAAACTATCCATTGTTTGTCCTTCTGAGTGTCAGTCTACAAAGACAAAAGGCAAAACTGTTCAACTGAGAAACTAAACTTGGTATTTGCAGAGGAAATGACCCTCAAAGATGGCATTCCTCCTTAGTGTGGAGGCTGTGACTTTCCTATATGCAGTTTGCATCTTTAAATATGGGGAGAACAAAATTGGCCATTACACTGCACACCAAATTCATCCATACACAAACTAATCAACCTGTGAAAAAGTCATTAAAATGAACTTTTCGGCATTGTTTTATCCTTTTTATTTCTCATCTCTGTATCAAGTGATACTTAAATACAATATAAATCATGTTTTTTTTTTTTGTTTTTTTTTGGCCTTCCACCGCACAGGATATATTACATATAGGCATGAAAGTCGAAGTGAAACAGACAGCGAGAGATCCATACGTCTCGATGGGCAGCGTTCCTGAACGTAAACGGCAAATTTAAAACCGTAAGGACAACATGGGGTACATCTCAGAGCTTTAAAAGTGGGGGGAGGAAAAAAATAAAATAAAAAAATCAGAATGGTGTTCTGCACTCCCCGTTGGAATCTTTAAAATGTTGCAATGTGTGATCTCAGATACTGCAGAAGTTACCTAGAATGAAGCAAAGATAACAATGCCTCATCTCCCATTCTTAAAAACCATTTTATTGCCTTCAAAGCCTAAAAAAAAAACAAACAAAAAAAAAATAAAAACGTACATTTGGACCCTGATTAAGATGAACAGATCGGCTGCATTTATTGCAAGTGTCACCCTGGGGACTTTGAGTGGTGTCAATATCTGCATGCAGTTATGCACAATACACTTGTTCTAGAACTATATCCACGTTCTGTTGTACTCAAGCAGCAAAAGGAAGGACAGTAAAAAAAAAAAAGAAGAAAAGTAAAAACTGAGAATTAAAGCAAAAATACTTTGAGGGGGGATATAAAATTAGCTGAACATATACTTTAACATATTTGTAAATATAATGAAATTCAGATTCAAGTTACTAGTTACAACCAAAAAGGAAAACACGTTTTTTTTTTGTTTTTTGTTTTTAAATCAGCCATTAGGAACACATCTGGACCCCCACGTAACCCCAACCCCCCCGCGCCCCCCCCCCCGCCCCCACCCACCCCGTTTTTCCGCCAAACAAATAGATAATGACAAATTGCCCTTTTTTTCTATTGAGTTTGCAGCTCTCGTGCAAAACCCCCCATCTGCAAACTTGTACAGACCCCGAATTCAACACTCTGGCTTCATGGCCTCTTCTCTGACTGGAGTAAACACGCGGGGAATTACATCACATGCAAAACACACTGCATCAATCCCAGTGAAGCTTTCCAGATGAAACTACAACATGATTTCTAACATCAAACTGTTCCTGTTTGTGCAGTAAAAAAAAAAGAAGAAAGTTTGGGGGGGGGGGCGCATATTAAAAGTAACGACACACTCTGTGGTTATCCAAGCACAGTTTGGTACAGTTCACAAGCAGAGTAGCATTTCTACACCTGTAATACAAAACTAAGTCTGACAGGAACTGCAGCATCTGGACCCCCTCCCCCCTCAATTTCCAAGTTTACACAGAATGGATGTCCTCAAATATATAGTTTGAAGGGTTTTTTTTATTGAATAAAAGGAGTCTTTTAATAAAGAAAGCGAATCGGCGCTCAGATTATAAAAAAAAGGTTAAAACTCCACAGGTACCAGGAAAAAATGGCAAAGAAAAAGAAGAAAAAAAATAAAAAAACCTTATGGTGCAGAGTTGTTTAATATGCTTACTGAGGGGCGTGTCCTGCTGCTGGATTCACTCAGGAAGTCTGGGGGGAGGGGGGGAGGGTGCTGTACTGCAGGTGTCTTTTACATTTCTGATCATTAGCATTTCTTTTCATCGATGGGGAGGGGGGGCAACATGGCAACAAATTTAAATCATTATTCCTCTCCTGCAATGGATAATAAGTGTTAATAAATAAGGTGAAAATGAAGAAATTCTGCTTAGAGGTGTGTCCCAGACCTATCGTGTCTATATATTTATATATTTTATATATATTTATATGCGGTGTAACTAATAGTGTCCAGTTTTTTTTTTTTTTTTTGTTTCGTTCCAAATTATGGGAGTTGTTGTAGCGCCTCCCACCCACCCCCCCCTTTCTGAGGCACTGAAAACCGAAGCGGAGCAGATGGGAGGAGCCTTGTGTTGAGGGGGGTGGGGCGAGGGGAGAGGCTGGTGGATGCAGCTAGGATTTCAGGCTAGGCTTTTCCCTCCTCCATCTTGACAGACTGAGGCTTGATGGCACCGGTGCGGGCCGGTTTGATCTGCCCCGGGGGTAGGGGCTCCTGCAGCTTGCCTGGCATCCCCCCCCACCCCCGACGGTCCTTTCCCTTCGCCCATGCCCTGGCAAACGTCCCGTGGGGTCTTCCTCTTCGAACGAGGAGAGAAAAAAGCCCAAATTACCACCATGGACAAAACACCGCATGTACAGAAATACATGGACAGCGGGTTATCGTACAGAATCACCTGCGCACACACACACATTTCAAATCCCTGCAAGAAGATCAGCAAAATGAATCATCACAATAAAATGCTTTATTTAAGAAAAATAAACTTCATACCATAACCCTACCAATCAATTTAACCAAACAAACAACACAAATGACCATTTGCAATTCCGATACCGATTAATCATAATTTAAATCCTGCTCATGTCCCCAACGTGCCTGTCAGTGACTGAGCGTTGGTCAGACGACCGCATTACACTAATGTAGATAAATGGGGTTGCCTTTTCGTTTTTCCTTTATTTGATTTGATTTGATTTAAATAAATTTGCTGCACAACCCAGGTCTGTACATATCCATTTCCCATCCAATTCTGGAATGTCCAACTATCTGCAACCGCAGCCACATTCCATGTGCGATCCACCCTGCCTATTCGGGAGAGTGGGGAGATCCATGATTTTCCTCCTTACACGTGGTGTCAACAGCTACTACTTTTCGCATTGCAGACAATAATAATAATACATTTTATTTATAAAGCTTGAGCTTGCACTGAGCGGTGTCGGAGGAGGAACCTTTCATACGCGGCTTTGGCACATGGTCTTAAGAGCGCCCTTTTTGGCCAGCGGGGGTCACCCAAAAGCGATGAAACACAGAACCCTGTCAGAACCCTCCCCTACCCTGGGCAATGCAGTGTGTCGCCGGAGCTACTGGCTGCGGTCCGAATCTGAGGGGATTTCTTCTCCGAAAATAACTATTTGTTTTAATGTTTTGGGGGGTGGGTTGACGTCGGCTGGAATTTACTTAGTAAGGAAAGTAAATCTAGGGAATTGTCAGACTGGACCAGTTGTCAGTGTACCGTTCAGATCTTTCACGGTTTAAAGCTGTTCAGCTTTGTTTCAAGAGATAAATTTTGGAAAACAATTGGGAGTAATGGATGATAAAATAATGGATATCTGGTGCAAGCCAACACTGTCAGAAGGTGGCGAGGGACAAACAAAAAAATTTAATAAAACTTTAGACGCAAGTCACATGGCCAGGTATCGGATTTAGGACCACAGAGTCCAAATATTAACTGAACATTGATTATTTTAAACTTCAAGGAAGAGATAAGATCTCAGACATGAAAAGAATCGGATTCTTGGGTAACAGTACTGGGGATGGGGAGTCATTTTACCTAATTTTGCATAATCTTTAAAACATTCATACACTTAAATTTTTGTGCTTCCCAAAGAAAAAACAAAAAACGGTCTTGGGATCCGAATGGTTCCCAAAATACACACCTTGTTATTGTTAAGCTTGTTATTACACAACGTCGAACGTCTGCGCGCAACACCCATATACTGTACCTGCAGCTCTGAAGTACTTCACGTCATTCCGGTTTTATCCAATAGAGGACAGTATATCCTTTTCAAGGGTGTTTTTATTTTTTTCTGGGATGCTTTGACCAATAATTTGCAGCCCAGCATAACAATTTTTTATCTAGTCAATGTACTATGATGCAAACAGCTAAGGAAAATGCATTCACTGAGTTTTTCTTCCGAGATATGAAAAAAGTACTGCTTGTAATTTGCGGTTCTTCTCACTTATCTAAGCTCATCTTCCTGGGCTATACTTGTCACTTAGGGCATGGAAAATGCTCATTCCAATTTACAGTGCACTGATATATAGATGAATGTTGAACTTTTCCTTGGAGTCATTATGAATGGGAAATGCTGTCCCAGGGCAAAAGAATACATTCTGTAGTGTACAGGGGAAACTGATGTTTTATTGAGGTACAAGAGTGAATGATTAAGGCCAGTTCAGACCAAAGATTCACGACGCAACAAACTGCAACTGGTGACTTCTTGCAAAACTCATTGTTTACAACATTCTAAAACTGACCGTTCACATTCCACTGCTGCAATTCCTCTCTGCAACATTCTAAAACGGTTTTGTTGCATCACAAATCTTAGGTCTGAACTGGCCTTTATGCTACATATTTAGGTGTGTGTAAAAGCATGATATCAATGTTTTATCAATCTTAAACCATCATAAGGGGCAAATGTATATGCTGTATAATGGACAAAACTAATTGTATTCATTTTATGACATGTATTGGATAGGGTTTTGGACCCATAGATGTATACCCCCCTATACTGATGAAAAGATAGTAATTCCTACTTGAAAATGATGCAAAAGTGAGTTTTATGATCCAAAACATATGATTTGTAGTTAAATATATCATTATTTTATGATTTAGAGCAGTGCACAATTTAGCCATTTTGATAGATTTGGAGACACGAACAGAAAACAGGGTACACTGCCTATATTTATAATCCAGAAAAAGTATAGATTTACCCATTTCACATATGTAGCTCTCAGTATTTCATTGCAAACTAAAGAAAAAAGTTAGTTTCTTTTTTTTGCATTTTTGCCAAGTTTCTTTGCATTCGTGGCACTTAATTTTGACTTAAACTATGAAATTAAATAAATATTAAGTTCTTATTGTAAATGGTAAAACTGTCTTGTTTCATTTAAGCCATTTTCCAAGTTTCTGTAATGTTCACACCTGGAACAGAGCACCCCCTATATAGGCGAGAATTGACCAAATTTGCCATCTGCACAAAGGGGTTAACTGGCTTTGGTCATAAGGTAAAGAACATTATAAACAGAGTGAAGGGTAGGGGATGTGGAAATAAGAAATATTAAAATGGAATTACCTATATTTACAGTGGGTGGCTCACCTTCATGCCATCCTCAGGACCTGGGGGGGAGGAGTCGGGGGGTGGCGGGGGAGGTGGAGGGGGGCGGCTCGCGGCCAGGGCTAGGGTAGGGGGGGAGAGCGGATGATTACGGTCTTGTTGACCTGCATGACGGGTCGTTGGATGGGGTTGGGGAAGGGGCCTGTGGTGGGGGGGGCGCATGTGCATCACCATGCTGCCACCCTGGGGAGGGGGGGGGGGGGAAGGGAAGGAGCCGGAAAGGGAAGGAGCCGGAGAGGGAGGGAGCAGGAGAGGGAGGGAGGAAGAGAGGGAGGGAGGAAGAGACAGGAGAGAGAGAGACACAGAGTGGGGGAAAGGGGGAGAGAAAGAAAGAAAGAAAGAAAGAAAAAGAGAGATTGAGAGAGAGAGAAAGAGAGAGAGAGAGAAAAAGAAAAAGAGAGAGAGATAGAGAGAGAGATAGAGAGAGAGAGATAGAGAGAGAGAGAAAGAGAGATCAGCACACCCAGGCACAACTCTCCTACTTCAGAAATGTGCATCTAAGGCTTGTTCACATCGATTCAGATTTGTCTTTAACCTTTGAGTTAACCCAAGAACACAAATCGTTTTCAATTGATGTTGGTGTACCGTTCAGATCCTTTAATTTATTGATAGACTACTTGATTTGGTATTTTACCCGAGAAAAACAACCGTAAATATCCAGCTGTACAAATGGACTGTGTGTAAATAATGTAAGCTGTGGATAAGAGCATCAGCTAAATGCCTAGTGTAAATGTCTATGGATACAAGCGGACTGCAGTTAGCTGAGGGGGCCCATGTTGGAGTGCGCCTTCCCGTACCTGCTGAGTGTAGTGTCCGGGGAGAGAAGTCACCGTGGCAGGGCCCCCAGGGCCAGAGGGCTTCCCGCTGGGGCTGGCTGAATTGGGCCTTGGGGGGCGGGGAGGAGGGACCAGGCCATTAGCAGGTTAGCACGTCCACACCATGATACCGTTACTATTATTCATCACCTTTGCACAAACCATACCCAGGGCCACTAACGCAATTCACAAGCTGGTTATCCACACACAGCTGACTGTTAAGAGTACGCACCAAAGCCTGACCGGAAAACAACTAAGCCAATTTTCCTCCAACGGCAAACTGACCCAACCATGTTTAATATGCTAAAAACTAAGTTCTTGTGTGACCACCTATCCTGGATAAGACTTTGGATACAATTCACTGTGTGGCAGAGGTAGGTTCAACATGCAAAACAAACTGCAAAAACTGCAGATGGGAGATGTAGTTCAGTGCTGGTTTAAACATGGACCACGTATATCCCACTGAACTACAACTTCCATCAGCCCACTTAAGTCCTATTAGTTCTCTCACCTGTAGGAGCCTCCGGACATGCCGTGCGAATGGTTGGGCTTGTCTGCAAACTGAAAGCCCTTCATCTCCATCTGAGAGGTCTAAGTGGGAGACACAAAGGTCATCATAATCTCATGTCACAGAAGCATGGTTCTACACAAGCAGGCTTTCGCTAAACAGCAACACTAAGACAAGGAGGGAGGTGATAATTGACTCCCAAAACTGAGGAAATAAGCCAGGCAGAAAGGCTGACAGGATGAGCAGCGTCTTGCCTCTCTGTTGCCAGACAGGACGGGGGGCTGGGAGCCGGGCGGGATCAAGCGGCGGGGCCCGCCCACGGACAGGTTCTGACCCTGCTGCAGCTGGATGGACTGGGGGAGGATCAGGTGCTGCTGGGCGGAGCCATACCGTAGCTGGGAGCCTGGCAGGGGCATGGTCACCTGGGATACAAGAGGGGGGGGGGGGGGTTAATACCTTATACCTTTACAATTCAGTAACAAATCACACTGGGGAAGGGGGGGGAAATCGCACCCGGGGGACAGCAGCTAACTATTCAGCTTCATTTTTCATTTCAAGTGGATCTTTTCATCAGTATAGAGGGATAGATATCTATGGGTCTAATACCCGATCCAAAACATGTCATAAAATGAATAAAATATTTTTTGTCCATTATAAAGCATACACATTTGCCCATTCTGATGTTTAAGATGAAAACATTGATATCACACACCTACGCATGTAGCCTAATCATTCACTCTTGCACCTCAATAACATCACTTTTTCCTGTATTCTATGCTTCATGCTTTTGCTTCATGCCCTGGGAAAACCAAGATTTCTCTGTAGTTTTTAAAATGTATTTATTTTAAATTTTTTAAAGAGAATAATGACTCCAAGGAAAATTTGACATTCATCTAGCACAGGGATGGGCAACTCCAGGCCTCGTGGGCCGGTGTGTATGCAGGTTTTCGCTGCCACCAATTATTTTATTAGCTCAATCATGTACGTTATCTGATATTTTAGCTACATTCCGTGATATGAACAGAAACTGATGAATGTTCCTGTGCCTGCATGCATGTATACTATTGTAGCATTTTATCGTGGTCTAATTTATGAGTGAATCGGTGTATATGACTACCTGATTGAGCCAGGGTAACTGGTGGCAGCAAAAACCTGTATACACAGCGGCCCACGAGGCCTGGAGTTCCCCATCCCTGATATAGCACATATCAGTGCATGGTAAATTGGAATGAGTATTTTCCATGCTCTAAGTGGCAAGTATAACATGAAAATAAAATAGTATTCCACCATCAGCAAAATGCTGCCAAGTGTTCCATCTTCAATGAAAATCGGTAGGCTACATCAAACATAAAATGAACGCTTGCACTACAGTATGTGAAATGCACTCAAAATGCGAAAACAACAATAGGCCTAACAATCATATTGGACAAGAGTGTTCGAGTGGAAAAACTAACGTACATATGCGAATCCAACAGCATATTAGAAGCAGTACTACTTAAATATCAGGAAGGGAAAACTCCCGTCTGAGAATGCATTTTCTGTAGAGCTTGAGTAATACTAGACCGTTAAAACAAAAACCTCTGTTATGCTGGGCTGTAATCTATTGTTCAAAGCATCCATTAAGACATTGTAAATACCGTTGTTAAGGGTATAATTCCTGATATAGGATAAAAGAATGGTCAATGAAACCAGAATGAACTGGAATGCATTCGACTATGCATTAGGTTTGCACAGTGTGGAGGGGTTTCACGCGTCGGCGTTCCAGGTAGTGTAATAGCTTTATAAAGAGCTGTGCATTTCTCAATCCCAGACAATAAATGATTTCTGAATTTTGAAAGGGACATCTCTATGCGTAAAACCAATGGTAGGATTGTATATTTACTTCATATTTAATAGCAGATATTGGAAGAAGAATGACGTGTTATTATACAAGAATTTCACTTGTTTATTTTGCTATTGAGAGAGCAGGGCTTTTCACAGCTGAATTGGCATACGTTCTGGCTATTGTTATCTTCATCTTGTTGCTATGACAGAATACAAATTTTTGGTTGTGAAAAAATTATTTTGATTAACTCGCTATAAACTCGGGGGTTGCTGGTTAAATGGACTAGCTACGTGACAATAGTGGCACTTAGAAACTCTATTCGGCAGAGTTGTCACAAATCATATAATAAAGCTAGAACACAGGGTTTGTTATTTCCGCTCATGGTTTGGTTGCAGTTGAATGTCTGTTTAGCAATCTCATGGCGCCGGCGGCATCTGCGCAAAGGGGTTAAGCTGGGGTATAGGAGTCAAAGCCAATCTTGTAAGGGATTTTGGGGTTCTATCTGAAGTATTTCTGAGTAGTGCTGATGGGAAATGTAGTCTATAAATAGTTGAAGTAGGCCAAAGGCTTCCTCTCCCTGATGCCTGAACAATCAGAACCTTCCCTTTACAGAGGCCTTTAACTAACTGAAGAGCAAACCACCACAGCAACTAATCAGCAGCCTCAAAACACGGCGTTTGTGAGAGTCTAATGGCGTGAACAAATCACCTGGATGAGCTGGGAGTCCATCAGCTGGGAGGTGCCCATGCCTGGCCCTTGGTTCATCTGCCCGTCGTACACCAGGGGCTGCCCGCCGTTCATTGGCTGGTAGTGGGAGCCTGACTGCTGCTTCACCATGTCGGAGGGCTGCATGCCGAAGGCAGAGTAGGGCCCCTTCAGGGTGGCCCCGCCTGACAGCACCATGGTGCTGGGCTGGGACAGGTTGGGATGCATGTAGACCTGGGACCTGCTGGGGTGGCACACAGCCGAAAAAGAGGGGGGACAAAAACCAAAATGAGGACGAGAGCGCATTCTGAGGCGTTGTCAGATAAGCAGTTACCGCTGTAGGGGACTCGCGCTACCCTCTTCCGAACACATACTGAGCTTTTACATTTGCACACAGTCAAGGACGCATTACACAACAGTGAACCGAGCAACACTCCAGTACTGAATATAAAGCATTCAGAACAAAATGTGTGATGACAAGAACAGGCCATTCTGCCCATCTAGACTTGTCACTTTTCATACCGTCTTGAGAGTATCCAGGACTGCATAAAGCCAGGAACATACCAATGGTGTTTCTTCTGCAAGACCTGTAAAGCTACTCTAAGCACCAATGACTCACTGTGTGAAATATACTTCCCGATTTCAGTGATGTCCGGATTATACTAATTTCCAGCTGTGCCCTCCGCGTTCTGCTCACAGAACTCAACTTAAAATATCTTCTGTAATCCACTGTGTTAATCAGTTTTTAAAAAAACCCATATCAAATCTGCCTTTGTCTGTCTCCATTTTCTGAGCCTGAAGAGATTAATTCTAAATTAAAACTTAAAAATTCCAAGGGCAGAAATAAGGGTAAGTAAGCAGGCCCAACAGCACACAGCTAAAAGAACTAACAGAATTCTGCAAAATTCATTTCAGAAACGGACACAAACGCGGCCTTCACAGACACAAACATGGCCTTCACAGACCACAGCTTCCCGTTTCCAAGCGTCTGTACCTGAACGGCGGCATAGAGTTGAACATCTCCTGTGACTGGGACACTGGAAGCGCCCCCCTCAGGCCGAGCTGGGCTTGGGCCTGGAGAGAGGTATGCAGGGAGATGGGGATCTGCTGGGCAGCTGCCGCCTGGACAAACACAGACGGGTGACAGTTAAACTGGTCTGCTTGTCAACAGGGGCAAGCACACGTAACCAGTAACCAAGGCAACCCATGCACATTAACAGGCTCACAGTTTCCATGGTGCCGGTCAATTAAATGCAGAGCATGAAAGCAACACGTACGGTGTGAATCTTATTTTTTTGCTAATTTATTTACTTGAAGTGCTTCCATATTCTGGGCTAAAGACACTGCAGAAATGGAAACTGGCCCAAGTTACCATGACAGCACATCACCAATAGGCGCTTTCCTCAGATTGGACCAGCTCTGGCCCGGCTGCATCAGAACCAGTCAGGCAGAGGGAGCCGTACCTGCTGATAGCTCTGCTGCTGTGTCATCGTTGAGGGTACCAGACGGGGCTGGCTGGGGAAAACGTGGCCATCCAGGTACAGGGGCGGGATATGATTACCTGGAGACATGGAGGGGAAAAAACCTCTAGCTTTATTCATACAATTATGTACAATAACATTGTTGCGTATAGCCCGGTTTCTCACCAACGTCAGAGTAGAGGTGCGCACGCAACACTGGGGCAGAATATTCAATATTGCAAAAGAAATCAACATCAACTAGTAATTGTAGAAGCTGAAATGGATAATGAGACACTTGTTTGACATTGAATATCTTAGTTACATCAACACTGAGATAGCTAAGCAGTTTGGTGTAAATATGTGTAATATTTATTCAATTTAGTAAATGTCCTGAAGTAGGCTATGTTATGCTGCCACCTCATCATATAAATTAGGCACTCATTCGAATGAACAGCTGACCGTATAGCTGTGGTTTTGAAGCAAATGGAGTAACGTTAGGTGGGCTAACCATGACAGAGAACATACGTGAGACTATTTTGACCCAATATCAAATTACGTGAGACTATTTTGAACCAATATCAAATTACGTTAGAATTTAATACTAAGTTATGCAGGTGACAGCGAACCTAGCATAATGGCTTGGTAATGAATGTGCTAACAATGTAGAAATGGACACCTACCATTTTAGCGAGTTGGCCATGAGATATAAAAAGTAAAAGGTCTTGCTGCATGCATGGTTATATGTTCATGTCGTCAAGACACAGGCCAATATTTATCACCGAGCTGTTATTGCAAGTTACCTGTACCCGGTTTGACAACAGGCGCTGTGCATTATTTACTTTAGCATGCTATCTAATTGGGTGGACTAACCGTAATGTTAGTTTTCCAGCGTAGATGAGCTGAGGTGGGTCTTGGTCACCTTCTTTTTTTGAATACCCTGTGATTTGTGAAGCATGTGGCCTGTCTGTGTCTAGACTAGCGTTAGCTAGCCACTGTAATGTTACTGTCTTGGTTGAAAAACTACCGGTCACGTCTAACTTACATGTTTATTGGCTTAAAAGTTATCTTATTGTTTTTTGAATCTAATAAATATTATTGTTCACAAAAGTTTGTTTTTCGCCCGATAACAGGTAGCCTATGCAAGCTAGCTCACCATTACAGAAGAAAACGCTGGTGGTAGCCTACTGGTGCCTTTTCTGTTGTCGCTATAGATAAACATTAAGTTATCAACACATCATCACAGACAATTTACTGACACAATAGTTGTCAGCTGCTCCACCTTTGTGTGTGTTAAGTAACGTAGCTGCTAGACAGGCTATGTAGAGTCATCCTATCTGGCCAAACACGTTAATAACAGCATTAACAGAAGTTACACTAGGCTAAATAAATTTCAAACAGACTAACGTTAGACTCGTTTTTAAAAATTGTGAATGTGGTGTATCCTATATGTCCGAGTTATTGAATTGGACTAACATTAAAAAATAAGTTAACTTGTCACTGTCAAACATTGACAGTAAAGACGGTTAGCTTGCACTCATTAATAAGGTAAATAAGCTATAGCTAAATATGCTATCTTAAGTTAACGTTACAGAAAAAAAAGTTACAGAAAAGTTGTAATAAGACTAACGCTAACTATAATTTGTATCGCTGTGCCAAGATGAAAGTGAAATAAAAGAACCAGAAACAAAATTAGATGCATTTAGTCCGTTAAATCGTTGATGATCAAGTCCACCGCATTATGATAGCCTGCCAAGGTGATACACTTTTTGCCCCAGGGTTGCGCGAGCATCCTCTTTTGTTTACAAACAAGAAATGGGTCTATAAGGGCCAAACTCTTCATTAGCGATTCCCCAGTAAAGCGTCGGTTTCAGTACCTTTGAACTGTCCGACGGCAGAGGATGGCCTATGCTGAAAAACATTTTGCACCTTTGCAAAAACGAACAGCGAGGAGAGAGTGGAGGGAGGCGACAGCGAGGAGAGAGTGGAGGGAGGCGACAGCGAGGAGAGAGTGGAGGGAGGCGACAGCGAGGAGAGAGGGGAGGGAGGCGACAGCGAGGAGAGAGGGGAGGGAGGCGACAGCGAGGAGAGAGGGGAGGGAGGCGACAGCGAGGAGAGAGGGGAGGGAGGCGACAGCGAGGAGAGAGGGGAGGGAGGCGACAGCGAGGAGAGAGGGGAGGGAGGCGACAGCGAGGAGAGAGGGGAGGGAGGCGACAGCGAGGAGAGAGGGGAGGGAGGCGACAGCGAGGAGAGAGGGGAGGGAGGCGACAGCGAGGAGAGAGGGGAGGGAGGCGACAGCGAGGAGAGAGGGGAGGGAGGCGACAGCGAGGAGAGTGGGGAGGGAGGCGACAGCGAGGAGAGTGGAGGGAGGCGACAGCGAGGAGAGAGGGGAGGGAGGCGACAGCGAGGAGAGAGGGGAGGGAGGCGACAGCGAGGAGAGAGTGGAGGGAGGCGACAGCGAGGAGAGAGTGGAGGGAGGCGACAGCGAGGAGAGAGTGGAGGGAGGCGAGGAGAGAGTGGAGGGAGGCGACAGCTTGCCTTGCATGGAGACAGACGGAGCCACAGACGCCACAGGCATGGGGGGCATGGATACGCCTCCAAAGGAGCTGTAGCTGACCCCGCTGGAGGAGCCGACACTGCAGGGGGGCTGGCCGACGGATCCGGGGGCCCCTGGGGACCCCTGCTCTGGCAGAGACTGAGAGTTCTCCCATGCCTTCCGCGCCGACTCCATCTGCAGAGAGAACCAGTCACACAGCATGGCACCGGAAACCAGCAAACACACAACCAGAACGCCGTGTGTGTGTGTGTGTGTGTGTGTGTGTGTGTGTGTGTGTGTGTGTGTGTGTGTGTGTGTGTGTGTGTGTGTGTGTGTGTGTGTGTGTGATCTAGCAGGAAGGAGTGCATCTTGCATAAGAGCTGGCAGAAGTTCTACAGGATTTAGCTTATCGAATGGCATACAGCTTTCTGAAAGGTGAAATTTCGGTCGGAGATGGGTTTAAAGGTGTGTGTGTGTGTGTGTGTGTGTGTGTGTGTGTATACGTGTATCTGTGTGTGCGTTTTTGGGTGTGCATGTGTGTGTACCTTGAGTGTGAGGTCAGCGCTGGGGAACGACATGGGGTTCAGGTTGATGCCGGGCTGCAGGTGGTCTCTCCGAAGCATGGGGATCCCCTGAGTGAGGGTGGCCTGGAGAAAAAATACTGCAATTACCACTCCGCTTTTCACTGCAATTACCACCACTCCGCTTTTCACTGCAATTACCACCACTCCGCTTTTCACTGCAATTACCACCACTCCGCTTTTCACTGCAATTACCACCACTCCGCTTTTCACTGCAATTACCACCACTCCGCTTTTCACTGCAATTACCACCACTCCGCTTTTCACTGCAATTACCACCACTCCGCTTTTCACTGCAATTACCACCACTCCGCTTTTCACTGCAATTACCACCACTCCGCTTTTCACTACAATTACCACCACTCCGCTTTTCACTGCAATTACCACCACTCCGCTTTTCACTGCAATTACCACCACTCCGCTTTTCACTGCAATTACCACCACTCCGCTTTTCACTGCAATTACCACCACTCCGCTTTTCACTGCAATTACCACCACTCCGCTTTTCACTGCAATTACCACCACTCCGCTTTTCACTGCAATTACCACCACTCCGCTTTTCACTACAATTACCACCACTCCGCTTTTCACTGCAATTACCACCACTCCGCTTTTCACTACAATTACCACCACTCCGCTTTTCACTGCAATTACCACCACTCCGCTTTTCACTGCAATTACCACCACTCCGCTTTTCACTGCAATTACCACCACTTCGCTTTTCACTACAATTACCACCACTCCGCTTTTCACTGCAATTACCACCACTCCGCTTTTCACTACAATTACCACCACTCCGCTTTTCACTGCAATTACCACCACTCCGCTTTTCACTGCAATTACCACCACTCCGCTTTTCACTGCAATTACCACCACTCCGCTTTTCACTGCAATTACCACCACTCCGCTTTTCACTGCAATTACCACCACTCCGCTTTTCACTGCAATTACCACCACTCCGCTTTTCACTGCAATTACCACCACTCCGCTTTTCACTGCAATTACCACCACTCAGCTTTTCACTGCAATTACCACCAATCCAAATTTTCACTACAATTATATGTTTACATTTACTTCAATAAGTTGCACGTTTTTATTTACTTCCGTTATTTTGTGAAAACTAGTTATTGGCAGTCAAAATGTTAACATTTTTACACAATGCTTAATAAAACATTTTTTCTGATTGGTATAAGTTAGTATTTTATTACTTTTTTCAAAAGTAATTTAAGTACGTTTTAATACCGATTTAAGACTCAACTTATTTCAATAATTAAATTTACCACTGCTTTTTTCTACACAGTTTCCCCTACAATACATTAGGTGGCTTAAAAATATAAAAAGGCAATGTAATTTTTTGAAAATTAATTTACTATGATTTAAAAATCAATAGAAAATTTGTTTGCGTAAGCACACCATTTTGTGATCACAGTGTTTCCCCCAGGTTGTCTTTGTAGGCGGGGCGGTGGTATCTGCGATCGTTGACGGTGGGTGGGAGGTGGTATCCGCCATCGTTGACGGGGGGGTCAACGATGGCAGATTCTTTCGCTTTCCTGAGTTAATGTAACCTAAACAAATCTATTTTTCTGTGCGTGGCCGCGAATTACCATGAATCAAAACACTAATTATCGGCATTTTATATTTTCAGGCGGGGCGGCCCGCCCCGCGTATTGCATGGTAGGGGAAACACTGGATCAGTCTTCGGAAATGATCAACGTTTCAACACAAGCAAATGCACATGTAACCCGAGATGATGCGCTAGTGGGTGACAGTAAGTCGCCCTGGGGGAGACGGGGGGGAGAGACTCACGTTCCCGGCCAGGGCGTCCTGCAGTTTGTTGACGGGGTTAGACACAGGCACGGGGGTTGAGCCGGGGGGCAGGTTGAAGTCTGAGTCCTTGGCACTGACGCCAAACTCGATGGGCGGGACGGGGATGACGTTGTCCACGTGGATTTCAACGCCGTTGACAGGCGCAATGGGGCCCTCCAGTCGCTCCACGCCTTCGGAGCCTTTCCGGTGCTTCAGAGAGCGCTCGTTCCCGATCGGACCCGGCTTGTGTTCCTTGTTCTGTTCCGGCCCAGCATCCGAATCCTGGGGTCGCGGGGAGAGAGAAGGATATGACTTAGACGCCTAAAAACCTCAGTGAAAATTAGGCATGTACCGGTAACCGGATTCACGGTACATCTCGGTAGTAAACAGCTAGGGTGATGACACCGCAGAATCATAATATTTATATTAAGGTTTCAATTCAAACCGCTTTAAGTGAGAAAGCGAAATGCCGCATCAGAGGCATAGGAGGCGCTTTCCATCTTCTGGTCACGTTGCAGTCAGTGACACTTACTGCTGTCAAACATTGAGTCAGTCAGTGGGCGCGCGCTGGTAAATGAGCTCAGCTAGCGATGTGATCATGGCTTTGGCAGGTGAACTACCCGAGCCCTTTCCTCCCTCCAAAAGACTCAGGTCAGACAATATCAAATTTAGATAATTATATCATAACAGCAGAATCCAATATAATCTGATGAATAGGTTTTACTGTTCTTAGCAAGCAGGCTCGCTATGCTTCTCGAATCTACTCCTTTCTATTAAAAGGCGACACCTTGAACTGCATTTACTTTGAAAGCACTTGAATTTACTTGTACGACCCCTGGCAAAAATTATGGAATCACCACACTTAGAGGATGTTCACCCAGCTTTTTTACTTCGTAGCAAATAAATTAATCACATATATGACAAAAAAAATTCTGACTTTGTGAAACATACCTCAAATTAAATAATTTTAATTAATGCCATATTTTTTTCCTCTACTTGATCTGGGAAAAAAATATGGCATTAATTAAAAGTATTTAATTTGAGGTATGTTTCACAAAGCCAGAATTTTTTTTGTCATCTTATAATTTGCATTTCTAAAACGAATACCGGCACAAGTCTAAAAATGCAAATTAGTCTGCAGTTAAGAGTCAAGTCAAGAGTCAAATCATATTTATTAAACACGTTTAAAAACAACCAACGTTGACCAAAGGGCTGTACAGTGTGGAAGTGCTAAAAAAGAATAAATAAAACAATGGGACAAGACAAAAAAAAACAAAAAACATCAGCAAATCAAATAGACTTGAAAGCTAGAGAATACAAAAAAAAAAAAAAAATAGCAGTACAACATCAGTAACCTGATGAACCACTGTTATTAGTAGTAGTGATATTTCTGCATGGCAAATAATTTACTTGTAGATGTAGTACTGTAATAGAAAAACAACAGACCCAACTGTCATGACATGCACGCTACTTGTTCTGAGTAATGGACTCATTCATTGAAAGGGGCATGTTCAAAATAATAGCAGTGTGGAGTTTAATTAGAGAATTAATTCATTCTGTGAAAAAACAGGTGTCATTAATTGTCCTTTATTAAGGAAGAAGGGAAGCAAATGTTTCACACATTGTTATAAAATATATTTCCTTCTGAATTGCTAAGTAAAATGGGCCGTTCCAAACATTGGTC
This sequence comes from Synaphobranchus kaupii, assembly GCA_029718625.1. Classification (NCBI taxonomy): domain Eukaryota; kingdom Metazoa; phylum Chordata; class Actinopteri; order Anguilliformes; family Synaphobranchidae; genus Synaphobranchus; species Synaphobranchus kaupii. The sequence goes on from CM056386.1 coordinate 28,942,734, forward strand.
GGAGGAACAACGTAATTTGATTAAAGTGCAGCAAATGCTTTAAAATGGCAACAAAAACCCGAAACACGAGGAAGAAAACGAGCAACTACTGTTAAAACGGATCGAAGAAGAGTCAGAATGGCAAAGATTCAGCCAATCATCACCTCCAGAAAGATCAAAGATGATCTAAAATTACCTGTAAGTGCTGTTACAGTCAGAAGACGTTTGATCGAAGCTAAGCTATCAGCAAGAAGCCCCCGTAAAGCACCATTTTTGAAAAAACGGCATGTGCAGAGTCAGTTAAAATTTGCCAAGGAACACATCGATTGGCCCAAAGAGAAATGGCGTAACATTCTGTGGACTGATGAGAGTAAAATTGTTCTTTTCGGGTCTAGTGGTCGTCGACAGTACGTCAGACGACCCCCGGGTACTGAATTCAAGCCACAGTACACTGTGAAGACAGTGAAGCATGGTGGCGCAAAAATCATGGTATGGGGATGTTTTTCATACTACGGTGTTGGGCCTATTTATCGTATACCAGGGATCATGGATCAGTTTGAATATATCAAAATACTTGAAGAGATTATGTTGCCGTATGCGGAAGAAGAAATGCCCCTGAAATGGGTGTTTTAACAAGACAACAACCCCAAACACACGAGTAAGTGAGCAACATCTTGGTTCCAGACAAAAAGGATTGAGGTAATGGAGTGGCCAGCTCAATCCCCCGACCTCAACCCCATTAAAAATGCAGTTTCTGAAGCAAAACCCAAAAATTCACAGGAACTGTGGAATGTAGTTCGTTCATCCTGGGCTGAAATACCTGTTTCTAGGTGCCAGAAGTTGGTTGACTCAATGCAACGCAAATGCGCAGCAGTTATCAAAAACAATGGTTATGCAACTACATATTAGTTCAGTAATTTAAAGTGAAGTTAAATCTTGAAAAATGTCTTCAGTTTATACAGTAAGCGTTTGAGTTTGAAGAGAAAAATGACGACACTTTTTTTTTTGAATAGATTAATATTCCTTTTCTTTGCTTCCTGTAAAAGAATAACGCAGACTTGATAAAATTTGTTAATGCTTTGATTTGGAATTGAATGTGTAATGTTTCCACTACATTTGAAATATGGAACTAAAAGCTATTAAAGAAAATATTTGCACTTTATTCACTTTCTTTAACGCACTGCTATTTATTAGAACAGAACTGTATGTTTTAAGACGGGATTTGAAAGACTCAATAGTGGGGGTGGATCTGACAGTAAGGGGGAGGCTGTTCCACAGTCTAGGGGCCGCGACAGCAAAGGCGCGATCTCCCTTTAGCTTCAGCCTCGAGCGTGGGACCGTCAGAAGACCCAGGTCCTTTAGCTTCAGCCTCGAGCATGGGACCGTCAGAAGACCCAGGTCCTTTAGCTTCAGCCTCGAGCATGGGACCGTCAGAAGACCCAGGTCCTTTAGCTTCAGCCTCGAGCGTGGGACCGTCAGAAGACCTATGTCCTTTAGCTTCAGCCTCGAGCATGGGACCGTCAGAAGACCCAGGTCCTTTAGCTTCAGCCTCGAGCGTGGGACCGTCAGAAGACCCAGGTCCTTTAGCTTCAGCCTCGAGCATGGGACCGTCAGAAGACCCAGGTCCTTTAGCTTCAGCCTCGAGCATGGGACCGTCAGAAGACCCAGGTCCTTTAGCTTCAGCCTCGAGCGTGGGACCGTCAGAAGACCCAGGTCCTTTAGCTTCAGCCTCGAGCGTGGGACCGTCAGAAAACCCAGGTCCTTTAGCTTCAGCCTCGAGCGTGGGACCGTCAGAAGACCCAGGTCCTTTAGCTTCAGCCTCGAGCGTGGGGACCGTCAGAAGACCCAGGTCCTTTAGCTTCAGCCTCGAGCGTGGGACCGTCAGAAGACCCAGGTCCTTTAGCTTCAGCCTCGAGCGTGGGACCGTCAGAAGACCCAGGTCCTTTAGCTTCAGCCTCGAGCGTGGGACCGTCAGAAGACCCAGCTTTGAAGACCTGAGCGTCCTCGATGTCGTATGGGGGCGTATGAGTTCTGCTAAATATTTAGGGCTTTAAAAACAAATAGCAGAACCTTAAAATCTACTCTGACGCGCACTGGGCGCCAGTGTAGGGAGGCCAGCACAGGGGTGATGTGGTCTCTTTTCCTGGAACCAGTCAGAAGTCTAGCTGCTGCGTTTTGGACCAGTTGCAAGCGGGACAGGGATGAGTGGTTTATGCCAGTGTACAGTGAGTTGCAGTAGTAATCAAGAGGAAATTAAGGCGTGAATGACTTTCTCCAGATCTTGGAAGGAGAGAAATGATTTTATTTTGGCGATGATGCGAGTTGGAAAAAACTGGCTTTCACTAGTGCATTAATTTGTTTGTCAAATTTGAGTATTGAAATCAAAAATCACACCAAGATTTTTGACTTGTGGCTTGATGTAACAGGACAGCTTACCTAGGTTATTTGAGACTGATTTGATGGAGTCAGGGGGGCCGAAAAGGACTACTTCCAGACTTGCTCTCATTTAGCTGGAGAAAGTTATGAGCCATCCAGCATTTTATGTCCTCAAGACAATCCCTGAGGTTGTTCAAACAGCACGGATCGGTTTTAATGGGAAGTAGAGCTGGGTGTCGTCTGCATAAAAATGGAAGGAAATGAATGATTTGCCCCAGCGGGAGCATGTAGATGGAGAATTCAAGTCATTTTTCAGGATTATAATGCATCTTGCCACAGAGCAAAGAGTGTTAAAGCTTTTCTTCAGGAAAGGCATATCAACTCAATGACATGGCCAGCAAACAGTCCGGATCTCAATCCGATTGAAAATTTATGGTGGAAATTTAAAAAATTGGTCCATGACAAGGCTCCATCCTGCAAAGCTGATCAGTCAACCGCTATTCGAGAATAGTTGGAACCAGCTTTAAGGAAAATATTGTTTTTTCATTAGTGAAGTCCATGCCTCAAAGAATTCAGGCCATCATAAGAGCCTGAGGAGGAGCAACAAAGTACTAATTGTGATTTTTTTGTTGATTCCATACTTTTTTCCTCTACTTGATCTGGAAAAAATATGCCATTAAAATAATTTAATTGAATTTGTTTGTGGTATGTTTCACGAAGCCAGAATGTTCAGTTATTAAACAAAAATTGTTTTGTGTCATATCTGTGATTTGTTTATTTGCTATGAAGTAAAAAAGCTGGGTGAACATTCTCCAAGTGCGGTAATTCCATAATTTTTGCCAGGGGTTATATGAAAGGCGCTATATAAAGTTTCATTGATTGACACTATTAAAAAAAAAAAAGAAGGTGAGAGCTTCCTCCCAAATGGACGCAAAAGGCCTAGTTGCAGAAGGCGCCGAGTCCCATAAAACAGGGTCAGTTTCCCTTTTATTACCGAGCGTAAAGTGGCTTCAAAATAAGTGTGTTTGGCTTCTGCCGTCAGGAGTCCCTGTGTTTACACCTAGGCTACTTCCGGGTATTGAGCACAGACAGAAGTAGGATACTCCACGAAACACAAGTAGTTAGATTACACAAGGAACAGACAATACAGCAAAGTAGCCACAAATTAACAAGCAGCTTACTACCGAAGTGTTCCTTCTTGGAAACAAGTAGTTTGTCAACCATTTGCATAAACAAAGCGGCATACAAGAATATGCATGAATATGCTCGCACCAAGCAAAGTTAAAACCGGCTTTTGAAAACACTTTAAAACCGGCAACACTATGACAAACTGCATTTCACTGCATAGAGCTCCGTAGTCCCGCCCCCTCCTATCCCTGGCTGGTCCTGGAAGACTGCCGGAAGCCATTACCTGCCCCGCTTCAGGATCTTTCAGTCACACTATGATATTATTATGGCATTGTATGGACCAAACTTTGACATATATGTGATACAAAGTCCATTATATACTAACCACCATGTTTAAATCAAATTTGAATCGTATAATTAACTGAGTTTGAGAAACATAACTACACTACCCAGAATCCCCGGTCGTACATCGCTGGCTCACGCTTTTCTTAGCTACCGGGTGGCCGCTCTGCTAGTGAAAATGGCTAACACTGTCTGCTCTTGTAACTGATTATGGAAGTAGCTATCGGCCAAAGACGTAGCTACCGGCCGCTCTGCTAGTGAAAATGTACTATTACTGTCTTATTATGGAAGTGAATCACCAAGGGCGAGAATCACTATCAGTCTGGCCATGTCGAAAGTGTCAGCTTTATGGCTTTAACTTCAGCAGTGGTGGTCAGCAAGTGAGTAGACCGGATGTTGTAGTCGTTTTGGTTGTTTTTTTGAAAATGTGTTTGTTGGACACAATTTCACACAAGCTTATTTTCAAATGTGACAACCCCTCTCTTGGGTGTTTTGAATGTGTAGCTGCCTGAATATAGAAAAAAAAAAACATTCATGCCATTGACTCCCATTGTTTTTTTTTTTACCGAAAAGTGGCACCAGACGTTCGCCACCAAAGGGACTACGGAGCACTATAACCCTTTAAAAAAAACTTCGCAGTCCGAGCTAGATTAAACACTTATAATCAGTATGAAACCGAAGTTGAAGTATGAAATATGAATTTGACATATAAAACAAACAGAAGAATATATATATATATGAAATGCTTAGACGCCGGCACCTAAAACAAGATGGCCACTGCGTGAAGGGGTTAAAATTACCTAGATAATACCCTGCACCGTGATAGATTTGGCCAAGGTTACCGTATCCTCAAAAAGTCGTGCCGGCACCTGCCTAGTCAAGATAAACTAGTGTGCTCTCATTTCAGTCATATGGGCTGAAAACAGGTGAGAGAACAAAAGCACTCCAACTCTAGGAACTAGCATATAGAAATACTGGAAACCACAGAGCTTTTCAGTTCATAATTCTACACACATAAAATGTGATCGGAGATGTAAAAGCTTTGGTCCTTCATTTCTCCTTCACGTGTACCGAAGCAGTAAAAAGCAACGCCATTTTTAAAGAAAATAAATAAAAGGCTATGTTGGTATGAGCACCGGCAGGATTCCCCCCCAAGAGTTGTGCATCTCTGGCTTCCCATTGTGTATACTGACCACTTGGCTCGGGGGGGGGTTATGGGATCAACACATGGAAACGGCTCTACGGGACCGACAGCTCTTCTCCCCCGTAACCCCCTTGTGGTTTTTCAGAGTGCAAGTTGCCAGGTGCTAACGCAGAAGTGACAGCCTTCCCAAAAGCATCCATGGAGAGCGTTTCAGAGTGAGCCTGACTCCAGAGAGCTCTAGTGAGGGGATACCCTTCCCAATATAATTTTTCTGTCTCTAACCGGAGCTTTATCCTGTTCATACAAATTTGTTCAGTGTAGGATCTATTTATTTATTTTATTAATTTGTTTTTAAATCAGTTCCAGGAGTGGTTGCTTTTATTTCTCATTTTTCCCAAAATTTTTATTTATTTATTTTTTAAGAAGTCCGTCTAGCAGACGCCCTCTTCCAAAGTGTGCGGTTTTGGCCACTGCTTCCCCCGCATTCTGCTAACCGAGCTGTACCCCGCCAATCCCCCCCCCCCCCCAGCAATTTTTCTTTCACAGGGAAAAGGGAATCGATTCCATGACGACCACAGGCAAACTAAGCGCCAACCTGCAGGGCTACATACCCGTCGGGCCCGGCCCAGTCAGGGCTCCACCCAAAACTGCAGGGTGCTCCGCTACACCGAAAAGCAAGCGTACCAGGACGACGCACGGGACCCTAATAAGTGATACTGGGGAGGGTTTTTTGGAGGGATTCTCACTGCACCTTTTCCATCCTCTTGGGTGGCAGGTCTTTGGGGCCGTCGATATTTGGCTTGGCCTGGGCGGACCCGCCGATTTCCTCTGGCTTGAGGGTGCCATAAGGAGAACTTCTCTGGGAGGAGTTTGCAGACGACCCCTGAGACTCAGCGCTCAGGTCAATGCCACTGTCGGCCTGACTCCCCTTAAACACCTGGGAATAGACACACAACACAAAGGCTGTTTTCACAAGTCCAATTGAGATGACAGGAGTTAAGCTGCTATCAAGTCCACTTGCGTTGTGGTTAAAATTTATTTCGATTAGCCATGGGACTTAGACCTAAAATTTGTTTGAAATTCAATAGTCCCTTCGTTTTTCCTCAAATACTACGCAGTTGATGCGTTTAATTTGGAGCAAATTTGGAATTTCTGCCTTTTTATTTTTCCCTCATCTCCAGGTTGGGGCTTATAGCCAGCATGCTGAGTCTCAGAGGAGAGGTGGGGGGGCAGGGAGAGGGACTTCTCCCTTGGCTGGCACCCTCTCACCAGGGCAACGTAGGTCCATAGAGAAGAGTTTGGGGAAGTAAACATGTGCACCCTGGGGGCTAATGCTAGCCGATGAAGAGTCAGGTGCCATTTAGGGAAAATCGCAAGAGGAAGAGCCCCGTGTTCACAGCTGAGCAGAAGGGCTGGCGTTTGGATTTCCTACGTAAGCGCTGCTGCTGGATCGATGTGCCATACAGACCTGCCATCATGCCCAAACCAGGACGGCCATCTGTCAGTTTCTTGCTGAAAATCTGTCACACTCAACCCTCATTCCTCAATCTCTCAAACTCCCAAAATCTTGCACACAACCACAACAAGCGCTGCACTAAACAAGAACAGTGGGGTACAAGTCTGCGCAGAGCCAACCTACCTCAGAGTTGGGTTCGGCCCCGGTGTAAGACACTGGCTTTGTCCAGGAATCTCCACCGGATGACTGGACAGCAAGAGCTGTGGGAAACGGCAAACCATTTTTAGGCCAGTTACCTCAGGACAGACCTACACATCTACCCTGGGATAGACTTGGTCATGAAAAAGACTAAGCACAGGCTACAGCTCCCCCAGTGGTGGGAGGGTGAAATGGTAAGATGAGGGATGTAGGGTAGTCGCAGGGCTGTTCTTACCTGTGCTGTTGTTCTCCCAGATCTCAGTGCCCAGGTTACTAGCCGATATCACTTCTTCTGACTGGTGCTCCAGAGAAATGCTCCCCTGCTTCTTCGCAAAGCGTGGGGGAATTTTTGAAGTGATCGTCCTGTTCTTAACAGGTACCTGAAGGTTGTTTGCAAGAAAGGGATGCTTTTAGATAAGTGTGTGCATTTCTTTCACACAATACTGGTCACTTTGTCCTGTACCCATATGACTGTACCTAAACAGAGCTGTCCCACAAGAACTGAATCAACAGTCAACTGATAGGCCACCAACCAAAAAATCCAAGCACTGGCAAACCTGCCAACCCTGATCCCTCCTCTGCTGAAGATTCCATCTTAAGCCAGGCTAAGGTTGTCAAGCTGGTTTAAGCGGTGTTTTCAACACTTCGTTTGTTTTAGCTGGTCGACCAGCTAAAACGGTCAGCTAGTCCACCAGTGTGGCCACCAGCTTTGACCAGCCACAGACCAGCTAGAAGTTCCAAAAACACAGCTTTAACCAGCTTAGAATCCCAGCTGGTTTTAGCTGAAATTTCCAGCAGGGTCCTCGCCTGCCACTGATCTACACAAGACATAAGTATGGTCAACAAACACAGTAAACTAGCTAGCTAAATCGTTAGTGATACTTGCAGGACGTGTCATAATTATAATTTTTCAGCAGTGAAACGTTGTGACGTTACGGAGGACAGGTTGGAGCATTACGCAATATCACTGTGATTGATGGCGTTAACTGGTTGGCTAACGTTGGGGAAAATGTCTGTCCCAGAGAAAGCCAATTTAGTTTTAACAGAAAACTTGTTATCCACGGTGAGATATCACTAGATGACAATTGTGAGGACAGAAAATAACCAGTCAATACACCAGCAAGCTAAAATATGAAAACCTTAGCTAACATTAGCTAGATAGGCCATTATCTCTCAATGGCAATCAGACATTTATTTTGCCATCTGTATAATGTTACATTTAATAATGGCAGTGATATTTGATTGACTAAGTTGCATAAAATGGTCTAAGAGCACTCTTACTTATGTGTCAATGGCATCAGTGACGATCAAATTCTTCCAGAAGACTGAGTAAACAGAACGACCGGAAAATGTGAAAATGGATCTTCTATGTCTTGCTGCAATGATGTACTTACAACTCATTTTAGCCGCAAATATACCAGTTACCAGTAAAAAAAAAAAAAAATGTATTTATGGACTCCCAGAAACCTTGTTATGCTTATGCGACTGACACACAGAAAAGGTTTAGCCAGCTAAGCGTTAGCTATGTGCATTCATCAACGTGGGACAGTTAACTAGCTGTTTATTCATCTTGTTTTGTGATTGACAGACAGCGAAGTTTAGCTAGATAACATTAGCTCTGTACACTCATCAACGTCAGGCAGTTAACTAGCTGGTAATAAACCTTAGGCATGCAAGTATTTTCAACACCGTTCAATTTCAACTTCCCACCCCTCCATTTACCTCGGTATACAGGAGTAGCCACAGAGTGCTGCCAACTTGAGCGCAAAGCATGGCAGCAACAGACCAGTGAGGGAGTGGGATTCATGACAGGGGGAGGGATAAGATATAGGATATACTGAAGTGTGTCAATGATCCATGCCTCGTGCCTGTATTGGTTCTGCTCCAAATGTTTCACCAGCTGAGACAAAACTGCAACGTGTGCAATGACATCTTTTTGCGTATTTTAGAGTGACAACTTGTACCAGCGTACTTTGATGTCAAAATGCGTAAATGGTATGCAAAATGCGTACAGGTCGGCAGGTCTCCACTGGTTGGCGATCCACATCTAAAAATACTTTAGGAACTAATGGAAAATACACTGAATATATAAGAATATTGTAAAAACGTCCAGCACTTCGTCCAGTGCTTAATGGCACAAGCACCAGCCATTCCAGGGCTGCGGTCCAATCCGCTAAATGTTCTGCCCTCCGGCACTACCACTTGGGGGAATCCCTTTGGAACCCGGAAGTTGTGTGTTGCTCGGGTGTGGTCCAATCCAATGCAAATTTAAGTCAGGAGAAGAAACCCTTCGAGTTATCCATCCATATCTACTGTATTTCTGGCAGCAGAGTGATGGTTTAAGGCTTGTTTGATACCTCAGACCCTTGTTGACTTACAGCCATTTAGCCAACCATGTGTTCCATACTATTCCCGTGTAATTTACAGCTTAATCTAGTCCCACCGCCCAATTCCCATAGAGATCCATTCAAATGCAGAGAGGTTATAGTATTGCTTCTAAGAGTACCTGGAAATAAGATATCAGGAGTCTTTTGATATCCTTTTATACAGAATCATGATGGCATCACCTGTTTGACCTGTTTTTTTTCACAGAATGAATGAATTCTCTAATTAAACTCCACACTGCTATTATTTTGAACATGCCCCTTTCAATGAATGAGTCAATTACTCAGAACAAGTAGCGTGCATGTCATGACAGTTGGGTCTGTTGTTTTTCTATTACAGTACTACATCTACAAGTAAATTATTTGCCATGCAGAAATATCACTGCTACTAATAACAGTGGTTCATCAGGTTACTGATGTTGTACTGCTATTTTTTTGAACACCACTGTATTTGATTGGGAGGTATTTTGTAACATACAAGTGTATTATTCCCCATTCTGCTGATGATGTCTTTTAAAGTGCGGTCTATCAACAAACTGATTGTCAATCATTTTCTAGTTTGCTCTTTTGCCAGAATAAACATTAAAATATTGGTTGGAGCTTGCCGTCTTATGAAAAGTTTTGCACAAACTAATTTGTCAATGGTCTACTGGCTTCTCTCGCTCTGGTGAATTTCCGATTCCAAGTGCGGTCCAATTGAAAAATAATCCAGCTGCCACCCTTGCTCCTCCCCGTCAGTTCAAGTTCTCGCGTTCTTTTGGTGCTACGTCACGTCCTCCTGAGGAGTTTGCGAGGGCAGAACATTTAACGGATTGGACCGCAGCCCTGGTCTTACAAAAAGCAGTCCACCAATAAGAAACCTCCTCTCCTGCTTCTAATAAAACTTGGAACGGCTCAGACTGCTATGCAGTGCGAGAGCCACTTGGACTCCTGGTAATGATGTACAGTGAGACTTATTGCCGCGCCCCCCACCCCCTCCATGACTCACTGGCGGCCCCTGCTCCTTCTTCCTGCGGTCTTCCTCCTGTTGGCGCCTCTGCTTTTTGGAAAGCACCTCCGGGAAGCCGTCCGGACCGGGCACAGCAGGTCCCACATCGCCCTCGACTGATGGCACAGACAGAGAAAGTCTTCTAAAGAGCGCAAATATCCCAGCATGCAACTCCTTTAAACTGTGGTGGTCCCATAGTCCCACATGTATGTTTTTAATTATTTTAAAAACATAAATTTGTTTGGCAGACATTATAATTATTAAAAAGTATTCATAAATAAGCAGAGGGTGCTGGCCATTTAAATGAATAGGTTAATTTTAGTTAAATAGACCTCACTCAGACTGCCCATAGATCAATTGACAGCAAAAGTACAAACTCCAAAGGAACAGAAGCACACTATTAAATACGCTCATGCCAACTGTATGTTACGTACAAGTTTGTACATTCCAGTGCGTTAAACCAGTGTTTCTCACATACGTGGGTAGCAGCTGGGGTCATACTGGGACAGGGGCTCGTCTTTGTCCCCCTTCAGCGGCCCAGTTCTAAGGTCTTTCTCAAACTTCTTCCCGGGGGGCTCGACCGGGATGGTCTGGGGGCTGTCCTCGGACTGCTCCACACTGTAGACGGAGCTGGAACTCAATCCCGACACCGTGTCCTCTGGACTCCTAGTCAGTTTCATACAGGAGACACAAAATGAGAAAAACCCGAAAGCGCACCACTGCCGACTAATTAATCACAGCATTATTTTAACGCTGATGAAAGGTACGAAGGCTTGTACAAAGCTGCTGTCATTTGGAATGCTTATCGGTTACCATATACTCTGAAATAAGTAAACACAATTGTTAAGTGTGGTAAGCACTAGGGTTGTCACGACATCCAATAATATTGGATATGGCGATATTTGAAAATATCGCAGAGATGACTGTCTGTAGCCACGATATTTAAAAAAATATACATTTAAAAAAAAATTATTATTGTTATTCTAAGGACAAAACATGTATACATACTTTTGAATAATAATATTGGTTGGAAATAATACACGAGTTTATATTTCAAAATTTGTATAACTCAAAATATTTGCATTATTGCATGTGCAGTGGCCTGCCCCACAAATCTGAGTGTTGCGTCCTTTCCCGCTCCATTTTCTATTTTAGTTCTGAAGTGTCTAGCCACGAGAAAAAAAATGTTTTTTTATTTATTTTTTTAAATTTTATACAGGGAAAAAAGATAATAGTACATAAGTCCTAAAATCTTTGGGCCCTACTCAGTACATTACTGGTTTACAGAGAGTTCCCTGTCCTACAGCATAGGGAAAGAAGAAAATAAAATAAATTGAGATGAACAGAAAATGAGGAAAAAATAACAGACAGGAGTAAAAAATCGATAGATGTACAGTAATTAAATTAAAATGTGAGAAATTTCAGAAAGAAATATGTAGAAACAATGAAAAAAAAATATAAATAATAATAATAATAATAAAGTGAGTGTTTATGGAGCAGACACAGCGTGATCTGAAATTAATTATAGTCTAGTGTTGACAGATTTGGTTATTTATAAGATGAGATTTGAGCTGTTTTTTAAAGTTGTTAAAATGTATATTTGTCCTTATATTTAATGGTAAATTATTCCATGATTCTGTGTTTCTATTGAAAAACGATTTTTGACCAAAATTGTTTTTGTATCTTTGAAGTGGATTTAATGCGTTTGTAATGGAACGGGTTTGTCTTTGTTGTCGGTTATTGGAATGACGTGGCAATAGGTTGTTAATGATCTGAGGAAGAGTATTGTTTTGTATTTTATGGTAAAGTTTTAGGTTCAGTAATATTTGGTAATTTTTTGTGAGATGAGTGACAGTACGGGATGTTGCAGTTGGCATTCATTTATACACGGATCCAAAGCTAATAACCATTTGATTCTCGTTTTTCAATTTGTTTTTAAAATGAATACAACATAACCATTCATTTCCTGTTTAATTTCTGTTTCTGAAACGGGAAACGATTGGCCAAAAAGTACACGGATCCAGAAGCAACGCTAAGGCTACTGCAATTAGAACTCAATGCTGCCACACGTGGTAATTACTTCTGTTCACGTTGTCATTAATCCGCTATAATTATATACGAAGGATAATGTTGAATATCACAATATTTCTTAAAGGCATATCAACGATATGAAAAAGGGATATTGTGACAACCCTAGTAAGCACACAGCTCCTCCTCTCCAGACTCAAGAGTAGACTTATGCTTAGTCATGCAGAGGTATTTCAAAGCTCCAGGGCTCCCTTGAAAAAGAGATGGATATCTCAATGGGACTAACCTGGTAAAATAAAGGAAATAAAATAAAAAGACAGTGGCAGTAGGTAAACGGTTTTGACTCATGCTATGGATTTACTTTTGTTTAAAAATAAGTATTTCATTTAGTTATTGTCTTTCTACAGGAGCAGTGTTATGAATCAGCATTGTAATGGTGGTATACATGCATTTCAGATGAAGAAAGCATTTCTGAATGAGCCAAATGATGTACAGTAGTAATGCATTGAAATGTTTACCTTTGAAATTGATGTTAGAATGACCCAATATTAATATTGAATCATTAACCAGAATAGTTACTTGCATTACTCTAGCCTTATTCCTCTTAATCAGGCTCTTATTTTGCAGCTATAAACTATAATTAGTTTTTATAATTTAGTTCTAAAGCCACAACCGGAATATTTTTCCGATTTATCACCATGTACTTTTACATTCACAGTAAATCTGTCCCAGAGTTTGGTACCACAGACATTGCTCCTATATCCAAACTGTGCCCAAACATTCACCTCTTGCTGTTGGGAGACATCCCATTCTGCCATCCGTCGCTCCTTCCAGATGACGGTGGTTTGGTTGAGGTGTCAGCAGGACGAGACAGCTTGCTCCCCTCCAGGATGGCAGGATCTCCTTTGCGGTTCTGCCGGTCCACCAGAGGGCGCTGGCTGGAGAAGCTCCGCTTGGAGAGCTCCCTCTTCTCCCCGCTGCCCAGTTCGCTGTGCCCCAAGTCTGAGGGGACGTCAGCCTGGGAGGGACCGCCACGCCTGTCCTGCCGGTCGTTTAAGTCGCTGTTATCCGAGCCAGACTCCCAGTCCTCTGCCTGGTCCTGATGGCTCCGTCCTCGGGGGTGCCCAGGCACACCATCCTCCCCGCCCTTGGGTCGTCCCGGCCAATGGCTGGCAAAGTCACCATTGACGTACTCCTCACCGTTCCACTGCCCACTGGGCTCCTTCTCCTGTCGCAGACGGCGGAAGCGTGGGGGCTTGTCCTGGCGGGGGGGCCGGCGCCGTCTCAACGGCCGGTTGTCAGGGTTGTCACCGTCAAGGTAGTAGTCACCGGCTTCCCCACCTCGATCCTCCATCCCGTTTTCCGCAAAGGAGCCTGGGTACTTCTGGCCATACTTCAGGAGTTCGCGATCCAGTGGCCTCCTCTGAAAGGTTTCTGTCCCAAGCCCATAACCATTTTCCTGTGCGGGGCCACCTCCAAACTGCCCGCCCCTACCCCTCCAGCTGGACATCTCACGGGATCCAAACCCGCGGGTGTACCCGCTGTTAGTAAGGCGTGGGGGCAACGAGCGCCCAAACCCTCTGGTGACTTTGGACTTGTCCCGGGATTCACCGCCACTGCCCTGGTCATCCGTGTACACTTTGTTGGACCTCCAGGAGTCACGGTTGTCCACCTTCCTGGTGCTGCCGGACTCAGGGTACCCTGTGGCATCCCCGTTCTCTGAGCCCTTCTGGCGCCGCCGCTTGGGCAGCTCCTCGTACTCTGAGGTCTCGCTCAATGTCTCGCTCACGTTGCGGCGCCTTGGCTTCCCTCTCTGCGCCGCGTCCTCAGGCTTTCCAAACTCTCGCAGCCCACGACCCCTGCCCCCCCTCTGGGCCCCGACACTGTTGCCATAGCCTCCCCTTGGGTTCTCGCCACCACGCCCTCCACGGCCGCCTCCGCGTGAGTTAAACTCCCGGAACCCCCTCCCACGGCCCCGCCCTGACCCTCTGGCTCCGCCGAATGCCTGTTCCTCATCAATGAAGATCCAGTTGTTTCGGCGTGGGGCTGGTGGGTCCCTGCTCTCCGACGGGTCCCTGTCCTCCAGCAGGTCCTCGGTAGGGGTGCTGATCTTCTCCGCCTTCGTCAGGACTGGGGGATGCTTTTCCTCTGGCGCAGCTACAACTGGGGGGGCCGAGTAACGGCTGCTCAAGGGCTGACCAGCATCCTTCTTCAGGTCATACACGTTGGTGAGAACTTCCTTCTCCAGTCGGTACGGGACAGGCTTCTCCTCCGGCTCCACCTTGGGCTTCTCGTTTTCCTTGTCCTCCACCTTCAGGGCTTTCAGTACCGGTTTCTTGATGGGCCCGGTCCTCCTGGTCAGGGTCCTCCCACTTGACTCAGACGGCTGGCTGCCAATGCTGCTGCCGGAACCTGGGTCCGACCACTGCGACTGGACCCCTCCCTCCTTCTTGAGGGGGACTTCGGCCCTCCAGCAGTCTGATTCAAAGCCCTTCTCCTTGCTGGAACTGTCAAATGCCTCATCCCGCAAGTCGGAGCTGTCTTTGTGGTACCGGCTGTGACCAAACTCCTTAGGTTCAGGGACGGGATAGTCGCACTCGGCGGGCTGGGGCCAGCCCGGGCCGGCGGGTGGCGAGGCCTCGTCCTGCAGCACGTTCCGCCCAGACTCTCCAAAGGCCAGGTCTGACCTCCTGGTCTGCCGGTAGCCCTGGTGGGGGGGTTCGTCAGCTGGGATGTCTCCAAACTCCTTTCCTCTGTCCTCGTAAGAGTCTTGTTGGGAACACGTCCTCTCACTCCTAAGCAACAAAAAAAAAAATGTTATATCTATATATATATATATAATAAGCATGTGAACATTTCACAGGTAACTACAACTATTTGACAACTGTTCACCATTTTTTGAGTATTATGCTACACGAATAAGACTTGAAGACGAAACTCTGAAAACTGTAGAACATACAGGAAATGTTTTAGCAGTCAATCGTTTGGACAGCTTCTGTCAAAGTGTATATGCTGTGGACAGTCCCTTGTCAGGCAATTTAATTCTGCTCAAAGTAACGGAACTCAAATGCATAACAGCAATTCCTTTTTACAGATACGCAAACAGGTCAGCGAATGCCGCCATCCTGGTGGCCACTCACCTATCCTCGAAGCGGCTCATCTCCTTGCTCTCGTGTTGTCTCTGGTAGGGTGGGGTGAAGCTGCGGGTGGGGGCAGGCGGGTAGCTATCCTGGCTCCACACGGGGTAGGGCTCGGTAGAAGGGGCCCGACGCTCCTGGAGCATGCTGGGATGGCAGCCCTCGTCGGAGGCAGATCCTGGGCTGTTCAGGTGGTCCGTTTGCATCGTGGGCTTCATCATCCCTGGACCAAAAAAAGGGTGAATAAAGGGCCAAGGAAAAATGGCTTTTCGATGTATTCCCCAGATAATAACTGCATCGCATACATTTGGAAATTGAAGGTTTTTTTTCAAATTTTTAGATTGAATGCAAACTTGTCGCAGCATTATGAGATGACGCTATACAATTTACATCGATTGAGAATCTGGAGACACAGACATTTGCATGTGAATTACTAAGATCTGCCTTGTTTGCACTGCATGTCGAAAGTAGGGGTTATTTGAACACTTGAAAGACTTATAAAAGTGGAGTTCCACAGCACAGGACTGTTGGGTTACGTTTCACACACCTGAAGAGTGAACAGGAGTGGGGTAGTAGTCCACAGGGGTGCGCCCCTGGGTCATGCGGGGGTCCATGTAAGGGGGCATCATCATCCAGCGGGGGTCGAAACCCAGAACGTGAGGGGGGTAGTACCCACGCTGGGGGTGGGCAGCACTGGACTGGGCGGGGTTACCTGCGGGCTGCTGCTGCCAGTGTGGCACCTTGTACACCTGGTCCTGGAGGTTGGAATTCATAGGCTGATCAGCCAATCAGATCAGCCAATATAGACAAATAGCACAGTTAGCTGTCAAAAGTACAACGCAAAGGATGCAAAGTAACTTGTTCAATCAATAATCATAATAAGAAATAAGAAAAGCGAGGGACAAGAGACTGACTGAACAAAGAAAAGTGCAGAAATTCATATTCTATCCAATTCTATGCAAGGATAAAAATGGCTAAAATCAGAACACTAGATCAGATTATACAAAAGCTAATTATACATAAGCTAGACTGAATACTCCCAGTATTCCCATGCTAAAAACCAATCCAGTCATCAGATACGTGAGCCAACAGTGGCAAACATACCATGCTTTAAAAATGGCTGAAAGTGATTCCGATCTACCCTGAAATTTAGCATGATAATTAAGGGCCAACGGGTTACATTACATTATAGGCATTTAGCAGACGCTCTTATCCAGAGCGACTTACATAATTTCTTATTACATTTATCCATTTATACAGCTGGATATATACTGAAGCAATTCAGGTTAGGTACCTTGCTCAAGGGTACAACGGCAGTGTCCTACCTGGGAATCGAACCTGCAACCTTTCGGTTACAAGTCCAGTTCCTTAACCATTATACTACACTGCCGCAAGGGTTAAAGAGTATTCTCAGCACTGCAAAGATTGGCCAAAACCTTCACTGTTAATTTGGAAAACATCTGTTCCTTTCAACAACGTGATTAGGAAATTAGCGCTTGGCCTTGGGGAGATGTCATATGGGGGGGGGTGGGCAGGTTGCCCTCACCTGCTGGTGCTGCTTCTGGAAGCGAGGGGGGAGAGACTTGGGGTACTTCCCGTAGTCAGGAACCGGGGATGCAGGCCCTGGGCCGTCGTCCTCACTGCGGTAGTTGGCGGAGTCATCCTCTCTGTAGTCATGGACAGAGTACTGCTCCGGGGGTATCTCCACTGGCTCTGTGAAAGGGCGGTACAAAAAGTCAGATTTTCCAAAGATGCCCCCCATGCCCAAATCTTAATGTTTTTTAATGTTACAATACATAGGCTATTCTATAGACTGTAATAGTAGGAAGCAACCTGGTCAATGGCCCCTTTAAAATAAATTCACACCACAGACTAATTTCACCAAGCTAAACAACAAGGTGTCACTGTGAACACTGGCAATACATCAGATGGTTTCACCAACAGAGGCTTTCCCAATTTGAAGGCATTCATGGTGGTGGCTGGATGCAAATGTAATAAGCAAGGCCTATTCCAGTGTAAACTTGAAGCATTGAAACATTGGTGAAGAAGTCATTTCAATAGCATTTTAAGGTCCAAACCACTCTGGACTAATCCTGACTTTCAGTATGAAAAATACTGGTACCAATGTGTAACCATACCAAACCAGCGAGGTATACTACGAAACAGTAAACTGGATCACTCCACTGAGTAAAACCAAGAAACCTCCAAAATCTGGAACATGGACTGAAGTAAAAAGGGCTGTTCTGTTCTGGGTTTTACTCAGTAATGCAGTAATCCTGCTTCATAGTATACCCCCCAGATGACCCAATCCAGACATTTTAATTCCAATTTACTCATAGCAACACCCAGATTGGTTTACCTACATCCACACTGGACAGACTGAGCGCTAATGAGAAAGATGTTCTTGTCATGACTGACCATTCCCAATACAAACCAGTGGGGCTATTTCACGAAGAGGGATTAAGGAGTTAGCCGGCTAACTTTTGTAAATAATTTGAAGTAACCCAGGCTCTCATCCAATTGGATGTAATCAAAATCAAAGTATTTACATAAGTTAGCCTGCTAACTCCTTAATCCCGCTTTGTGAAATGCCCCCCTGGTCACCTGAGGAAAAACACCTGTCCGTGTTCTCACCTTTAGTACCATACTGCCAGCTCTCCTGGTGGAGTTTCGGGGAGTCCTTGCTTGGCGAGGGTGGCGGCTCTTTGCTGTCGGGGTCCCTGGGGGCTGCCTCAGACCGGAGTGGGGGCCTCTCACTCTTGCCGAACTTCTCGTCCAGCTTCTTGAGCTTCTCGGCGCAGGCGGCCAGACGCTCATCGCGGGCGCGCCGCTCCTCCTCCTCGCGCCGTCTCCGCGCGCGCTCCACGGCCTCCGAGAGCTCCGGCGAAACGAACTTCCCCCGGGCGGCCGGCCGCTGCAGCTCGTCCTTGTCCTCCACAGAATCGCCGCGGTGGAGCCCGCTGCCACCGCTAACACTTGCCTTCTGCCGGAGAGTGGACGCATAGAGCCGTCGCTCTTATCCAGAGCAACTTACGCTGCTCACATTCTTTACACACAATACATTTATACAGCTGGATATGTTAAGGTGTGAAATTAGCACCTGCCACCAGCCAAATGCTGATATAATTTTGATTGTGGCTGCTAAGATTTGTACTCCAGCAGCCAGTTTGGCAGGTAATCAACCAGGTTGTTATATTGTAAAAGGTAATGGCAGGTAAAATGTTGAAAATGGCAAGTGATTTTTAGAATCTCTGGCCAATGGGTTTTATAAAAAAATTTTCAAAAAAGGTTAACTTCACACCCTGATATTTACTGAAGCAGTTCAGGTTAAGTGCATTGGATCAAGGGCAAAACCACAGCACCCCACCTGGGAATCCAACCCACAATCTTGGAACTGCAGGCCCAGGCCCTTGACTGTTACACTACACTGCCACCCGTGGACATAGTGGGGGGTGGCAACTGATGAGTCACTGAGGGGGGGGGGGCCAACACAACGAGACTCGCGCAGAGCCCTAAGGCAGTGTTGTCAGTGCATAGATTGGCTTAATTCACTGCACAACACTTCACTACACATCCCCGCCCTCAGCAATTACCCGAAGAGCCTGTATCTTTCACAGCCTGGACATTTACCACTGGGGTCACATCAGCTGTAGCTGCATTTACAAGGTCACCTAGTGCTGCTCTCTGGACAAAAAAATAATTAGGCTAATCAGCTTCAGGGCTGTTTTTCCAACACATCCAATTTATTTGGGAGATTGCGGCTGGGAAATGTCCGTTGCTGGTGCCAAGGTGGCAGCGAATGGGTGTCCTGCAGAGGAAAGTTTGTTTGCACCTGACAAAGCACTTTCCCCAATTTATTTTCTGAGTGCGGACCTTACCGGCGCTAGGGGGTGGTCAGCAGGGGTGAACCTGCTGCTGGTCTTCCTGGGGGGCTGATGCTCCTGGTAGCGGTGGCGCGTTTCGTCCTCAAGGCCGTCCTGGATGTACACCGCCTCTCCTGAGCCGAGTGAGCACTGCCGTTCCCTCTCCTGCTCCCACTCCAGCCTGGACAAAAAACCCACAGGTACACACGGTCACCGACCGCCAGTGTCCGTCACCAGCTACGCACCATGACCAACAGTCATCATCCTTCACCAGCTACACACCATGACCAACAGTCATCATCCTTCACCAGCTACACACCATGACCAACAGTCATCATCCTTCACCAGCTACACACAGGGTGGATACCAATCGCTTATTTTATCCGTCCTCTTCTCCGCTGTCCTCGCCTGACCCGGAAATCGACCGATAAGCGATTGGAATGAACCCCTAGTCACCAATAGACAGCCATGCAAAACTGCAAACAAGGTCAGAGGTAAAAGGGGCGCAGAGCGGTCGGACTCACCACTTTTTGTTCTTCTCGTTACACAAGTGCTCCTCCTCATCATCGCTGAATTTCAGTTTCTCGCCGTAGTCCACTTCCTCGTGGAGACCTGCAAAGGGAGCCAACTCGTTTCAGACACCTGGATCGCTCTCACTGAGAGCAGAGCTAGTGGACTGTGGCAGCAACGTTCGGCCCCGAGAGAATCCCACTGTAAAGGCCAGTTTATACATCTGCCCTCACTACAGGTAGAGTGTGGGCTGAGAGCTCATTTTAATCAGGCGGACAGCTACTCTTCTACAAAGAGTACAAAACAAACATCATTTCAGTGGAATTCCCCTCTAACAGCACTTTAAAAATAAATAATAGTAAAATTATAAATCATGTTATTTTTAGGGGATGACTTGAGTTATTGCTACATGACAGTGTTTTGCATTTCTTTTTTACAAATATTTTACTTTAAAGAGTTTCCATAGCACACTAAAAAATGTACAGGATTTTTTAGTGTAGGGTATAGGCTACTGTTGCACTGAATAAGCTGGCAGTTTACAACAAAATGTGGATCTACTGGATCTCTCAGTTTTGGCTGAGAGTTAGATGTTTCAGGACTGAAATGATCGTAACTATACTTACTAGCACTACTCGTGCTGTTAGTGTCACATAAAATCACATTTCCATCTGATGATGGTTGTATTTTGATAAAGTTTTTACTTGCTTTGTTATTTACCGTTTGTTATAATATACGTATTCCTTATTTGTTTCAAATACTAGTTACTCTTGTATTCTGTAACACGATTTGCTCCATGATTAAAAAAGTATTTACTAGCCTACTATTAAAGGGTAATTCCACTGAAAAACAACATTAAGCTTATTTAACAGATCAAGGCGCAACAGACTGAGTCGCTGTCGCGGACCAAATCATTCAGTGAACCAAAATATTGACAGCTAAAGTTACAAATTCGGTAGAGATATACGTCAAAATGACATATACCTCTACCCTTGAAAAACTACCGCTTTTTAAAAAAAGTATAAAAATATACTCTACTGGCATAGGTTACTGTAGGCAAGTGCGCTGATTCAGACATGGCCAGAGAGGCGGTGAACCTGTTGTTACAACTGTAAACAGTATTACAAAGAGTTCTTTGCCAAGTTACCAATTCCCAGTACAATCGCTTCTAACGATTTTGTGGACCATGCACTGGATGACACCTTCCGAGAAATTTTGCTTAATTCGGAGGTTGAAGGCTACCGATTTGAGACCAAATACCCAGCTGAGGAGATTAGTCGAAGGCGTGAGGCAGCAGCCGAACCGGGAGGGCCTCGGGTAAATGGTGGTGGACCGGGAGGAGAAATTAATAACTAATAAGTGTTGCAGACTTCGGGCTAGCTAGCGGTGCAGCATGGGCTGGACTAGAGCAACGCATTTCTCTCCTGTGGGGAAAAAAGACTGATATGGACACATATAATCGACGGATAAGAACATGAAATAATCATGAGCAAAAAGCAACACTGTTACCTCCAACAAAGCCAGAAAGGAGGTTTTGCAACAAAAAAAAAGCTCATCATGTAGGTTAAATTCGTTAGGCTAGTTAATACCTACCACTTGTAACAAATAAATCTATACTCTCAGTACATTGTCATACAGTTTATTTCTAATGTGACAACTACTACTACATTCTAGAGCTCCTAAACTTTAAACAGCATGTTTAAAATATTGCTGAATAATATTATTATTGCAATAATATCACATTCATAAAAAAGTATCTCAAGCTCAATCTTTTGCGGAACTCACTAATGTCGCCCTGCGAAGAGATTCCCTCAGTATCCGCACATATCGCTACGGGATCCTTTGGAAAGGATTTGGATTGGAGACGCCTTTTTCCACAGCCAAGGAGTTGATTGAAACATATAAAAGCACTGCCCTTTGACCAATCAACTCCTTGGCTTTGGAAAAAGGCGTCTCCAATCCAAGGATCCCATAAAGACATGTGCGGACAGTTCCGGAAAATGATTTTAAACATGCTGTGTCAAGTTTTAAGTTCAGGAGCTCTAGAATGTAGAAGTACAGTTGTCACATTAGAAACAAACTGTATGACAATGTACTGAAAGTATAGATTTATTTGTTACGAGTGGTAAGGTGAATAAGGTATTAAACAAATTTAACCTACACGATTAGCTTCTTTTTTTTTTTTTTTGCAAAAGCTCTCTGGCTTTGTTGGAGGCTTTTTGCTCTTATGATCGTTTTATGTTCTTTGTATCTGTCCATTATATCGGTCAGTATCAGTCTTTTTTTTCACCCCCACAGGAGAGAAATACACTGCTCTAGTAGCTACAGCCCATGCTGCAATGCTATAGGCTCGTCGTTGCAGACTTTTATGGGAACGCGCACGTACCTTGATTAATAACGCCCGTGTTGACTTTGCAAGTTGATAACCATGTTCGTAGTACCGATTAAGCCAGATTGCGGTGGTTAGGCTTTGTGAAGCCAGCTAACGCAAAGAAACCCTGGCTATGTTAAGCTTCCTTCGTAGGATACCCCCCCGGGCATGCACGTGGGAGGCCTTTAACACAAAGAAGACTGGCGCAGTTTTAAAACGAAAGCTTGCCATGTTGCTCCCCGTTGCTTACCTGCCCAGCCATCCTCGCAATCATTGTCCAGGTCGTCCAGGTCCTTCAGATCCTCTGGGTTAATGATGGCGGGACGAGGGGCTCGGTCGCCGGGCCGACGGATGGGTCGAGACGAGGGCCGAGGGGGACCGCGGGTGAAGCGGTTCTCCCGCCTGACCTCCCCGCTAGAGGGGGAGGCGAGGACGGAGAGAGAAAGAGAAAATGTTAGGAACCCACCTGGAAACCCTTCTTTTTTTTTTTTTTAATGCTCTGCACATAAACAATGACTGAAATTTGTTAAAACACCTCCCGACTTTTCCCCAGGTTTCCCCAAAATGGCGGTGTGGCGATGGGCCTTACTTGACAGATTCGGGGCCGGGGAATGGCGGCCTGAATGCGGGCCGGGCTTCAAAGCGGACCGGGGCAACCACAGCGGCAGGGCCATGATCCTGGGACAGGGGCGAATCCCGGTTCTCTTTGGGGCACATCTGCAGAAACAGCCGGGTCACTGAGTGCACTGGGACACACTGCACCACAACCCACCCCACACAGATCAGCAACATGTACACACCTACTGCCTCTACGGGACCTACGCTCCTGGGCAGCCCGCCGCGTGGTACTTACGAAAGCGGGCAGCATGTCGTGGTAGACAGTGGTTGGGTGGTGCTGCTGGTACTGCAGGACAGAGGGCGCACTCCTCCGCAGCGACAGGGCGGGGCGCAGCGTGGGCTCCTTGGGCTCAGAGACAGGAGGGGGAGGGGGTGGTGGGGTGGGGGCGGCGGTGGGGGGGGGGAGGAGGGGCCGACACCTCAGCTGGCCCGCTGCTCTTGCCCTCGGGTTCGGAGGAGAGCGGGGCGGGCGCGGTCGTAGGGTGCAGGTTCCTCCCGCCACCCTCCCGCCAGCTCGTCACATCTGCGGGGAGGGGAGACACAGAACAGATTTTGTCATTACGGGCCTGGAGGACGCACGCACGCACAGCTGCTAAAAACACACGCTGCAGTATGAAAGTGAAGAATGCCCATCTCTTTCTCAAAAGCTAAGCAGAAAAAATGTGCAGCCCATACATCCCCACGGACTATTCCCTGCCATGGCTCTCTCTGTACTGTGATCCCTTCTGTCTGTAACCCCCAATTTTCCGGTTTTAATAAAATGAAAAATGCATCAGGAGGGCAAACCGAATGCTCTCTCCAAACAAACAAAAAAAAACAAAAAAAACAATTCTATTCATTAAGCCCACATTTCCCGTACAGAACACAAAGCTCTTCCAACCGCCCTCCTAGTCTTATTGTAATGGTGACAAACTGCAAACGCATCTCAGTAGAGAGCCTTATGTCTCAGAGGAGGAATGCTCACTTGTTATCCAAGAAAAAAAAGCAGAGTTCAACTCCTTACATAAGGTGTGTATAGAGTAAAGCAGGTAAAGCCAAAGACGGTCACCAAGCAGAGTATTTGCGCGCGTTGCGATGTAAAGCTTGCTCGGATCTTACGGACATGGTCCCCAAGCTGTCAGTGAGATTCATTTAAAAAGGAAAACTCCAGGCCAAAAGAAGTTACATCATTAGTAAACGTGTTGCAGCAATGCCAATGTACAATTAATTCCAGGATTTATTATCAGATATGCGCAATACATTTTCATTTATCGCTATTCACAAATTTACCAGTGGCTACCCTGCCAGGCTTCTTCCGGATCCGTTCCAGTGTGTTATTTTCCTACGTTGCCCAGAACGACTTTTGCCACCTCCCCTTCATGAGAATGTTAGCCAAGGCTAAAAGCAAAGTCGGAGATCGTAGCCACGCCTACAATCACCCTCGAAGCCACGCTGTTGCATTCTGGACGACTGAGGCAGCAAGCACGGCAAAAATTGGCATGTCCCCTTGATAAATGATTGATTTCTCCCAATAGGAGTATTGCAGAAAGCTGGAATTCAAGTCAAAACCCCTGACTCCTTGTCCCTAATGGGCTGAAGCGAATATGTGATACTTGTAGTTGGTGCCTTAGCCAGTTGAAGACACACACTCATATTAAACATTAAACATCACGTCGTCTACAGAAAATCGAGTTCAGCTTCCGACAACTTAAATGCGACACAAAACAGGCACCAAATTCTAACAATGTCAAAGTGTTATAGCCTGGAGTTTTCCCCTTAAACAGCTTAGGGTATATAATACACTCTGTAGTCACTCACTCACGCCAGTCACATTTAAACACTTTGCACACGAGGTGCATAGATCAAATCGGTACGCGCGTTTGTTTTCACACATTAAACAATTTAAATCCCACATCTAAACATGTGTTTGGCTAAACTTTGAGTGTGTTTGGGAAGCACTGAATTCTGGGAAGCGGCCTTACTCTGAGGGCGGAGGCTTGGTCCTGGCCCATACGACAGATCGAAGGCGCTTCTTTCCTTGCCAGCCTTGTCCTGTTCCCCAGCTGCCTTCAGCGTTGGAAATTCCTCGTGAGAGAAGGGCTGCAGTCGGTTTGAGGCCCTTGAACCTGTGGCAGTGGTGAAGTATAACGGGTTAGGGAACGAGGTCCTATTCCTCGGTAGGGCACTGGTCGTTGTGCCCTTAAGCAGAGTACTTAACGCTGGCATTTCTCACTGTTGCTATGACAATGTTGACCGACACCGCTGCAGTCCCGTTTTGTGCTTGAGATTCGTTCACATTTTAGCATCTAACAGATTCACAACTTAACTAACACCGTATCCATTTATACAGTTGGATATATATGGAAGCCATTCAGGGGTACAACAGCAGTGCCCTACCTGTGCCCTCAAGTGGAAGCTGTTGTACCCTTGAGTAAGGTACTTAACCTGAACGGCTACCATATATATCCAACTGTATAAGCGGATACGGTGCAAAAGTGTTAAGTTGCCAATCTGTTAAATGCTAAAATGTAAATGAATCTCAAGCACAAAACGAGACTGCGGGGGTGTCAGTCAACATCATCATAGCAACAGTGAGAAATTCCAGCGTTCAGACCAAACTAGTCACGGATAGAAGGGGTTAGAGGCCCCTGCTTTTCATGATTTTCATGTCCATCCGTTTACATGAAAGAACAATCCACAGACTTCAGAGAATAGGTGACATTTACCAATTCACCGCACCACAAACACTCTCTGACTGCAAGCAGACCAACAATTATGGAGCTAAGCATTACTTTGATCCATTTTACCCCACTATTGACTATTTTTTTAACAATGCTCTGAAATTTAAAACCTAAAACGCATGAATGAAAAACCTTACATTTCTAATTAAAGGACAGAATAGTCCGAGAAGAACTCCACCGAAAGCGACTTATTAGTTTGCGGACGGACACAGGCCACTCACCATCTCGTTCTACTGCCTTTCCGTTTAGTTGTGCCCATTGCTTTGGTCCACCAGTATTTGTGTTCTGCAGGAAATGAATTCACACCGTTAGTCCTCACAGACAGGAAAAGAATGTTATCAACAATGATGTCCCCACACAACACAAAAGTGTGCGACAAAGTGGAGGAGGGAGAAAAGGAAACGCACAAATATTATTAATAAATAAGACACCACACAACTGTCTCTTGCCTTGTGTTGCTATCGGCAACGGCTCCAGAGTGGACTGCAACATTTTGCTGAAAGTGGCTACATTTCTGCCACCACCGAACAAGGGGCAGTGTCTGAATCAGCGCCATCACTCGGTTTGTTGAGAACACGGGACGAGAAAGTAGGCAAAGTTCTCTAAATATTGGGTACTTAAAATGCCCGGATGACACTTATTTCTGGGGATTCACAGAGTATATTCGGAAGAATACTTTTCAGGAAGTAAACGACCATTAAAAAATGAGGTGCAGCTTTGCTGACGTTTTCCTTCAACAAGGGCGAGACGTCTTGTGACACTTCCACAGTATAGCTGGAAAAGAGTACGGAGGATATTTTTGCATACTGCAGGTCACGTACTAAACAGTATGCAGTAAACATGACACAATTGATAGGGCTCTGATTGGGACACAGGCATGTTGTTTGACAAACGGAACCAAAACCACACAGGCTGCAACAGGCCTGTTACAGGCTTCGTAACCCACCGCGACAGCAGGACTGCTACAGGCTTCATAACCAATGGCGACACCACGCCTGGTACAGCCTTCCTAACCAACGGCAGAGCTTCGTAACCAATAGTGATAGCGTGCCTGGTACAAGCTTAATAACCAATGGCAACAGCACGCCTTGTAGGGGCTTTGTAACCAATGGCAACAGCACAACAGGTACAGGCTTCGTAACCAATGGCGACAGCAGGCCTGGTACGGGCTTCGTAACCCACGGCGACAGCGGGCCTGGCACAAGCTTCGTAACCCACTGCGACATCAGGCCTGGTACGGGCTTCGTAACCCACGGCGACAGCGGGCCTGGTACGGGCTTCGTAACCCACGCGTCTCGGCGGCTCAAACGACAGATTAAAGACATGGCATGTGGACCCACCTCCTGGTTCGCTAGCAGAGTCGGCTTCTGAAGATTGGAGACAGATTTGTGAGAAGGCAGCGGAGGCAGCGACTCCTGCGGCTGTGTTGTTGATGCAGTAGAACTGTGGGGTGGGAAAGAGGATCAAAACCGGGGCCGCAATCACAGATGCCCTACACACATACAGATGCACTACACATGTACAAGTGGCACCAAGGCCAATTCACATATTCCTTTTGAAATGTTTCTGCACATATATATATATATATATTTTTTAATAATAATAAAACATTCATTGACACATTTCCTTTTGCAGAGGAATCGGTGATGTATACGAGAACATGACATAGCATTCATTTATGACCGTGTTCACTACTTTTTGTGAACCCCTTATATGGATGTGCTGGGTGTATTCAAGAGCTGCACCAAATTCAGCACATCATTATTTGAAAGAATACTGACAAAATGACAAATAAATTGACACAACAGATATTTAGCATAAGACTTGTAGTACTCGTTCAACAGAAACAAAAGACGAATAGTTGCACACCAAGTTATAAATCTATCTGGAATAAAATGGAAATATTTCAAGCAGTTCTCTCATTTCTGTCTATTCCTTGTGTCTCCAGAACGAGCTGGGAGATCTACCAAGCATCTTTCTAAGACTGATATTTTTCTTACAGATAATATTTCTCCCAGATTGAACATGTGAATACAAGTAATCTGGTGTGGTTTTGTTTGTCCGTAGAGGCTGCGGTGCACACAAAAAAAAAAAGGCGTGAAAAGCTGCTGAAGCGCCGTCGTCATGCTGCACATTTTGCACGTTAACAGACTGTTCCCTGCGCTCAACACAACCTCCTGCTCATCTTGGCTGTGCTGCTGCCGCCCACGCACAGGTACAGCGCAGGCTGACTGACAGTCTTACACTCCACTCCCACTCACCTCTGCTTTCTCTCACACACACGGGGCTCTTTTGTGAAACACACACACACACCTCTTTTGTGACGCACGCTCACACAGATACATGTATACACACACAGGGCTCTTTTGTGAAGTTCTCTCTCTCACACACACACACACACACACACACACACACACACACACACACACACACACACACACACACACACACACACACACACACACACACACACACACACACACACACACACACACACACACACACACACACTCTCTTCTGGATACGATGAAAATGAAACCCAATCTACATACCCATAGGTATCCTTAGACTCCACCCATGTACGATGTCACAGACGCACTCCTAAAGTGCCGCCGCAGGCCTATTTCACCCCCTTTCCCCAAACGGCACTCCACCGCTCTCCTCACCTCTTTTGATCTGGTTGTTCCTGCTTGTTTGCCCATCCTGTTCCGTCTTTGGGCACGATAATCACATTTGGATCGTTTCCTTTGTTTTCGGACTTCAGACTCGGCAGGTGAGCGGGAGGCGGCATGCGCCGGGCTGCGGCCACTTTGCCAAGACTCTGCAAGCCATGTCGAGGAACAACTGGAGAGGGGAAGGGGGGGGTTAAAGCCAGCGGTGTCTCGTTTTGGAACAGACAAACGGTGCCATAGGCCCGAACAGGCTTTCCACTATACCACAAATAGTATGCCGCCAACCACACAGGAGGGGTCGGCTAACATAACTGCATTAAAATACACAACAGGTACATTTTGTGCTTTTAAAGTAATATCCAATCTTTTTTTCTTTTTTTTTTAACCCTTGTATTATGTTTACATTTTATGATGCCATTTATGTTTGGGGTCAAATTGACCCCAAAAGTTTAAACTGACTCAAAACTATTGTAATAGAAAAATTGACACTGTCACATTTTGTGTCTCCCCCAATTGACTAGCCTTTTATCCCTAAGTATTAAAAATCTGTGATGAAACATCTAATTTTAGAGCCTGAGGTAATGAACGTTTGTGAAGTTTAAAACCTATATGGGAAAGTGCCACAAGAATTACCCACAAGAAATCTAATTAAAACGAGTTAAAAACTAAAAAAGGTTGTACATTTTCTTCCATTTTATACAGCTACCCCACCAATGCCACCACACAACACCTTTTATACAAAGTTGTTATAGGACTTTTAAAAATATAGCATTATGTTTATTGTGCGTTTACTATTTAATCCCAACAAATTAGGAAAAATCATAGTGTCAAGATAAAAAAAATAAGGTTAACTGGTTTTTAAGAAAGGTCAAACATTGAATTTGGTCAAATTGACCCGGAACATAATATGAGGGTTAACACTGGCAATTTAACAGTTTAACACAAAGCAAATGAACGCAATTCCAGAGTAATTGTTCCGTAAACTTTGGGAGGCACCTTACCTGTAGTTTTCTGAGTTTCTATTGACTTTCCCTTGTACTTATCAAACAGGCTGAGCGAGGAATACTTGCTTTTCCCATCCTTGGACTTGGTAATTTGCCCTAAACGATCGGACATTGCGATGAAATGTCATCGAGTATGGAAATTTTTCTTTGCACCACTTCCTATGTGTCTGTTTCTGTGGAGAGGGAGACAAAGGGAGACCTTATAATAAACACAGACAAAAACTGTTGGATAGACAAAACAAAGAACACAGAAGTAGCTTAATAATGTGTTTAATGCTCTGTGGAATTTGTATAATCAAAAAACACCTTTGGCATTAATGTCCAACAACATTAAAGGAATATTCACACAATTACCTCTGGACAGAACAAGACATCTACATGATGATCAACATTTTTTAATTTTCATAAAACAGCTTAAATTCTATTAGTTCAAATCTAGGGAGAGTCTTGCCCAGTGCAACAGAAAACAAAAAAAAGATTTGAGAACTCCAGGATTTAAAAACAACTGCCACAATCTTATGACTTTTCCAAAAGCTGAGAAGCCGTTCCCCCCCCCCCCCCCCGAGTTCCCGGATAATATCTCCAAAACTGCCGTGGGGTCAGAGAGTTTCTGAAAACTCCTGTGAGGGCTTTCAAAAATATCACATTCAACCAAAAGTAAACCTTGCACAGAATGCTACCGATTCATAAAGAAACCTGAATATCCTTTTAATTTTGCAGCCATGGGGAGTTGCATTTAGTAAACTGTGTGGACAGGATTTTTTTGAGCCAAAAAAAACCACTAGCATATATCCCTGAGATTCCCTCCCCTTCAGAAAAGGCATCATAGGATTATGGCTCACAGAAAATATACCGCTTCAACGCATCTGTAAGAACAATCTTTTTGCGACAGAGGTAAAATTACCCAGTAAATACAGCGATGAACCAAAGTTTAATCACCCAGAGATGTAACCATCTGAAAAACAAAAGACAGTCTAAAACCACTTGCATGTACAAGTACTGCAAAGTAACTTTCTCTATTCCCATTAGTTGAAAAAAAGCAATGTTACCAATGGACAGGAGCTAGAGCAGGGAAAGGAAACCCTGGTCCTGGAGTGCCAGAGCCGGTCGTGGCATTTGCTCCATCCAAACTTAACTACATGGATTCATTTTAATTAATCAGGTGTAATGAATGCAGGTGACCATGTGCTGGAGGCTCTCTGCACATCACCATTCAGAATATTCAGGCTCAAGCTTTTAACCATCCTGGGTGACAGCCAGTCCTGCCGTGGTCAGGGAGCAGCCGAATAAATGTGAAGCCAGCAACCCCTGAGAAGACCCTTGCGCTGAGGCTGCCAGGCATGCTGAGAGATCCCCTCTTCAGGCCATGGACAGGAAGTACTTTATGTTGCTTCCATAGTTAATAAGTAAATAACCATCTTTTACTGGCAACCTAAGCAGTTCACTCATTAACATGGTTTAAAACAGGTACATTTTGGGCTTGGGGGGGGGCACAACACACAGTAATAGGCTTCTGGAAAAAATCAGAGGTACAGGATGTTAATATGAGGGTTAGGCTTAAAGGATGCATTGTCTGTTTGTTTGAACCACAGAATTTTATCCTCAGAGAGCCATTCCTCAACACATGAAACCGCATGGTTAACTGGGAAAAGCACAGCGAGCACTTTTGTCTCAGTTTATAAATGATAAATTTAATGAAATGATCTGTTCATGATTGGGTGTTAAAATCCCCTTTAAAAAAAATACATTAAATATATATATATATATATATATATATATACACACACACACACACACACACACACACACACACACACACACACACACACAATAAATGTATTGTGCATCCCTACGCAAGCTAAATGTAAAAAAAATAATAAAAATTATAATAAAACCAACAATCAGTTTAATTGTATTACCAGACCACGGTGGGGAGACTGGAGATTTTAAAGATAGCGTGTAAATGTACTGATGTCAATCAAGACATGAGTTAATTAATGTGAAAACGTAATGCCTTTTACAGGAGTATTCACATAAAACACAACTTCCTATGTTTGGACATCACTGGAACAAACCGAGAGGGGGGACGGGGGTCTTTTCCAAAATGGAGATCTAATGTTCAACGGAACATACTGGTCAATATATTCCAACATGGAGACATCTACATCTGTAATACTAGACGTCAAGTGTAGGGGGGATATGACAGTTTCGTCCGCAGTTCAAGAAATGTTTGTAGTGGGAACGATTCTTTTATAGACATCAATTCATATAAAAATCCATCGCAAAAAAATGCGAGTTTAAAATGTCAGCGTCAGGCAGACTATTCTACAGCAGCTCACCTTGGTTGCCCCACACATAAGAACCCAGAATATTTTGTGGATATATTTTTCAGCCATTTTTATTCACATAACAGCTGCGCCTTTCTACACATGAAGAACATCAATAGGAAACATTGTGAACATTTTTTTTTTTTTTTTAAGGGAGCTAGCGTGAGCTCCATGCAAGATCAAATTTAGAAACTGGCTTGCAATTTTTACGAATTAATCGTTAGCAAGCTAGCTACTAACAATACCTGAAGCGCTGAAATAGCCCCCAGCCCCGAGTTAGCGATCAGGGAACAGATGCTTATCCCCGCGATAAAGCCCCCATTCCGTCCAGGGTGATGTACAGGGCACTGCGTTCACCCCTTGGGAATAAAACGGGCTAATCGCCTGAACACGGACACCATTCCTCTGGGGATAAGGGTGTTAGCTAGCTAGATAATATAGCTAACTACAGGAGCTCCGATCCTCAAATGCTCCCCGTTGCGCTTGTGACCGGGTACCTACATTTTAACGTCCATTTTGTCATTTCCAAAGCTCGAGTTAAGCAAAACACCGACTGTGTGCAGAACAACAAGAGCCTTTTAAAAACTGTCTCTGTGCGCCAATGCTGTTCCAAAACACTGGAAAACCAGCATACTTTACACGGTCAACAAATATGACAGATATAACTTAGCTATGTAACGTTACGATAACTAACGCTAGCTAACGTTGCGCTATTTCAATGTACGTTACGGATGTCCTTTATCACATCCATCTAGATGGCTAAATTAATAATAATGTAACGTCAACCAACACCACCAACGCATCAGTTTTGTTACCTAGTTGGTCCACATTCTCATATTGCAAGACTTAATTACACTATTTTAGCCAATTTAGACTGCTAGCGGGTTCTCGACCTTGTTAAATATATTTCACGTTAACGGTAACTAAACTATATGGTCTTACGTGAGTTAGTTAACGGTACAATGTACGGCTGACCGAGACTAAATTCAGATCAAAATGGCACAGATTAGCTAACGTTAATTTAACGTAAGATGGTCAGAAAGCAAAGCCCAGAAAGCCCATGTTATTCCTAAAGGAAACGCGCCGTCTAAGTTATCTAACGTTAGTTATCACCATTCTTAAAGTGTTTTAACGTTACTGAAGTTGTACGGCAAATTACTTTGTTAACGCAATGTTACCTAAGCGTATTAGCCAACGTTATGTAAATGTACTCATAATGGCAGATCTGACTAGTACCTTTGCCAAGCTAACGTTAGCCATAGCCTAAGGCCCTCGTGAAAAGAACATTATCCAGCGTTAGCTTCGCCATCAGCCCGCTTCCCTTCTCCACATCCCCTCTCGTGGCTTCTTGGTCTGGACTAACGTTACCCTACTGTTATGGTAACGTTACAATATCTGGAAAATCACTAGAAACAAAAAGCTAACCTTAACCTCACAAAGACTGAGAAAAAGCCCGCAGCTATTCGCCGTGTTAAGGATGAAATAGTTGCTCGGCTAGCGTGAGTTAGCCAACGAGCCGAAATGCACATCCAGCTTAGCCCATCTTAGTTTAGCCATTTCACAGCAAAAGAGTCGCGATTTCGCAACCGTGTAGGCAGCTAATCAGCTAGCATGTTCGCTAAAGATGCATCTTGATTAACACAGGATATTAACATAAGGTTAGCGAGTTAAGACCATTTACAAACAAAAATACTTTAGGACGAAGACACCACAGTTGCCCGATCTGATGCCCGGAAACCTTATTTTCACAAACAAAACGGCAGATAGGAAGCTAGCAAAGTGGACTAGATTTGATTAGGAAAGTTTGGAGCCGAAAGCCCAGAGCGCAAACATGCACAGACAAGATCGCATTACTAAATAAATACTTGCCTACCAGAAAACAGTAGAAATTGCGCAATTATGGCCCAAACGTGCCGTTTTTCCCCCTAAAAGTGCGAAGCGCGGAAGAGAGGAGACGGGCTAGCTGTACTGATTAAAAATGGCTGCTGCCAAGAACAAAGCAACAATGAAACTGGCGAGACGAGGCTCCATTAAACCCCGAAAAAGCGTCCACATCAACACCGTTACCGAGCCACAACTCACCGGTCTCACGGGAAAATGCTGGATCAGATCAAATATAACGAAGCTTTCCCAGTACACAGGATCACTTTAAAGGATGGATGGAGATTGTTCTCCCGTTTCGTTCCGTGTTTTTTTCTCTCTACGCTCCCTGCAATACTTGGACTACTTGTGTTTTTAAAGGACCTGACCGGCCTTGGGAATCCCTGCTCTGGGCTGTGGTGTCGCTGCTGTCTCTTGCTACACCCTGGGCTACACCGCTGCGTATGAAAGTAACAGCGCCCCCAAATGCATGCTTACAGCTCCAAAGCACAAATACGCATTCCACTCAGATCTGCCAGATATACTAGATATACAGTGAAATATAATAGGCAGAGGTGGAAATCCAGGGGACATAAAGTAAAAGTCCTCCCCAGTATTTTGCTCCAATCACCAGGATTTGCTAATTAACATAATTCTTCAGCCAGGAGGTAGAACTAAATGAGTGAAATCAGCTGGCTGAGTCTATGGGTGGAAGAAACACATGGCAGGACTTATACTTTATGTCCCCTGGATTTCCACCTCTGTATGTAGGCATATATCATTTTGCATATAGACTAGTATATTTACATTTCTTACCATTCTGTTGTTTTGTATGAAAATGCTCACTTGGAAGAGGAAAACTGATTAAACTGAAAATAAAACA
Organism: Synaphobranchus kaupii; assembly: GCA_029718625.1. Lineage (NCBI taxonomy): Eukaryota > Metazoa > Chordata > Actinopteri > Anguilliformes > Synaphobranchidae > Synaphobranchus > Synaphobranchus kaupii. The sequence continues at coordinate 28,976,719 of CM056386.1, forward strand.
ACTAGACGGTCTAAAGAGTAATTATATTCTTACCCCGGGAAAATATGACTGTACCATTATGTAGGCTACATATCCTCCGGAGACCCAGCAGATTAAAAGTACTTAATTTTTTGTTGTTGTTGACATAATACAAGTAAAGTTTGACATAATAAGTATTGACTTGGATGACAAAACATGTTGCAGTGAAAATATGTAAAAAATAAAAAGATTTACTTTATTTGTATTTTCTTTACACAGAACAACAGGTTTCAGCATAGTAGAATATATGGTTATTGAGATTAAGACCAGAGACTCATGTTGCCTACATTAGGGGACAGAAATGAATTGCTGGACAAGTACAATGTCTGTCAGCATCATATAATGTATATATTTTTTAATTGCAAGTTGGTCATTATGCACAGAAAAGTGGTCATTTATTTGTGCATCATATAATTTTAGCAGCATTCAGATTATCAGCGCATGTTAAATTTTGAGAGGTTATCAAGACTTGAATGATCCTCTGGTTGTGAAACACACCAAACATTAGCAGAAACGACAGCCCTCAGGGGTTGAATTCTGACAGACCTGCTGTAAAATGAAAGGGAATGCAATGTTTGTGCCAATGATGGAGGGGGCTGGACACGGGAAAATAAATGTAGGACAAGTTTAATAAGCAAAGACCAAAGACTTTGAAAATGGTCTCTCGCATATTAGTGTGCAAAAGGTTATTTCCTTTCAGTACATTTGACACATTCAAAGACAAATCACCCCAAAACTCAAACTGTCCCCAAATTAGCAGGGGCCAAGATGCTTCACAGTAGCAGGTCTAGGTTGTCTGGTGTACAGTCTCGCAGACTGTGCCACATGGTTTCCCTGCAGGTAGCTGACTTACTCTGAACACCTGAAATTCCAGTTGTAATGTTAAGTATGGATACATTACTTTTCAATTCAAATGTTGCGTCTTCTTAACAATTATGAAAATAATATGTTGCACAGGCTATTTATCCAAGTCATTGAAGGATATGCATTAAAATCTATACCAATCAATAAAAACAAACATGAATTCAAGTTGATCTCACAATACGGTTTAACGGGTATCCAAATTAATTGGACTGAATCATTTCAGGGCCACAAGCCCTTCCTTTCATTTTCTAGTTTTTATTAGCCATGACATCAGAATGTTAACTTGCCCCTCTCCAGTGGATTAGAAATTAATGGCTTGTTGATTCCAGATTTGCCACAAGTATTTCACAGTCTTAATATGAGCCTTAAAATCATATTCAAGTGGCTGTTCTGGACGAATCAAGCCCTGTCTTTACCGGGTTTATTGGTATTGTACAATTTCAGTTGAAAGAACGCTAACAAAAGAGAGCTAAGAATGTCACAGTAGAAGTGTCCCCGATGATGATTGACTGACACAAGCAAGTGAAGAGAACATAGAGATTATTACTCGGTGATAATAATACAGGAATCATATGCTGTTTTTTTCTGTTTAGACTGGTTTTGCTCATAATTCATGTGCTTGCTAGAGTGCAGCTCATCATTATATTAAAGAGAGCACATGTATTTATTTTAAAGCCTGTTCACTGTGAAGCAAAACAACAACAATTCAAAGAGTATTTGTGGAGCAGTCAGGACTGACAGTCTCATTAATGATAAAGCAGGTTCTTTACAGACCCCGGGAAATCAATCAAATCGTTTTCCGTGGTTTTTGTGATCGTGACAACACAAGGGATGTGAATAACACAGTCGGAGTCTTATTCAGTGGTTTCAAAGTTAAGTTTGTGAACAATTTGGCTAAAAATGTACAGTTCCAAATCTGTCTCTGGATCTCCTGGCGGTTTTTCCTGCTGACTTCAGTTTAGTGATGTGCTCCACGGCCTGGCATTGAATTCTGACCACGCCAATGCCAACTCAATCCGAGGCTGTGTGTGTAAAAATGTGAGTAACTGACTGCAGCGTTGCCTGGGGAGGTGGGTTTTTTGTCAGCTGGGTTGATCCTGTCTCATCACATGTGAGTGACTCCTTGGCTCCATCAGGCATTCATAATTTATTGGGCACCCATAGTCAGATTGGTGGACTGATGAGTAAAAAATAAAGGGACAGCTGGCAGCAGGGACAGAGCTTGGAAGACGATGTGACAACAGTGTAGGTAGGGTGGCAGTATAGAATAATGGATAGAGAACTGGCTTTGGGACTCCAAGGCCGTAGGTTCAATTCTCACGTGGTGTGCTGCTATGGTAACCCTTGAGCAAAGCACTTCACCTAAATTGCTTCAGTAAAGATATCCAGCTGTATAAATGGATTGTACGTAAAAGAATGTAACCTGTGTAAGTCACGCTGGATAAGAGTATTGGCCAAAATGCCTTAAGTACAGTCAGACAGGCCTACATGTGTGACTGGGCTTTCCAAATTTGGGGAAAAAAAGATTCAGGGGAAAAAAACTGGTTAACAAAAAACGAAATTTCTGTCTGCTTGTGTGGAGTCTGCACACTATCAGGACTTGCGGCTTCACCATGCTTTTCTGTTCAACTTGGAAAAAAACAAGATGGCAAGCACAAACCATGTTAGGTGGGGATTCTGACATTCATCAAGGCATTTTTGACAGAAATACACATTTGTTCAGTTTGAAGAACTATGCTTGCTTTTAAAAATTTGAACATTGGTTTAAGAAAATGATTTTGCAAAGGGTGCCGTTATTTCACATGTTATTTCACAAGTCGACAAATGAAAGAGCTTTGAGAAAATAGAGGTGTGCTCACACAACATGCCTAACATAAATCTCAGGTCATGTGATGTCAAAACCCCAGAGATGTAAGTCATGGAACACTTTCACAACAGTCACTGGTGCACACAAAAGAATTATGGGTAATTCAGTTGTGTCGGGTAAGTGAGGATTACATGTAGGTAAAATGTGAATTTCTGAATCCAGCGGTTCCAACAATCAATGCCTTTGTTAAAATGTTCGGCACTGAATACTGAACACAAGCAATACTGCGTGCTAGAACCCCTCACCTAACCTACATTCAAAATATATTTCATGTTATTTAATTTACTAATTATTATTAAAAATGACAATCAATTAATAGCCAAATTCTTTGATAGGTAAGTCGAACAGTCAACTAACAAGTCAAAACAAAGTCTAAATCAGGTTTTAAGATTAAATAATTGTATTAAATGAAAAACAGTCAATTTGTCACGATTCCAGCTGTCATGTCACGTTTTCTTTTCTTTTCTTGTCTTAGTTAGATTTCTTGGTAATGTCACATATTGTGTTTAGTCTAGTCACGCCACGTTTCATTTTCATGTCATGTCACGTTTCATGTTTGATTCTTGTTACGATTTATTTTCTAGTCTTGTCATGTCACGTTTTATACACTGCCTGGCCAAAAAAAAAGTTGCAGTTGCACCAGTGCATGCATAGTGCCCACTGTACAAGCCTCTGGAGGCAGTGTTATGATCTGGGGTTGCTTCAATTGGTCAGGTCTAGGCTCAGCAATGTTATGCAGCAATAAAATGAAGTCAGCTGAGTACCTGAATGTACTGAATGACCAGGTTATCCCATCAATGGGCATATTCCAGGACGACAATGCCAAGATTCATCGGGCTCAAATTGTGAAAGAGTGGTTGAGGAATCATTTTCACACATGAATTGGCCACCAGAGTCCTTACCTTAACCCCATTGAAAGTCTTTGAGATGTGCTGGAAAAGACTTCACGGAGTGGTTCGACTCGCCCGTCGTCAATACAAGATCTCGGCCAAAAATTAATGCAAGTCTGGACGGAAATAAATGTTGTGACGTTGCATAAGGTTGTCGAAACAATGCCACGACGAATGCGCGCCATAATCAAAGCTAAAGGCGGTCCAACAAAATATTACAGTGTGCGACTTTTTTTTTGTTGGAACTTGGCTGGGCAGTGTATTTGATTCATGTTACGTTTCCCGTTCATTGTTTGCATACACATTTTCGTGTTTTTCCGCAGCCTTGCGTTCATGCTTTCTCTATCTCTCTTGCTGTTGCTCACGCTTCCCTAATTGTTTCATTCTCCCGTGTCTAGTTTACTAATCTACTAACGTTAGATCAGGATTGGGTAATACTAACTCTCTAACCATGTGTTCATGTTTACCTTACGTTTCTCGTGCATGTCATTTAATAATTTACTAACGCTAGGTCAGGATAGGTTTATTACTAACGATTACTAATTATCTTGTTACCTTGTCAGCCTTCCACACCTGATTTCAATTCGCATGTTGCTCTCAAGCTAATTGTCTGCACCTGTCTACACCTGCATTTAAGCTCAGTGTTCATGTCTTGTCTTTGCAAAATTGTTGCCTCCTGTTTGTCAGTGCACTTTTAAACATTTTTCCAAGCCTGCCTTTTTGTTTACGATCCAAGCCTGTTATTGACCATTGTTATTGACCTCTGTTTTGTTTACCACTGCCTGCCTGTACCACAAGTTTTTGCCTGCTGTCTTTTGTACTATTGCCCCACGGAGCGGACTTCGGTCTTGACTCTTGCATTGCCTTCGACCCCGAGCCTGCCTACTGTCTGCCTGTACTTCTGCCCCGCTGACAGCTACTCTGGTTACTGGACTATTGCATGGTGTACCGATTCTGAGACTGCCTTCTCCCTCGGTACTGTACAGTGGTTTTGGCTGAATTTTTTGTGTATGAACCTTGCTTGTTTTTTGACCACGCTCATTGGACATTCCCTCATTAAAAGCCCTCACAGGACTTTTTCTACTACCACTACTTCTGAGTCGTGCATTTCGGGTCCTACCCTCACGCATCCGTCTCACAATTAGAATAATGACTTAAAATCATACATGTTAAGGCAGTGTACAGGACTGGACCCAAACGCAAGACTCTGAGACAGAACTCGATGCAAAAACTCCACTCGGGAGAATATTTATTAGAGGCAAGCAAGCAGTGGGCAGGAAACGGGCAAAAAGGGAGGAAGGCTGGATATGGGGTTGGGCGAACTAAAGCGGGGCAGGAGCGGAGTCAGGACTGGCTGGGGCAGGCAGGACGGGCTGAATAAAAGAACAGACAAACAAGTTAACAGGGACAAGCGGGATCAAAAATAGTAAAAGTGCGAGAGTAATCTCAAACGGAGCAGAGAAAACGAACTGGCAATGAAAAGGTGTGAGAGGAGAAACTAAATAATTCAGGGAACAGGTGAAGGAACTAATTGAATAACTGAAAGGAGTGAGGAATGTGAGTGAGCAGGAGACATGATAGGCTGGCAAATTAAGGGGAGAAACAGGGAACTAATGGGGACCTCACCCAGCCTGCACACGAACACACGGAACAAGAGACGAACAGGGTAAACTGAAAAACATGACACGAAACACAAGGAATGGGAATACAGAGGAAACAAAAGGGAGGTGAACTGGAGGGAAATGGTGGATGTTACAGTACCCCCCCTCAACAGGCGCCTCCTGGTGACCCACCGGGTTTACTCTTCTCTGGGTGTGCTCGGTGGAAGTCCCGGAAGAGGGAGGGGGTCGAGGATGAGCTGGCGGGAAATCCAGCTCCTCTCCTTGGGGCTATAACCCTCTCAGTCCACCAGGTACTGGAACCCGCATCCTCTGCTGCGGATGTCCAGGATACGGCGGACAGTGTAGGCGGGAGCGTTGTCGATGATCCGGGGGGCGGAGGGGGATTGGCCGGAGGGCAAAGTGGACTGGAGGAGACGAGCTTCACCTGGAAGACGTGGGGTGGACTTTCAGGGCTGGAGGGAGTCTGAGTTTGACTGCAGAGGGGTTGACAACGGATTTAATGGTGTAAGGGCCGATGAACCGGGGTTGAAGTTTCTTGGAGGTGCTTTGGAAGGGAATGGTGGATGTGGAGAGTCAGACCTGCTGTCCTGATGTGTACTGGGGGGCTGCGGTACGGTGGCCATCCGCCACGCGCTGGGTGCAGGCAGTGGAGCGAAGGAGTGCCGCGCGGGTGTCGTTCCAGACCCTCTTGCAGCGTTGTAAATAGGCCTGTACCGAGGGTACGGAAACCTCCTCTTCCTGGAACGGGAATAGGGGTGGCTGGTACCGCAGGGAACACTCAAACGGGGACAATCCAGTGGCAGAGCTGGTTAGTGAGTTGTGGGAGTACTTAACCCAGGGTGGCAGCTTGCTCCAGGAGGAGGGGTTCCGAGCCGTCACGCAGCGTAGTGCTGCTCCCAGGTCCTGGTTTGCCCTCTCGGTCTGACCGTTGGTTTGGGGATGGTAGCCGGAGGATAGGCTGACGGAGGCCCCCAGGGACCAGCAAAAGGCCTTCCAAACGTGGGAGGAGAACTGGGGGCCGCAATTGGAGACCACATCCGAGGGAATCCCGTGCAGACGTACCACGTGGTGTACCAGGAGCTCCGCCATCTCAGAGGCTGTGGGAAGCTTAGGGAGAGGGATAAAGTGCCACCTTGGAGAAGCGGTCGACAACAGTGAGGATGACAGTGTTACTGTCTGATGGTGGTAATCTGGTAACAAAGTCGACCCCTATGTGACTCCAAGGACGGCCCGGGACAGGTAAAGGGTGTAGGAGACCAGCGGAGGGCTGATGGGAAGCCTTGCTCCTGGCGCAGATGTTACACGCGAGCATGAAAGCACAGACATCAGCTTCCATTGACGGCCACCAGAAGCTCCTCCTGAGCAGGAATAGAGTGTGCTGAACCCTCGGATGGCAGGACTGGCGAGAGGAGTGCGCCCACTGCAGGACCTGGGAGCAGACAGTGTCAGGAACAAACAGACGGGAATCAGGGTTAGTTCTGGGGTCCGGTTGCGCCTCATGAGCGGTCTTGATAACCCCCTCGATCTCCCAGGTTACTGCAGCCACCACACAGGAGGGAGACAGGATGGTGTCAGGACAGGCAGGACTGGTCTCGGGAGAGTGCAGGCGTGACGGGGCGTTGGGCTTGGTGTTGCCGGAACCGGGTTTGTAGGTGATAGAAAAGTGAAACCTGCCGAAATAGAGTGCCTAACAGGCCTGCCGGGAATTTAAGCATTTAGCAGACTGGATGTAAGCGGGGTTCTTGTGGTCGGTCCAGACTATGAACGGTTGCTCCGTCCCCTCCAACTAATGCCTCCACTCCTCCAGGGCGAGCTTGACCGCCAGTAGTTCTTGATTCCCAGCATCATAGTTGCACTCGGCGGGGGACAGCCGGCGGGAGAAGAAGGCGCAAGGATGGAGTTTATGATCCTCCACCGAGCGCTGGGACAGAATGGCGCCGACCCCGGAATCAGAGGCATCCACTTCCACAATGAATTGACGGGCTGGATCTGGGTGAATGAGCACAGGAGTGGAGGTGAACCGGGTCTTAAGGCTGGTGAAGGCGGTGTCGGCTTCTGGAGTCCAGGAAAAAGTGACAGAAGAGGAGGTTAGATTAGTGAGGGGTGCGGCTACCTGGCTGTAGCCCCGAATGAAGCATCTGTAAAATTTGGCAAAGCCCAGGAACTGCTGAAGCTGTTTAAGTGAGGTCGGACGGGGCCACTTTGCCACTGCCTGGATCTTGTGGCGTCGCAGCTATGGTTGACCGAGGACTAAGGGTGACTGTGGTGAAGTGATAATGTGAAACCAGACGGTCTCGCGGTGGTTGCCGGACAGGATCAGCAGTAGGGGTTCGGTAGTATAGGTGACCCGGGCGATGAGCCTCCCGTCCAGAGAGTAGACATTGAGGGGGGGCTGTGAGTGGCGATTCCTGCTTGACAGATCAGGGTGCCATCCAAAAAATTATTGTCAGCCCCAGAATCTACCAGGGTGGACAGTGGGAGGGATTGCTGGTTCCAGAAGAGCGTGGCGTCCAATTGGAACCGGGACTGGGCAGGAAAAGAAGAAGAGATCTGGCTCACCAGGACACCCAGCCTTACTGGTGAGTCACCCCCTTCTCGGCGAGAAAGACAAGAAAGTAGCATGTGACCGGTGTGACCACAGTATAGGCAGACACCTGCTTGGATTCTCAGTGGCGTTTCTAGACTCTGGGGGGCCCCAGGCAAAGAAGACCATTGAGGCCCTCCCTCCCCGCACACACGCCCCATCAGCCCCCATAAAAATGCATTCAGTCAATTGTGCCATTCAAAAATAATCATTTATTAAAAAATAATAAATAACAGTAGTACAAAAGAAGGAGCAACAACATCTACATTATGTAAAATCAAACAGGAACATCAAATAAAACAAAACATTTCTCCTCTCTTGTCCTGTTTCTCATGTTTTCTTGAGGTTTATTTTTAGGGTCTTCTTTCATTTTTATCAAAGTTATATCATCAAGCTTGTAAGCCCCAAAGTGCCTGAGCGTTATCTCAAATGGGCTTTGGCATTGCATATTTATGGAAGTCAAAAGCAGTCATAATTCAATTGAAATAGAAAATTTGAAAATGAAATTGCAATATCACATTTGCAATTTCGTTTCCGATATATGTTCGCATCATTCCGGTCAAAATGAAAATGAAAATTCAATAATCCAATTTTCATTTTCATTTTCGTGTGGACAGCGCATCATTATGGTCAAAATTAAAATTAAAATTAAAAGTCCATTTGACATTTCTTTTTCTATGTACTCCCAGGTGTAACCCAGTCATATTTAATATTAAATTGAAAATGAGAAAAAGAAAAGTCAATGTGTAATGTAATCAAAATGTAAACATAAATAAATGAGTCCGTCTTCATCCATAGAAAACAAACAAGGATGAGTTTGAGAAGGGGCAGAAGGAAGCAAAGCTTATCTAGTCCTGCCCCTTTCTTACAATATCATAACATTTAAAATAAAAATAAAACTCTTACTACCTAAAAGAGAGAAAAAAGAATAATAAATAAAATTAGGCTAAAAGACAAGAACCAATTTTTGTTTTGAAGAAATCAAAACATTCCCTGAGAAGAAATCAAAACATTCCCTGAGAATGTTCCTCAGTTCTGTATTTGTCTATCAGTGCTTTTTTGTATTTATTTTTGAACTGTGCACTGTTATTACTGTTTTGTTTCCACTTGCAGTCCATTCCATAAAGCTACCCCACAAACTGACATGCACATGCTTTTAAGAGTGGTGCGGACAGTAGGATATTTTAAGTTAAGTTCCCCCCTTAAATCAAAACGTCCGTCTCTGTCCATGGACATTTTTTGTATATTGCCTGGCAATTAATTATTTCTGGCTTTAAACATGATTTGAGCAGTTCTAAATTTCACTAAATCCATACATTTTAAAGTCTGTGACTTTAAAAACAATAGATTAGTATGCTCACGATACCCAGCATGATTTATAGAATATGTTTCCGAAGTTAGCTAAGTCACTGGGGCGCAATGTGAAGCTAAGGTAGCTAACATATCTAGCTAGGCTTGCTACTACACATTAGCTAGCAAACTTAGTCTAACATGTCTATGCAATTGCAAGCACAATTTTATATACATATATTATCATGCATCTTTCTTTTTCTTGTATTTTGTACCCAGATGTCAACTACATATTTAACAAATTGATTGCTAGTTAACTTTTACAAATGTTTTGTAAGCTAACGCTAGCTAAACTCAGTGAGCTAATCGCTGGATAGTTAGCTAGTGCTAGCCAGCTATCGATAACATATTGTGGCGGCCTGGGGGTTGTCAACTGGCCAGCTAGGACCGGGTAGTGAGCCGCTACCCAGTCGATGTGTAGATAATTGTAAATAACGTGCTGTGTGTGTTTTAATTGTGTTATTAGCTTGTTAGCCACGTATTGTGTAATCGTAACTTTAACTGTCGTTTAACTGTAACCTAAACTTTAAACGTAACTGTAAAACTTTAACTGTCGTTTAACTGTGTTATGTGTGGCTGTGATTGGCTATGAATGTGTAAGTGTGTGCGCCAATCACAGCCGACTAGGTCTAATATAAGGCAGTAACTGAAGCAATTGTGGGGTTAGTAAAAAGTGCTTCCTAACTGTGAACAACGCTGAGCTGGATCCTGCAACAAATCAACGGCTCTTCTCAGAGCTGGTAAGGTAGCGTTGAATAAAACAAAGCTCGGCAGGAGCGATTCGGTACTGCAGTTGCTGTCTCCCTCCCTCATTCTCCGCGCTCGCTACATTGGTGTCCGGAAGTGGGATGGAACGAGCCCTGCTGAGGGAGATAGGGGAACTGGAGCGGTCGATCGGAGAGCTGACCCGCAGGAAGGCGAGGAGGGCCGGGGCTATGACCAGCCCCGAGTGGCAGACTCCCGCGGTGCGAGTGTCCAGGCGACCGGACGGCTTCAGCGGCAGACAGGAGAATTCGGCATCGGTAAGCGGCGACGCCAACGATGCAGCTTAAGCTACCTTGTTTTAACAGAACAGCATCGTTGGAGTCGTACCTAGCGCAGCTAGAGCTAGCAGCAGGACACTTGGCACTCGCCCTGGAGGGCCCAGCGCTGGAGGCGATCCTGGACCTGCCGCTGGCGGAGCGACAAAACCTGCAGGCTCTGACAGCAGCACTCCAACGGCGGTTCATCCAGCACCGATCTGCCGAAGCAAGCCAGGAAAAGCTGCTAAGCCACTACCGCTGTGAGGAGGAGAGCTGGGGAAAAGTGGCGGCCGACGTACAGCGCTACGCCCGCGAGGCCTACCCGGAATTTGATGCAGCAGTGCAGGAGAAGCTAGCGCTGCATGCATTTCTGCGAGCCCTCACGCCAGAGCGGCTACGTGTCCACGTTAGCCTAGCCCAACCGGGTTCCATCAGCGAGGCTTTGGTCAAGACAACACGGGCGGAAGACACCCTAGCTATCCGGCCCACTCCACAACCAACCCGCCAGCACGTCAAGGTGGCCGACGGCGAGGAGGTCCGCTGGACACGCACGCCACTACAACGGCCAGCGGGGCGACAAGGCCGGTGCTACCGGTGCGATGAGCCGGGCCATATTGCACGCGACTGCCCAGCTCCAGCACCAAAGCCACGGAAACGAGGCAGGGACGGCGCAGTGAGGAGAACGCCGCCCCGGGAACCAACCCTCCTCAACCAGGTACACACCCCTGTGCCCAAACCCAGTCCGGCCTTACCCGCCCCAGTTGCAAAGATTCCAGCTACCTCTGCGGAGGCTAGCACAAGCGCCTTTAAAAAGGCGACTGAGCATAAGTCCCATCCACGGGTAGGTCGGCTGGGCAAAGCCAGTGGGTTGTACCTCCACTGTCGGCTGGACGGGCAGGCCTGCCGAGCCCTGGTGGACACAGAGGCTACCATCTCCCTTGTCCGGCCAGGAGTACTCCACAACACCGGCGGGCCCCAACTTCCCGGGGCGTGGACGCCCTCCGCCACACTGCTGACATCAGTGACGGGGCAAAGATGGCGATGAGGGGGAAGAAAGAGGTGAAGGTGACGGTGAGCGGGCAGGAGGTGTCGCACGAGTTCTGGCTAGCTGACATCTCCGACTCGTGCATCATCGGCCTGGACCTGCTGAAATTCTGGGGAGCCTGTGTTGATGTGTCAAGGGCCAGCATCACCCTTGGCACGGAGACTGTAGCCCTACAATCCGGCTCGACACGAAAACTGGCCCGACGAGCACGCCACGTAGCCACCACAGCCCAGCCAGAAAGCAAGCTACTCCAGCTAGCCACCGCACCCAAGCCACCGTCACTGACCACAGTGCCCCGGCCCGACCACTCGCTCGCCCACCACCACCAGCCTGCCACACAGCAACCGCCTGCCCAGCCCAAACCAGCTCTGCCTGCCGAGACGACAGCAGCTGTCCACGCCCTGTGGCAATGAAGCAGCAGCGGGCTTGACCACCAGCAGCGCCAGCAGCTCAAAAGCCTCCTGGACGGAAACGCAGACCTTTTCGCGGTGCGGGATGAGGACTGTACCCAGACCGAGCCCTCCGACAGCCCGTGGGCAGCCCCTGCGGTCCTGGTCCAGAAGAAGAGCGGGGAGTGGAGGTTCTGTGTGGACTACAGGCGTCTTAACTCCGCGACCACCAAAGACTCCTACCCACTCCCCCGCATCGACGAGGCCCTGGACCACATCAGCGGGTCAAGCTGGTTCAGTTCGCTGGACCTGCACAGCGGCTACTGGCAGGTGAGGCTGGCACCCGAAACAAAGCCTAAGACCGCTTTTACTATCGGGCAGGGTCTGTGGCAGTTTCGGGTTATGCCCTTCGGGCTTTGCAACATGCCGGCCACGTTCGAGCGGCTGATGGAGCGGGTGCTAGCAGCCATCCCTCGCAGTCGCTGTGTCGTGTACCTAGACGACCTCCTGGTACACGCTAGCGACTTCCAGCAGGCCCTCGCTAACCTGACTGATGTGCTAGCTGCAATCCGCCAGGCGGGGTTGAGGCTAAACCCAAAGAAGTGCCAGCTTCTCCGGAGGGAGACGGCCTTCCTAGGGCACATCGTCAGCGAGCGGGGCGTAGCCACCGATCCATCTAAGGTGGCTGCTGTGAGGGACTGGCCGGTCCCTGGCAACGTGGGTGAGCTGCGAAGCTTCCTGGGCCTGGCGTCTTACTATCGGTGCTTTGTCCGGGACTTCGCTACCCTGGCTAGCCCCCTCCATCGCTTAACGGATAAGTGCCGGCCGTTTGTGTGGCAGGAGGGGCAATCCATGGCCTTTGACCAGCTCAGGGCGGCCCTCACTGAAGCTCCGGTGTTGGCATACCCCGACACCCAGCGACCCCTCATCGTCGACACTGACGCAAGCAACACCGGAGTGGGGGCCGTCCTGTCACAGGAGGACGAAGATGGCGAGCGAGTGGTGGCCTACTACAGCCGGGCCCTGGGGAAGGCAGAACACAATTATTGCATCACCAGGTAGGAGCTGCTCGCTGTAGTCAGGGCGTTGCACCACTTCCGGCCGTACCTGCAAGGCAGCCACTTCCTCCTACGCACCGACCACACCTCGCTCACCTGGCTCCTAAATTTTAAAGAGCCTGAGGGGCAAGTTGCTCGCTGGCTGGAACAACTGCAAGGCTATGACTTCGAAATCCGGCACCGGGACTTCATGTAAATGTCACTGCAAAATGCACCAATATGAGTGGGGGGGGGGGGTGGCCTGCCGTTCTGAGACGTTTAAGGGGGTTTATAGCTGTCATTGCAAAATGTTCCAATACATGTGTGGCCATCGGAGGCCCCCTTTTCCCACGTATATTTTGGGGCCCCAAACATTTGCCTGATTTGCCTGTCCTGACGAAACGCCTCTGTGGATTCTTCAAAGCCGTTGCTCAGGGGATAGACATGCTCTACCCAGCTGCATGGGTTCCTCAGCCAGGGCTACTGGAACTGAGGGGTGTGCTGGCCCAGAGGTGTGAATCGGGGTTACCGGGTTGGAACGGAAGTACTGGCTGGGGGAGATGCCACGACTCATCTTCTCCCTCTGGCGGACCCACAGACGGATAGCTACGGATACTGTCTACTTGGATAGCCAGGGAAATTCGCCCGTCCAGGGAGCTGGTGTCATCCCTTGTCGCCAACTCATCTTTAAGGGCTTCCCTCATCCCATTGAGGAAGACTTCTAGCAGCAGCACAGTGGGAGCCTTGGCGGAGGTAGAGAAGATGTTGGGCAGTGTCTCTGCTGCAAACAGGATGATCGAAAACCTTCCTCATCTCAGAGACAAAGATCGGGTAATGAGTGCTGGCCGGAAGTTAGCTGTCCCAGATGACGGTGGCCCAGTCTCGCGCACTTCCCCCAAGACAGGCCATGATGAATGCGATCTCTGACTGGTTTGAATGGTAGGAACTAGGTTATATGTTGAATACAAGATCGCATTGCATCAAGAATCCCCTGCATTTCCCCAAATCGCCGAGGTAGCGTTCAGGATGGGGAATGCGAGTTCTCTGGTCGGGGAGAGCGGCAGTGTAGCAGGTTGCACGGAAGCGGGAGGACTGGGCGGCACCGCAGGAGCTGGAGGAAGCAGGCTGATGGATAGCTGCGACATCTAGGAACCTATCTGACCCACTTTCTCCGAGCTGGACTTCAGGGTCTCCATGACGTCGTGGAGGAGTTGGTTGTGCTGACCGATGACGGCTCCCTGGCAGGCGATGGCAAGGTGGAGCTGTTCAGAGTCTGCTGGGTCCATCACTGGCCAGTTCGTTCTGTTAAGACAGTGTACAGGACTGGACCCAAACGCAAGACTCTGAGACAGAACTCGATGCAAAAACTCCACTCGGGAGAATATTTATTAGAGGCAAGCAAGCAGCGGGCAGGAAACGGGCAAAAAGGGAGGAAGGCTGGATATGGGGTTGGGCGAACTAAATCGGGGCAGGAGCGGAGTCAGGACTGGCTGGGGCAGACAGGAAGCAGGCAGGAGTGAGGAATGTGAGTGAGCAGGAAATATGATAGGCTGGCAGGGGAGAAACAGGGAACTAATGGGGACCACGCCCAGCCTGCACACGAGCACACGGAACAAGAGACAAACAGGGTAAACTGAAAAACATGACATGAAACACAAGGAATGGGAATAGAATAGAATAGAATACAGTTGTAGCCCCAGCAACAACAACAAAAAGGCATAGACAGTGGGGCAGACCCACAACACACAAACAAACATCAAATAAAAACATTCAATAGAATCATTGCATTAATCAAGTGAATTAAAGTGGAATACAGCCATGATTAAAAATAGCCCCGCTGTCCCGAGATGTCCAGTGTCATTAAGCAGCCCAACACACAAACTCCGCCTCCACAACCTTCCTCCACACCACCGAAACGGAGCACCAAACTGAGTCAACCTTCCCAGTCGTCGCCACACTCCTCCCCGGCATTATCTTCTCCTTCCCTGGTTGCCTCCCGAAGACTGCCTGCACTCCCGGATCAGTCCCGACATCTTCAGCTCCGGTGAAGAGCAATCGGCGATGGTAAACTTGGTTGCTGCAGATCCAACGGACATTCCCACGGATGTTACAATATATTCACTAATGAATGTAAGCTGCCTACTTATAATTTACAAAGAGGAAGACATTAAACCAGACCATTTTAAACCATTAATTTGAGTATACCAGTAAAGAGAGAGAGACCAATAAGCCAGAAATTGCCAATGTTATTTAACCTCCAGCTGAACAGGAACAAAAGGAACCACCACCACAAAAATAAAAGAGGAAAAAACTTCTTCTCCAAAACTCCAAACTGAACTGAAGCTTCTTTCCATCTGCCTCCCATAAATACCTTTCTCCATAGGGAGGGCATCTCTGCCCTGATTGGGTTAAGGTGTGGAGGAGGGGGGAAGAGGGGTAATTTATAACAAAGACTGGCTTATTTTTGATGTTTGTGGAGGTGAGTAAGTCAGAGAGAGACAGAAGGAGAGGGGGGGAGAGCAAGAGATAGAGGAGCCGGGTAGTTTACCTATTTATCTAAATATTCGATATCCAACAGTTGGAATGGCCCCAATGCATTCACTTACAGGTCAACTGTTTTTTTCTGTAGGGAAGAATGTGGATCTGTAAACTATCAGTGCCTGCCACTATGAAAGTCACAGCATGGCTGTATGGCTAGCATGACTGGGATTAAACCTAAAATGATGATGATAAAGTTTGTTTATTATTATTATTATTATTATTATTATTATTATTATTATTATTATTATTATTATTATTAATAATAATAATAATAATAACAACAGCAAAACAACAACAATAATATAACAATAACAATAGCATCATTTATAATGGGCCTTTCATACAATGTTTGTGACCCAAATGCAGAAAATAAACAAAGAAAGCATTTGAAAAGCTAAAAAAGGAGGAAACCATGGGTGTTAAGATGCAGAAAGGCACAGGCAGGAAGGAGTGTGTGCATTTCTGGATGCGTGTAAGCTCTCGTGGCAGGGAAGGGGTCAGCTCAGGCAAAGCTAGCCTCGGGAGCTGTTTCCAGTGCAAAATATAAAAGTATTTGCTGCAGGTTCCTCAGAGAGTGACACTAATGCCAATGGCAAACAGGTCCAGTGTGGACCCCATAGACATTTATAGCCTCTTTCACCTCTTTCACAAACTGACATACGTATCTTATCAAAAACATACATTATCTCAAATTTAAAACATAAATTTGACCAATTGTTACTTGCGTCTAAAGCAAGAACTGTTTATATGGACAAATATACATAAATAAGACAACAAGCCAGCCCTATAATACACCTGAAATAAGTTTGTAATTCACTTAAAGGTCTTCATAAATTCATCAAAAGATAATAGCTTACATCTAGGAAAGACTGCATACATATATTACTGAAAACCTGTAATGATTACTACTAATGAGTGATAAATCAATAAAGAATTAAATGCAAATTTCTTCAGACCTGGGACCCCCAGAATATCCATGGAAATACAGTATAGACCACTTTTTGTGTTCATTATCATTTAGTATAATTTTAATACCATTGTCATAGTATCATTGCCTATTACCCATACCTAGCCTTCCAGATGAAATCAGGACCTCAGAGTCTGTCACATACAGTGCACTACAAAAGTGTTAGGACAGTGACACATTTTTTAAATGTAAAAACCCTCAAGTTAAATCTGAAAGTCTGCACTTTATCTTCATAGTTCTGTTCCATTTCAAATCCTCCAATGTGCTGGAATACAGAGCCAAAACGACAACAAATGTATCACTGTGCTAACACTTTTAATGCACACTTTTTTATTTTAGAAAGAATAATTATACTTCTTCCAGGGGCTGTATTACAAGTCAGACCTGCCTTTTGTTTCAGTTTATAGCATAATATATTTAGATTTCAATTCAATTTAGATAAGAATCTGCACTTTACAATGGCTTATTGTTACTGAAAAATCAGGGTTAGTCAAGGTTAATTCAAAATGATACTAGCCATGAATAAAATGTTTTGAAAGTCAATGCTGCCCCCTGCTGTCTGAATTCTAAAATCATTCCACATGTTCGGTTTTTTTCTCATGAAGATAAATGTTTTAATACTGTGAATATATGTTTCTCACGCATATTTTTCACATACAACACAAAACTGGCATTTATATGATGTTCAAATTACTTAATCCTTTTTGGTGTTTTTTCCCCACTTGGTCCTCACTGATGGTTGCCTCTGGGATGACTTGTTACATGACTTCCACCTTCTGGTCCAATCCCTTTGCACCTACAGGTCATGTGACAATTTAGAAGAATGGGAATTTACAGGAAAATATTTAATCCCTTGTGTCCAATATTAAAAATGAGCAAATACTCAAATTCATCAATAATGAAAACTTTTAAAATAGAATCATATTACATTATGATGGATATGGTTGTTGATAGCAAAAATATCCAGAAATAGTGTTGATGTATTGACAATAATCATCTATTTATAGATGGTATCTATAGATTGATATAGGCTGCATCTTCTAGCTGACAGGAAAACACCAACTGTCATTTACTTTATAAAACTATACTGTAAGTTTTACTCAGTTCCTCTATTACAATTACATTCAGATTTGCTGAAGTATAAACAGCAATGAAATCAGATTATATGGCTGTTGAAATGTCTTTTGTCTAATGTGTTTTTACATTAGGGTGTACTTAAACAATTAAACAGTGATGCCATTTATATGAGGAATGTTCTGTTGTTTTGGTGACAGTCACAAGCACATTGGTTACAGCAGAACACCTCTGGAGGTGTCAGATCACAGAGCAATATGAAGCCAGGACCTGCTCTGCTCACGTGGTAGACTAGGCCTCGGGTACTTACAATCTGTACCCGACTGGGCTCATATCACTCTGGCATGATGAGCAAGGGAGACATTAGTTTTGACAAGTGTGAAAGTTCCTCTAGAGGCTCTGCCAGGACTTTGCCAATAGAGCGGGAATTTTGCGTGGTGATGACCCCCCACTAACCTTGTTCACTGACTGTGTTCACCAGAATAACTAGTGCCTTATAACTAATGTACGGTTAAAAAGATGAAGAAAATGACCGGCAAACCGCTGCTTCTGAGTCAAATAGTGCATCTCATCTGTGTATGGATCATTCAGCCTTGGCTGGGTAAAGGCTTAATGTTAACACTGCTCAATAAATTCAGTAAATAGTTTGAGAACATCGTAAGCAGTGTGGTGCTCAATTCCTTTCTTACATTCTTCTTTTTGTCCACGCACCCGCACTGCATTATGGAGGCACGTACACCATTATGATAGAGGCAAATTAATTACACAGCTCACATTTTTACTTATTGGCCATTTGCACAGCTGGATATTTGATAAAGCATCAGAGGTACTCTACCAAAGATTTGAGCTGGTTCCTTACTGACTATTCCACATTTGAGGCCGTCTTTTTGGTACCAGTTACTACAGAGGTGGAATTGTGTGATGTACAGAGATTTCCTCCAGGGGGCGAATTTGTACATCGAACTACTTTTGAGCACCTAAAAGCCAGACTTCTCGAGATCTTAACTGGGTTACTGTGTGCAATGAAGTAGCCTCACTGACTATGTACATTCAAATCCTTTCCAATAATGTTACTGCCAAATAGATTAGGATTTTCTAAGTGACTAAGATAACTGGGATAAGATATACTACACGAAAGACAACAGTAATTTAATCTGTTGCAGATAGATTTGAATTCATGATTACCATATGGTTTTCGGAAAAAAAATATCTATAAAAAAATGTAGCAATATAATAAATATGTGACTATTAAAAAACTATTAACGACAATTGCTTATCATTTGATTCAAATATTCAATACATTTGTAAAGATAAATACTTGGCACTAGTGGCAGTAGTATTAATAGTACTATTAAGATAACACACAGTACAGGCAAAACCATTACAGATACAGAAATAGAGCATAGAACTGCATGGTGTACATTCTTACAGGGAAGCCAGTTCCGCTATGCTTTGCTCATTCCAGCGCCTCATTACTGTGGGCACAAAATATCTTTTAAGCCTCTCAGTTGACATTCTTGGTAGACTGAACCTAAAACTGCTTCTACACTGCATACGATTAAGAGGATGAGAAGTATCGTCCAGAATTGTTAGTCTGCTTTTAAAAATTGGTTTCTTGGCACTATCATGGTTTGAAGGAATCCTAAAATGGGGGTTCTCAGGGGGCATAACATTGATTAAGTGCAGTGAGGTGAGCTGTGGCCCATAATCAAATTTTAACTGTAGTTGGTAAGGAGATTCAGCAAGGGGCGCTGGTCATGAATATTCTGGCCTGGAATGTGTTTTAGTTCTAAAAGACTGAATGTTTGCAGGTAATTTTATTACTGCAAATTAATATTCATAAGCAGCTGCTCACACTCAGGGTTAGAGATGCAGGGGTGGAACTGTCACATCTCCCAGCCTGATATTCCGGTATGAGCAGTAAAATGTGACTGTACAGACCAAGAGGCACCAGATGTACTCTGCCATCTCCAAACTGTCCCATATTTAAAAATACAGTCACAAGTCCTACACTGCAATTGAGAAATCCTATTGGATCTGAGCTAATCAAATCTTTCCCGTCCTTAATTCAGTTCCAGCAGATCCATATAAGGCCAGTTATATTGTTCACAGTACGCTTTAAACTGTATGCATTTTCTGTTGCCCATTTATGAATCCGGGTGTTTGTGAATTAAATTAATGAAGTGGCTAAGCCTAGTAGCAAACAGGAGAGACGCTATCCATGCTGTTGAAGTTACCAGTCCAGGGCCAAAATACTAGGCCACACTGCTGCAATTATGATTTTACAAAAACTTAAACATGTCCAAATTAATCAGGCCACTGTAAGAGAAATGAAGGTTAAAATCAGGCTTATCCTGTACTTATTGGCTAGAACACAAGGCAAAGATCAAATTCCAGTGGCTTTGCACTCGTTGAAAAAATACAAGCTAACAGTTTGAGATTGAAAGAGCATTAACAATAACTGCAATGGTTAGCAGCTTTAGTCAGTATTTTTTTGGAATTTACTTCTGTTCACGCAAAAGTAAACATCACTTAACACTGGAGCCACAGCGATTGGCTGGAGTAATGTTGCTAAGGGACAGTGACATCACCCTCCTGGGGTCAGTTTGATCTGATCTTTTACGTGTATCACCAAGAGCTCTGGCGTAAAGATGCAAAGTTTGGGGGACCCCTGCTTACAGAATCTATGTGGACTTCCAGGGCGAGGTTCCATTAGCACTCCTCCCTTGCATCATGTGATCAAGCTTTGTTTCCATGGCGACCTGAGAGGGCCTGGGCCTGTTGCCCCGTCGGGCGGCACGCCGTCCCGTCTCCTCTTTCTGTCACGACCATCCGCTCCTTGTCAGCAGCTGCAGCTGACGCCAAAGGACCTGAGGACCCGGGCCCCTTTCATCCAAATATCACCCCCCTCCATTCGCCAGGCCTGTTAGGCTCCATCAGCTAATCGCCACAGTGACAGTGACGTAGCTCAGCGCGTGGGATCATCTGGGTTTGAGTGCGATGGGGAACCCAGTGATACGCCATTGTGCTTTTCCCCGTGGGCGACCCTGTGATGTGACTCTTTATTTTATTTTTATCTGTCCTTTTTAGACGGGCTGCGGTTCTGTATCAGCTTCAGCGCTCTAATGTGCTCTTTCCGGAAGTGTCGGTGCAAAGACACTTCCGTAGCCTCTTATTCCTGTTCATTGTGCGGCAAACTGTGATGCTGTCAGATATAACCAGTGGGTATGAGCGCTTAACACAGTTGAGTTTGGATAGACTGCGCTGTGGATAGACTGTGACTGAGAGAAAGACAAAGGCATCACCATAGGAACAAGCAGCACAAGCGCTCAGAGAAGATTCAGTCAGGCCCCCCCCCCCACCTCTCTCTCTCTCATCCTATATCTAGGCCCACCAGAGATGCCATCGGTAATAGAGGTAAACAGGAGCAGAGATTCACCCATACTAGCACAGGCCAATGAAACTACTGCTGTACCGTGCCTCTGTTAAAAAAAAAAAACATTTAAAATTTCAAAGGACAAAAAGATATCACAAGGATATGCCACAATGAGACAAACTCACTTTGTACATTGCTGATATAGAGGCAATGTCATTATATTGCATGGGATTAAGCAGTCTCGCTCACAGCTAATTACTATCAGCTTTTAAAAACTCTGGCCTGTAGTCTATAGTTCCCTGTTAGTTTCTGTATATAATGCTCAAATTACAGACAGGTACAGTGTAGCTTTCTTCTCAAGCAAAACAGTCACAGAGAGATAGAGAGAGAGTGCAAAAGAGAGATAGAGAGTGGGAGAGATGCTGTCAATATGATAAAAAGATGGAGGGTGAGCGAGGGAGAGCGAGAGACAGAGAAGTTGTTAGTTAGCTCCCCTGTTGTTTTTAATATTACTACTATTACTAATGCTACTATTATTAATGCGGATGTTATCACCGTTGGTATGCTTTAACAAAACAATACCATACCAGTGAAGCAAATCTGAAATAAACTCCATTTGAGAGAGACCGGGAGGAGGGAAGAGATGGAGGGACAGAGAAAGATAGAAAGGGAATAAGAAAAAAAAAGAGGGAGTGAAGAAGAGAGGGAGAGAAAGAGCACAGATTCCTGAGCGGAAGTGGCTGTGGGATGAGACTGTGTGCGTCTGCCGTGGGTAAAAGTGGCCATGTCTTTCCAACCCCCACACAGACCAAGGACAAAAATACGCAGCATCTTTGTGCCATACTCTTTCTATGCACTTACCCTCCCTCCTCACCCACAACTAGAAAACAATTCAGCCGGCAAGCAGGGAAAGAGAAGAGAGAGCAGTCTGGTGGACTGCGTAGGCGTGCTCAGGTTACATCCGGCCCACTACTCTGCCCTTATCTCATCCACACACGCAGACTCACACGCACACAGACATCTGCACGCGTACACAGAGACTCACACACACACACCTGCACGCATACACACACACACAGACTCACACACACAAACACAACTGTACGAACACACACTCCTGCGGAAAATGACATCAATGCATTTTACCACAGCTCCAAATGGAGGCTGTCGCCCAATCACACAGGAGCCACAGATGGCAGGGCGCGGCAGATCCACGGAGCATCACACAGCCAGGATATCAGGAAGAACGTGGTTGGGGAGGGGGGGGATATGGACATGACTAACACAAGGGTCACTGCACTGCAAAAAAAACTAATCTTAACAAGCATTTTAATCTAATATTTAGACTTTCGAATCTTATTTCTGTTACAACTGTTTTTTGCTAAATAAAACAAACTATATGCCAGTAGGGTGACATATTTTTACTCATTTCAAGATTTGCCAGTGGGGTAACATAATTTCACTTGTCAAGTAAAAACTTACTTAAAACAA
Organism: Synaphobranchus kaupii; assembly: GCA_029718625.1. Taxonomy (NCBI): domain Eukaryota; kingdom Metazoa; phylum Chordata; class Actinopteri; order Anguilliformes; family Synaphobranchidae; genus Synaphobranchus; species Synaphobranchus kaupii. The sequence goes on from CM056386.1 coordinate 28,998,856, forward strand.
GCTAATATTTTCCACTTTTGAGGAAACAAAATATGATTTTAAGTCTCATTACAAGACAAAAACACTTAAGACATTTTTTGCAGTGTGGTGACTATTCTCTCAGTGAATCAGGCGAACGCTAATGCACCAGGCAGTCCCGGTTAATGGTGCTGAGCCCCCACAGGGTACCCCGAGTGCTCGTGTGTCTTGCCGAGTCTCCTCCACCCCTCTGTCTGCACCGGGTCTCCCGGCTTTCCTTGGAATGCTGTCTCCTTTCCCCGAAAATAATAGCTCCCGAATGTACTGCTCCTGAGACCAGCCATTCCTATGACCTACCAACTGTGGGCCAATGACAGCCGGGCGCCTCAGCTCAAAATGGAATACACTGCCCTGAATGGAGCCTTCCCATGATGCACTCAGCGGAACCACTCCAGCAACAGTCAAAACTCTATGGTAGCAACCTGAGCGCTATGGCAGGCAGCCTTAGGGTCTCGTAGCAATCCTCATGAATAATTAGTCATTCCAAGTCCTCACGTAACAGCACCAATAATGTGTACGGGGCACACGTGGTGTTAACAGCGTGACACGCAGCTGTTCCGGCAGGGGTATCAATATGCCTTCAATGTGTGCACCCTCTTTAAGGACAGAAGAGACAGAGCTGTTGGGCTTTGCCAAGGGAAGGACCAAGCACCCCTCCTGTGTCCTGGTCTCCTGGCAACAGCACCGGGAAATGACTAAGTTCTGACAAGGGACCGTGTGCCCCACGCTGATACTTTAATCTGCTTCTGCCCCTCCGGGAACTTATCCGTTTGTCCACACCCTGGGTGAGACACTACTTAGACACCACTAAAGGCTTATTCGTGAAAGGATATCTGTAGTGAAAATAATGAACCTCTTATACACACACACACACATGCTGCTTTCTTTACCACATCATAGCATGTTTGTCAATAATTCATGTACATGTGCAGAGGGTTGACCTTTAGTCAGTTCACATTATGTGGTATAGTATGTGCAGAGGGTTGACCTTTAGTCAGTTTACATTATGTGGTATAGTATGTGCAGAGGGTTGACCTTTAGTCAGTTTACATTATGTGGTATAGTATGTGCAGAGGGTTGACCTTTAGTCAGTTTACATTATGTGGTATAGTATGTGCAGAGGGTTGACCTTTAGTCAGTTTACATTATGTGGTATAGTATGTGCAGAGGGTTGACCTTTAGTCAGTTCACATTATGTGGTATAGTATGTGCAGAGGGATGACCTTTAGTCAGTTTACATTATGTGGTATAGTATGTGCAGAGGGTTGACCTTTAGTCAGTTTACATTATGTGGTATAGTATGTGCAGAGGGTTGACCTTTAGTCAGTTTACATTATGTGGTATAGTATGTCACCTTTGAGAACAGAATGTTATATAACTTGAATTTACTGCAAATACGTTACATTATGTGAATAAAGGTGGCATCCATTAAACTTTACAAATCCATGCTTGTTATGTTACAACAAATAAATAGAAATGGGATCTTCCAGAGCAGGTTCACGTTATAAAGAATAAAATGACAACCCACCATTTTCCTTTATCAACTCTTCCTGGAAAAACACAGAACTATAAATGTGTTTTGATAAGGTGTGTGTGTGTGTGTGTGTGTGTGTGAGAGAGAGTGTGTGTGTGACTGTGTGCGTGTGTTTGAGTATGTGCGTGTGTGTCTGTGTGAAAGGGTGTGTGTGTGAGAGAGAATGCGTGTGTGTATGTGTGAGAGAGGGGGAGAGTGTGTGTGTACAGTATGTGAAAAGGGTGATCAGAGATGACTGTAAGCCCTGCAAAAGAACACAACCCAAGGACTGTCGCCAGAACACTGTCATCTATCTGATTTTGTGGTTTGAAAATATTCTGGGGAAAAAAGGCAAAACTCAAAAAGGCAATCCTCAAACCCCTTTACAGTTCACCACAGTTCATCACCGCGTAAATCTATGGCAGCCATTTACTTTTTCACCATGCATGCATGGACAACACATAATTACGGTACAGATTCAAACAGAAACGTCCCACAGATCAAAGTCCCCCTGTTCATTATCATCAACACAATAAAAAAAGACATCTGTGGTACGTTAAATAATTTACATCAGTCAGAAATTAGGTTCAAGCTCTTTACAAATGCAACCAAATCATGCTCATTTTAAACAAAACTTGATTTCATAAAAAACGTTCTGCCCTTCGGCAGTAAATTACCATTATGTAAAAATGGTGAAACAGTCTTGAACAGTCTTACCAAGTCAAAATCTCGGTAAGAAAACCTACCTCAGCCAACAAAGAGCCAAGGCAGAAAAATACACAACAATATCAAACTATCAACAAGAGGAAAATTCAAATAAAATTATAACACTGAGGAGTCCCATTAAATAACTCAGTGACTGGAAATGACACCTTCCACCATGTATCATATATATATACGTATCAACCCCCACATGCCTGATACTCCCAGTTCTGAAGTGACATCAACCATTATGTCCAAGGCTGTCACTCCTGATTCACAAAAAAAGAAGAAAAAAAAACATCAACTCAGTCCAAGAGAACGGCTGGATGAAGAGGTAACCGGTGTGAGTCTTTGGTTTGGCTTTACAATTAATGACACTCTGTGACATAGGAATGATCATAATCTACAGTCTTGCCATTAAACACTGGGGTCTGTCTGATTTGTAACATCAGTCTTTGTAATGTCAGCCAGGTAGCTAAAGGTGTTGCACTTAGCTAATCTGGAACAGCTGAGACAGAATGCCTACACTGCCATCTGGTCAAATGTTGTCTGACTCCGGAATGAGAGGAAGCCGTTTTACTAAATATAATTCAAAACAATACAATAACTCTTTCCATCAGATAACTGACATTTGTCCTGGCTAGGGTGAAAGAGAAGGCCAGTATAATAAGCATATTATTCTGAGAGACCAAATGAATGCGGTCCAAAAGTTATATCAAATCAGGAGATGAGTTATCAACTATTGAGATCACAAAGAATGGGGGGGGGGGGGGGGGGGCATGAAAACAGTCACATGACCTGAGCTAAGCTCTGACAGCAGCAGACTTTTATGATGTTTTTACAGTATATTTCAGTACATTTCAGTTTATTTTAGTAAATATTCAGGTTTATTTCCATCACAGTTCCAATGCCTTCAATTAACCCTAAACCAGTGGTCCCCAACCCTGTGCCTGGAGCTCTACCGTCCTGGAGGTTTTAATTTCAACCCTAATTTGGCACACCTGATTTTACTAATTAGAAGCTCAACGAGATCTCTAGCTGTTGAATGAGGTGTGCTTTGTTAGGGTTGCAGTAAAAACCTGCAGAATGGTACATCTCCAGGAACAGGGTTGGGGAGCCCTGGGCAAAACCCACCCAACCCCCCACACAAACACATCCATCCTTCCATATGCTTCTGTACATTGTGCAGTACAGAAATTCTGAATCTCTTCTGTGTCACAAAATGTGAATGCAGAATTAAGAAAGCATTTAAAAAGGATTACTGGCAAAAAGTAAACACACACACAGCTGTAACACATACACACACACACACAGACACAAATACAAAGACACACACACACACACACACACGCACATACACATACACAGGACACACACACACTCACTGCAATATTTTGCCAAACAGCTGAAACAGCACCAAATTATTTGTTTACATTCTGGAAAAAAATTATCAAGTAACCTGGAATGAAAAAATAGGAACTCTTTGGCTCTGTACACACTCAGTGATTGGCCTAAATGTAGTTTTTACTACAGCAGACGGCAGAGATCTGTTCTGGTTCACATGAGCATGTGTTTACAGGGTCAAATACGTTATGAGCTGTAAGCATAACCTTTCTGGTCATATTCCATCTGCCTGGACAACAGAGACTGAAAAAAAAAAAAAAACTCTAAGGCTGGCATTGAATCAATTTCAATAAACAATTGAAAGCAAGACCAGTTTGGTGAGTTCAGCGACCAATGAAACTAACTCTCCAAAATGACGGTGTTATGACTTTACCATTTGAAGAAAAAGAGTGCGAGGTTAGTGTTGAAAATGAACACTTACTGCTGTGTCGAGAGTGACACTGGCAGCTTCTTAAATTTCAATAAAAGTATGGACTGCTCCTAAAACGTCAGCTTGTTAAAACCTACACCGGCGAGTCATGCTTTTAAACTGTGCAGATGTCAGGACAGATTCTGCACACTACATTGATTACATTTAAAAAATGTACAGGGGGGAAAGAAGAGGCGTCATATAACTGAAATATGATAAAAATCCCTGATCTCGTTTTAAATAATAATCAATACTTGGTTGTGCAAACCGCACACCAAACACTACACCAAGAGTGGAGTTTTGCTATTTTATAACCAGCAGCAGACCTTTATGATGTTTTTACAGTATATTTCAGTGAATTTCAGTTTATTTCAGTAAATATTCAGGCTTATTTCTATCACAGTTCCAATGCCTTCAATTAACCCTAAACCCTAAAAAAAGTGGTCCCCAACCCTTTAATACAGCAGCATTAAAGTCAGACCCATACTTAGGGAACGGGTCAAATCAGGGAAATCAGCAGATTTGCGTCAGGAAGCGACTAATGAACGTCTGCTCATTTCCTCTCTCCGTCAGCAGACCTGCGCCCTCAGCCAGTAAAGACATCAACAGCATTTCCTGCAACCGAACACATTTTAATGAGGTTAAACATGATCAAAACAGGTGTGTGTACACAGTACGCGCAAAATATTTGTGGGGTGTCTTGAAAATCCTGAAGATAACAACTGAGAGAAAGAGAGAGAGAGTCAGAACCCGTACAGGAAGTGGGACCGAAAACAGGAAGTGGAACCTGGGGAGGAGGCGGAGCAGGCGGAATAGAGAGGAAGTCGTGGCAGAGTGTGGGCGGAGACGGGTTCAGTAGAAGGGCCTCCAGCTGAGCGTTCCTATGGATATTAGAGTCTGGCAGGAGCTGGAGGAGAGCCACACCATCTCCACCAGGCTGAAGTGGAAGAAGCCCAGGGCGAAGCCGCACACCATGTCCGTCAGGTGGTGCCGTCCCAGCATGACCCGGGACACGCCCACCAGGAAGGCCCACAGCACCAGCAGGATCCGCAGGGGGGACCGCCAGCACCAGGTGCGACAGCAGGAACTTGGTGACCATGGCGGCTCGGCTGGCGTGGGCCGCCGGGGAAGGAGTAGACGTCCATGGCGATGTAGTCCAGGAAGCCCGGGCTCATCTCCCATGGTCCTTTGCGCTTCACAAGCTTCTGAACCCCCGCCACCGTCATCACGTCCAGTATCAGAGCTGGGGGAGGAAGGCGGGAGGGGGAGAGAAATGGGGTTATAAAACAACACTGCATTCATCGCGCGAGGCCAATCACTGTCCCGGAGAGCCACAGGGTCTGCATGGGCTTCACTGGTACTCAGCAATTCATTATTCAATTAAAACAAATGTTTACACCATTAGATCACCTCACTTGGTTTCTTGGGTCAAATATGATTAGGTCTAATTTCTGAAAATATACAGCACATAAGTACATATACTCACCTGGTGTACACTTCATTCACCCTTTAGGTGACAGACATCAATACTTTATGGAATTAAGTATTCTGTTTTTTGAAAACACTGTACAGCATGTTGTAAGGATTAAGTAGTGTGGAAGGCACTGCAAATTAATTACACGTCACCACTAATTGCACTGTTCCACTAAATCCACTGTATGACTAATTGCCACTGTTCCAAGAATTATAGGCTACTGTATGTTCCAATAATTACACTATACCTAACACTAATTCCAATGTTCCACTGTAGCTACCGCTAATTCCACTGTTCCACTAATTCCACTGTAGCTACCGCTAATTCCACTGTACCGCTAATTACATTGTACTGCTTTACTGTTCCACTAATTAGCCTACACTGTACCGCTAATTCCATTGTTCAGCTAATTCCGTTTCTTTTTCATTTCCAATGACACATTTATCATTGGGAGCAAGAAAGGCCACTTCAGAATGCACAGGGAAACATTAGTTAGTTTCCTTTCATTCTAGAATACGCCGCTGCAGTCACGCTCCGTCGCAGGGCGGACATCAATGACGGAGCGCTGAAAGCGTTCGGCGATCCGGCGGCGCGGAGCAGAAGACTCTCTCCCCAGCAGAACACTCATCTGCGCTCTGTGTGATCGGAATTCATGAGCACCCGCTCTCGTCCCAGTGGAGTGCTCTTGCAGACGAACGTCTTAAAAACAACCCTTATAACCAGCTCTGGAAAGCATTTGAAAAAGGCCAATTGAAGTTGAATATCGGCTACACAAAAAAATCTTTCGTGTTCAGAAAAAGATATTACAAAAACTCCAAAAGCAAATAGATTGCCCCTGAATCAAATCGCTTCAATACTCCATGAAATGTGCATTTCAATACCTACAAATGCACTTTTGATTTGAACACATACAGTAAGCATCAAACAAACTGCCAGAAATGCAGAGAAATACAGTAGGCCTTTAAATAAATAATATTTAAATGCAAATGGTTCCTTTTCTGAAACATCAGAAAACGGGCCCAATTCATACCATTTAAATTAAACCGCAACAATAAAATGCATTGAAATATCTGCCCTTTTGGTTCTGATACTGCAAGAATATGGAAATTCAAAATCAAATGCAAATCCATTTCACTGAACGCAGAACAGACACGTGAGAGATATAATTATTAAGCTGAGTTTTATTGTAAGTACATTCAGTTCTGATACCAAGTTCCTCAGACACCCCATCACCCCGAAATTGTGCTAAGCTAAGCCACCCACATATCCTCTCCGTCAGCAGCCCAAGCGGCAACCCACCCTGTCTCCAGCCCAACTGTACACACATACACACAGCATATTTCGTATTTCATCAAAGCTTCAACAACATGTCACGGTAAAAAGACAAATTGATTATACTGTCTGTTCCACACCCCTGCTGTTCTCTTCATTACGAAAAATGCTTAAGTCACTATGAATGAGGTTTCCAACCCCACCCCCCTCACTGCTCACCTCATCATTTATCACAATAAATTGCACACAACGTCATCTCGACAAAAGATCACCCCAGCTGCACTATCATAAGTAAAGATCTTAAGGGAAAAGGACAATGGACCAAATCTCCCAGCCTTAACAATGCTTTTGGTCACAACACGACTGACCTCTGTTAGAAGTAGAAGCCCAGTCCTACCCTCACAGACTAACCGTGCAACGGGAGCAGGCAGACTGCAGGCACTCGATGAACTGGAAGAGCCATGTCTGTGCGACGAATACCCTGCTGCTCCATACTCTTCCTCCCAGAGCAGAACTTCCTCCCTGGGCAGAATTATTACTCTCTGAACAAATCTCTTCCTCCCTGAGCACAACTCTATCTCTCTGAGCACAACTCTATCTCCCAGGGCACAATTCTATCTCCCAAAGCACAACTATCTCCAAGAGCACAACTCTATCTCCCTGGGCACATCTCTATCTCCCTGGGCACAACTCTATCTCCCAGAGCATAACTCTATCTCCCAGAGCATAACTCTATCTCCCAGAGCACAATTCTATCTCCAAGAGCACAACTCTATCTCCCTGGGCACATCTCTATCTCCCTGGGCACAACTCTATCTCCCAGAGCATAACTCTATCTCCCAGAGCACAATTCTATCTCCAAGAGCACAACTCTATCTCCCTGGGCACAACTCTATCTCCCAGAGCACAACTCTATCTCCCTGGGCACAACTCTATCTCCCTGGGCACAACTCTATCTCCCTGGGCACAACTCTATCTCCCTGGGCACAACTCTATCTCCCTGGGCACAACTCTATCTCCCTGGGCACAACTCTATCTCCCTGGGCACAACTCTATCTCCCAGAGCATAACTCTTCCTCCCAGACCAGAACTCTTCCTCCCAGAACAGAACTCTTACTCCCTGAGCAGAAGTCTTCCTCCCAGAACAGAACTCATCCTTCCCGGGAAGCACCATAGACATGAGTTACCCTGCGGGACATCCTGGTATATTAGGCACTGCCACAGTGAAGATTTTTATTCCAGATTGTGGGGTGTTTATTCTGGGCCCTACCGGGACACCCCCCAGCAGGGCCCAGAATAAATAACAATTAAACAAACAACAAGAAAAAACAGGAATATGCGCCCTAAGACATTTCTCAGAAATATTCAGGCTTGAAAAATGTATTATTATTATTATTATTATAAATTTTTTTTATTGAAGTCAGATTCAGATCTGAATCAGTCCTATGAATGAAATATCTATGGATGTGAGTTGCATACTAATGAAGAGAAAAACAGCCTCTCACCACTGGTCTGGTGTGGACACGTTTCTGGTGTTATGCTGACATTTTTAAATAAATTAAAATGTCAGCATGGGCCTGAAATACTTTTCACAGTTCATCTGAATATTTAGACATTCACACCAAAATAGGAACAATAGAGGAGCCTGTATTTGGATATAGGTAGTTCTTTCATAAGGCCGTACCACAAATTGTTTGAAATGTCTATAGTGTTAATCTTATTTTTCAGATAATAATAATAATAATAATAATAATAATAATAATGTTATAACTTTTGTAATAACAAAGAAAGAATGCATAAGCCCCAAAACCCAATGGTCCCTATGGAATACACCCGCTGACACTTCTAAAAACGGTCCCCTCTATCCCCCTATCTCCCACTGCAGTGTTTCCACAAGGTCTCCTGGCACCGCTCAAGAACCTTGGGGGGTGTTAGTCACATGTGCCTGCCAATCTTATACAGATTCTGTTCTTCCCAATTCCCCTGTCCACTGACCCACAAACCGTGCTGCATTCCTAAATCAGCCCCTCCCCTCACCCCTCCACAAAAAAAAAACTCACCACAAAATCAAAATATATGCAGCGCCTCACCAAAATAGCAGCAGCGGGATTATTTGCCTCGACCGGAAAAAAACCTGCAGTTGAGGGGCTTTCAGAAATGCCACAGCCCGGGGGTGTCTCGGTGGCACAGCCTGTAGAGCACCATCCACATGCTCGCTGTCAGCCTTGACATCGGCGGAATCCGACCGCGCGACCTTTGTCGCGTGACTCTCCCTCTCTGGTGCTACCCATTCTTCCTGTCTCTCTACACGCCGCCGTCCAATAAAGTTGAAAAAGCCCTAAAAAATGCCGGACGCTGACGACAATTTTTTGTGTGCTGTCCTAAAAGCATAAGCCAAATGAAAGGTGAAAGCTCCGGCTGTCCCGGTGCCCTCGGGGCGAGAGAATCCGGGTAGCTACATGACTGTGTGACTTTCAAATCAGAGGGGGTGACATGCAACGGAACTGGACAACACAAACGCCGCACGCGGGTGCCGGGCACAACCACAGTCAGTGCAGGGGGAGCCTGATCTCATGGAATTCGGCAATATGTACCGATTGTTAGTGTGAGGGTAGTAGTATATGACGTCACGCGTCCCACTGCTTTTCTTGGCAAGACATGCCCTGCGTGAGTTCGTAATTCCCGTACCCCACCCACAACCCCTAAACATAACCTCACAGGAGATCACGTAACTCGGGCTCATGACCGAACTGTTAATATTTAAAGAATCTATATTTGCACTACTATATTTTTCTATCACAAGCTTCTCTCTCACTATGTATCTTTCACGAAATCTCCTTACACTCTACAACTGAGCATTAGTCAGTAGTTCCCAGTACAGGCTCATGGGGGCGCTTGTGCAAAATTCGGAAACAGGTACCGTTTTTTGAGACACTAACAATCGGTACATATTGCCAAATGCACATGAGATCAGGTTCTGCAAGGTCCAGCAAGCGGAGCAAAAGGAGCCGACTTTCCTGAGAAATAAGCTGGTTCACGTGCCTGTCCTCTCTCTCAGTCTGGGTAGAAACATATGATTATTTTAATTAAATGGGAGCATTTTTTATTCGGTTTTTTTCCTCTCTCTCATTCTGAACAGGACAGAGAATGCCATCTGCACCCGGAGATGAGCAATGGATCCTTGCAGCGATAGTATTTTTCTTCATAATTCTTAATGAAACTCCTGGGCCTTGAGAAAAGTCACACCAACTGGAGCCTGATAAGATGCACAATTTTCAACAACACCAAATGCTAGCTATAAATCGCCTTACGCTGATGTATCTCTGTTAGGTCATCCACTGGCAAGAGCCATTCTTTTTCATTAGCATGTCTAGAGCCACGCATCGTAAGACTATCATTAAATATTCCTGAAAAGTCTTTGTTTAAATTTTACTTGGAAAAATGATCATGCCCTTTGACAGTGGCCTTGGGTAATAGTTTCTGCTACATAACTATATCCTGAAGAAAAATAAATATGTAAAAAAATATCTTAATTCCATTTTTTAAATAATTACATTTTTTGTAAGTGTGGGGTCAGTATGGTCCTGTCTCATATGTGATACATTGTTTTTGTATATGTGATATATATGGCAGTCTGTTTTATTTTTCATGCGCTGCCGATCCAATTCTGCATGTTCAGACCGGGGCTAAATTTTCCTAGTGTTTGTGTTTCACCACTGTTTGAGTTTTTCTCCCCACTGGGGAGTTTTTACCTCATTTGCTTTTTGGAGGCTCAGGCCTGGTTTTTGCGCAATTTTCCTTTTGTTTCCTTACGTACAGTGTCTTTTAGACAGTTCTCTGTAAACAGCGCTATACAAATAAAATGTAATTGAATCCCGCTTATTATTGGATTACATCTGTCAGTAGAATGTTTGAATGATACATGCTGTAGTGTTTACATCCATCCGTTATCTAACTTGCTTTTTCCTTGTCAGGGTCGCGAAGCGCGCGCGCGCGGGGGGGGGGGGGGGGGGGGGGTATCCCAGCATGCATTGGGTGAGAGGCAGGAATAATATACCCTGGGCCCTGGAATATACCCTACCAATCCATCGCAGGCACACACACACATACCTATGAGTCAATTTAGAGTCTCTAATTAGCCTAACCTGCATGGACTGTGGGAGGAAACCGGAATACTTGGAGGAAGCCCACATGGACACAGGGAGAACGTGCAAACTCTACAGAAAGTTGCCGATGTCAACGTGTTTACGCTGATGTGTACGCTGCTTTTTACAGGCAGAAGTTGACTTTCACATTTCTAAGCTCCCTGTACCCCACAAGCAATCTTAGTGAGAAATTCACTTTATCTAGTCAGGATATGGGGGGAAAAAGAGGGACAACTGCTTGGGTCCAGCAAAAACCAGCAAAATTTACCAAATCCAGTCCTAGAAGATAGTGCTGAAGGGGTTTCACTGTAGCTTAGCCTGGGGAATCAGAGGCCCCATTCACACTTGCATTTTGGGGCTCGACAACCGAAGTTATTAGCTGGAGTCTCTCATGTTCTGTGTCCGTACACACACACATATTTAGAAGACCAAGAACGCTTATGAACGAGTAACAGGACTCGCTCCTGTATTTACAACAAAGAGTGTTTACAACGCTGTCAGCAGCTAAGTTTGTAATAGCGCGATATTTGCTCTGAACGTAAATCTCGCATTTCAATTATCGCACAGGTGTAAACGTGATCTCCAATGTCAACAGACATGGACGCGGTCATTCAGTTTTTGTTAATCTCTGCAGAGAGAACCCGGATAAGACGTGAGATTCCACATCTGACCTGGCAGCGAATGAAACAACGTCGTCTAATCCTTCTTTTAATAGTACTCAACATCGCCCGTAACGCTCTATGGAAGTCAGGGAGCGTTGCGCAGTTAATCACTGCGCATTTGCTACCAGTTTTCAACTCCCGTTCCCTTCCACTTGCAGACCAAGCTCATTTGCATAGGAAAAAGAGTCAACTTCGGTAGTCGCTACCTGTTTTGAACAGGACTCGTTACTACTAGTTGTCGCTCTCGTTCATAACCGTAAGTGTGAACTTAACCAGATTAAGCACTAAAATGAGGAGCGACAACCGTTATTTGCGTAGCTGTAATGTCAACGGGGCCTTGAGACTCTATTTGCTACATGCAATGGCTGGTTCAGGTGAATGCTCACAAGGGGGCGTGACATGCCGGAACTTCCTGCTACCAGCTGGAACTCCCTTCAACAGGGTCAGTAAAACAGGACCGCAACATATTCACGAATAGGCGCCCAACAGGAACCCGAAAAGCTCCAGATGTTCAAATGTGGAGTTTACCTTATGTTTGGCACCAGTCTGTGGACACATCACAGTATGTCACAAACCAGCTGCATTATTCTCCCCCGTGTACAGGGGTGAGCAGAGGGCAGAAGGACTGCAAAGCTGAATATCTTGCTGAGAAATAGGGCATCTTTGGGGAAGGTGCAGGCGGGGCTTTAAAGCGATACTCTGCAGTTGGGCTTTGAAGGGCTGGATCTCGGTAGGTGCGCAGGTGCCAGCTCCAGACCAGAACTGGGCAGTGCCTTCTGCACACCTCTGCAAAAATCTAGAGGTGATGGATGGAGCGAGGTCAACCCAGGACACAATAAGTAATTAGCTGAGAGGCATCATTTGATGCTGCTTAAAATTCCCTGTCGCACCTGGTGCAGATCAGGGCTGCGCTGTCAAATCTGAGTGACAGGGAGAGGCGGAGGGAGAGGGAAAGAGAGGGAGAGGGAGAGAGAGAACAACAAGTTAAACAACATGTTGCTTTATTAATAAGACACAGCTCCGAGCTGACATGAATCAGGAAAGCAGAGACAATGACGAGAAGCCACATCGGCGTCCTCAATATCTGGTACTTGACAGACCGCCAGGGGTGCAACAGTCAAACAGTGTGACTAATGAGGAGCCCTCTTCTGCAAAAAGAGGAGCCCTCTTTTTTGGACTAGCTGATGAGTGGGGGGTGGGTTACCTGTCAACGGCGAAAGACCTGTACCTTTTACGTTTAAGCTGCCTTCAAACTTGTGCCAATTTTAATAAAAGCTGGCAGATTCATGAATGAAATGACACACGTTTAGAGATCAGGCAGATGAGGAACAGTGCCTGTGAACAGGATCTGAGAAGAGTTACAAATAACACAGTTTCCATCTGGGGCTGAGGAATAGAGGAACAAATGAATACCCCTCCCTCTCTCTCTCTCTCTTTACTGTAGCCTATCAACAACAGCTGGATCAAAAAGTTTTTAAAAGACCCTTTCAAGACAAGAAAAGCCATTGGTCCCAAAAGAGCTGAAACGACTGAGTAAGGGCTAGCCTGGACGTATAGTAAAGTCCTAAATGGTCAGTGATAGTGATCCTGATCTTGACAACGCCAGACATCTACACTTAACACAATGCAACGCCCATCACGTCACCGACATCACATGCCTGACTTTCAGGTTGTACAACATTACCTTTGCCGATTACCATGATATTCTGGGGGGGCTACCCTGCTGCAAAATAGCAGCAGTAGGCTAGGCTACTCCATATGGAGCCGCGTTTGTTTGGTTGTGTCTAGAGTTGCCAGGTTCGCGGTTTTCCCGCCAAATTGGGCTAGTTGCCAGTCGCGGGTAAAAATTACATAGTCGCGGTGTGCGGTTTTTTGGGCTACTTTCAACGTTGACCGCGGTCGCCAAAGGTGACAGAATGAATGTGTCTTGAACATCATGTTGAATATCTGGCATCCTCTCAGGTCAGAGAACAGAGATAGGCACGTACAGTGCGGGGCTGCAGTAGAGAGAGAGAGAGAGAGAGAGAGAGCAAGTGTGTGGTGCGGTTTGAATTCACGTAATTTAAAGCGTTGATAGCTGCGTTACGTTACGTACTACGTTCACTTCTAACTTTGGAGGCGGGGAGAGGGGGTGGGGTGGGGCCCGGCTCCCACTGCGCTGCTCTGGGTGACAGTCAGACATAAGAGAGAGCGAATATTTAATTATTTAATCACGCACTGTAACGTTATTGAACTGCATTATTAGTCGGAGATTACGGTTGTGAATGGAGAGAAGAAAAGAATGAATAGAGCTGTGTAACAAAGAGTGAAGAAAAAGTTGATAGGAAGATGGAGCAGAGGGAGATTTTGAGGTGAGGAGTGAGGAGTGAGCACTGTGGAAGATGAGAAAAGCTAAGTGTGCAGTTTCAGCTACTGGGGGTCCACAGTAATAAAATAAATTCTAAAGTACATACTGAATTAAGCTTTTTGTTGTTGTTGTGAGCATAGTTTATTTTTGAATAAAGTAACAACATTCAAAACATTTAAAAATAGGCATAGCCTACTCAATACATTTTGCTGTTAAAACAAACAAAAAAGGAGGGAAAATAAAGAAAGAATGTTCAAATATATCTCTATTAAATTAATACTTCCTTTTTTTAAATATATTTTGGGTTTGATATCGCACTTCCCAAGGTTCTTGAGAAACGTCCACTGTAAGCTTGTTTGCATTTTGTAGCAATGCTAATGGAAACGAATGGTTACAGCCAGTATTGGTTACAGCCTATGGCTTTGGTTACAGCTAGCCAAACTGAAGTATCCCTTTAAAACACCTAAATGGAACATCATTATATTTGGGCTAGTTTTAGGACATTTGGGGCGGGTTTTGAGCTGATTTTGGGCTGGAAATTTCAGCAGGACCTGGCAACCCTGGTTGTGTCACTAGCATGAGGTGTTCTCCCGAGCGACCGCTTTGAACAGCACGTTCTTCACAGCCCTGCCCAATCCCAACGATGGCCCACATCGACCATTTACTCCTACCGCCGATAGAGACACGCGGGTAAAAATAAAGCGCACACATGTGGCGTCCACGGAGGTTTGTTGTAGGCTGTGTGTGTGTGTGCTGCCTGTCGGGATGAACAGTTTGACATTCCTACACGGACACAGGGCGTCTGTTGGCTCCGCAGAAACTTCTACAGTTAAGTAGCGTAGGACACCAACATAACACACGTTGCCATGATATAGCCTAAGCGTTGCTCTCAAGTAGCTGTGTCGTCTACGTGAACAAAACACATTAACAGAATCTAGGGTAGCCTACATCTCCCTCTTGCAAGAGCAGATAAAAATAACTAGCAGAACTGACCGCTTCAATGTGTGCCGCCGTTTTCATACTGGTAGCCTACTGAAAGTGAACTGCAGCAAGTTACAGTTTTGTTCAACAGAATGGTTTTTATTTGGTTTGAATGGTAGGTTACGTGGAACATTGCAGTTATTGACTAGCTATATTTTACTACCGTGTTTTACAGTTTAGTTTAGCTTCGCTAGTTGAGGGTATCAATAGGCTATAGTAGGCTAGGCCTACTAGCGCGCTACTATAGTGTGTAGTCGGGTAGACTAGATACCCAGCAAACAGTGGACGTAGGGACGTCCCTTTAGTCCCCTCAAAGTTATGATGTGACGTTCCCTATGGATGTCCTAAAGGAAGGCCACTGTTTGGTTACAATATTACATTTAATTTTAATTTTTGGGGACGTTCAAGCAACGTCCCTATCCGGTTATGATATGACGTTGTGCTCATAACATTCAGGAACGTTCCTGCAACATCTGTTACTGGGTACAATATAAATTAATGTAATTAATGTCTGGGGGACGTTACTAGAACGTCCCGGGAACGTTCTCTGTAACGTCCACGTAACGTTTAGAAAATCCTACAAAAAGACGTCAAGGCGACGTCCTGATGACATTTCGAGACGTTCAGGGGACGTCCCAGGGACCTAATTTTGTTAGCTGGGAACCTGTTGCAGAGTAGGCCTATTTCTGAAACACAGATCTAAAGAAAAGACCAATTCGCTGACAAATTATGTTAGATGTAAGATATGACTAAATTAGGCTATATAGGTAGCCTACAGCCTTGCTACAGTAGCCTAAACAGCACGTTGCGAACGTAGAATTAATTAGAGATAAATAGGCCTAACGTTAGGCTAGGTGTAAATGAGGACTGAAAAAACTAAGGACTGTAACGTCATCTAGTCTACATATTTATTTTGTGGAGTTGGCTAGCTAGGCTACAGCGTATTTACCGAGAAGTAGATTGACCAAGACCTCTTGTCCTGCCAAAGTGTTGCTCCTGGTGAGACAGAAAAGCGTGCCGCAGATCCAGGTGATTCCGTGCCCAGTTAGCGCCAGCAGGGTGACCATGGAGCGGACGCTGCCCCAAGGAGACGAGGTGTAGGCACAGACTCCCAGCCGCTTGGAAAGACATATGTCGATGGCCAAAAGGGAGTTTATCGCTATCCCTTTGAAAGAGGGGTTCAGCTGCATGCAGTCTTCCTCTGGCAATTTCAAAGACTCGCGTCGGTCCTTACCACCCTCGATGGGCTCTTGTGAATATTCGGGCTGTTGGCTTTGTTGGTGCTTCATCTGGCTCGGCCGCCGTGCGGAACCCCGCACCTCTGCGTTAGTACTGGTCCTGAGGGGCTGGTTCAATGACAAGAACTCCGGTCTGTTCAGCACGTTGCCCCGGTCCCTCGTCCTGGATCTACTTTGATGCGCAGGCATTTTGGATTTTTCCCATTTCGTATCTTTAATGTATCCGCTCATTTTAAAGGCGTAGACACAAGTCCTTTCTTTGCAGTTGTTCAATCTATAAAGATCCTTAGCAGGAAAGGCTTTTTCTCAGTGCCCGCTCTTTGCAGCCGAAACCTCCCGTTATATTTAGACTAAATGGAATGCACGCTCAAGGCAGGCTACTGTTTACTCTTCGCTCCAAGCAAGCATGAACACGTTTGAATGACAGCTGATTCAGCCAATCCAATGAAGTCTATCTTTGAGAGAAAAAATAGCCTAGTACAATCAACGGGACTTTTGACGTCCGCAATCGGCTACAATGACTGGGAAGGAATGTTAAAAAGACCTGTCATGTAGCCTAAATGAGTATTAAAAGCAAAGCGTTTCTGGATGTGTAGCTAGCTATTCATTTGTTCAGAATGTAGGCCTAGTCTAACAAATACATTTTGTTCAAAGTAATAATAAATAGTCTAGCTATCCTACTGCTTTATTTTAGCCTTAGATAGCCTATAGGCTATGCCTACGCTCCGCCACACGAAATGCATTACTAGTCTATAGGCTGCACATCAGTAATGTAGCCTAGGCCTATTATTAACTCAAAACCGTCTTTGCCGAGGTCTACGCTATGGCTATTTGACCGAACTGATCTCAGGCGGCGCTAGGCTATACCGTCCAACAATTCCAACCACGCTTGGAATTCAGAAAACGCAGCAGGAATTTCTATTTCTGATGCTTCTGATCGAAAGCCTGCTCGAAATTTAATTTTATTCCACGTCTCTCTGATCGTCAAACTGGAACATTCCACCTTAAGAATTTGAAACCTGGACCATGTGTTAGTTTCCGTTCTGCAGGCTAACTATTCCCTTTCCCAGTGGCCTCCTTTCTCCGCAAACCTTCCAGATGGGAGTTCTCCATGGTGCTTAAATGAAACACCGTACACAAAATAAGCGGAGCGCTCCGATACTATCAAAAATAGCCTATACTACATAGCCTATGGCTATTAGGCCTATCAATAGCCTAATGTATAACGAGATAATGTATAATTTTTATGTTTTGGTATACCTTCCACGAGTCACGGTATAGGCTAGCTATACCTTTCGATGTCATTGTAATTAGGCCATATTGATAAAATATAAGGGTCATTAAATTAATAATAAACTACACCAGACCATGCATTTTAGCTTTAAATTGAATATATGGGCCGAGATGCATGCGGTAGCCTAGAAAAGTGCACAAGTTAGGCTACAATAGTAAGAATAATAGCCTATAGCTACAGACAAAACAGACTACAGGTTGTAAAACAAACTCCATATTAGGCTAAGCATTTGTCGTGTTAATTTGAAAGTCAAATAAACGTAAAAATAGCTAATTCAATGAACAATAAACATAAAATTGTAAATGATTGTTAAATAAGTGTAATGTCAGCAGTAAAGCTAAAAAAGACGACTCACTGTAGAACTATTCTAGGAAACACACTGCAATGTATAAAACTGTATACATTTTTCAAATCGTTTTTCACGGAACATGGTGCTGATAACTACATTTCCCACAATGCCAATAGTTTACAAGGGGAAGTGTCGTTTGAAAGCTTGTTAAATAAAAGAGCCGCAGCCCCAGCAGCCGAGATAAAGAATTGCAGGATGGGGAACCTACCACTGCTGCGATGGGGCTATAGAGCAGAGGAATGAAGCGCTGTTAGGACTATATGTGTGACATATCGCAAAAAAGAAAAAGCATCGAGAAGAGAGAGCGGGTCTGCTGAACACTTAATTCCCCCAGAATCATAAAAAGTCCTCCTTTTTTTGCAAGAGACAGACAGCCACAGAAGAGAAAGTTGACCTGGTTGCCTTTGGATGTTGCGGTGTACATTGTACCATGAAATACATTTAAGTTGATGGCACCTCCAGAGCACATTATAGTTCATTGGTTGAAAAGAAGACTCGCCAATGAACACGTCGGAATGACAACGGAATTTCCTTTTTGACAACGGGAACATGCACTGGGATAGATCCGTTTTTAAAATTGCCCTTGAGAATATTCTTATTTATATGTTGCTTTAATTTAACCGGCAAGTGTTATGTATCTTTTATTTATTTACAAACGTATGCGACTGAAGAATTTGCTAGCCTACCGTGGTAGCTCATTCACTGTTTGTAATGTAACTGTTTGTTAATAATTTGTTCTTCTTTGATCGCAAATTGGTCCATTATTAGGATGCTCGTTTTACAAGGGATTAGATTATTCAGTATTATTTCTTAAATATAGTCGTCTGACATCCATAGTGTGTGTATATGTGTTAAATGTTTTACCATGCAGAAATAAAAATAAACTTTTTAAATTCAAATAGAGACATGCGCACTATGTAGCTAGGCCTATAATTTGTGCTAATTTATAAAATTTTGTTCATGATGTAAATAGCGTTGTTTAGTTTGCGCAATTGCTAGCCTATAACTTGAACCATTAGTTGAGAGGACATTATTGCATCCTGCTACCATGCAATGGCAACAGGATAGTTATTGTAGCCTACATTTACGCCTTTAGCGAAAAAAGTCACAGCTGTCGCTTAATTTTGCATCTGAAAAAAATCTTCACAATAGGCAACTGAAATTAGATCGTAAACAATATTGCGCGGCTATAAGAAAGCTTTCAGCGTGGTGATCACAAGTTGCTACTAACAGACTATAAAGGACGAAGGGCACCAAAGTGAATATAATTTAAAAATAAAACGTCAATAATTTCATCAAGATGATAATGTTTAAGTTCCAATAATAAAGTTGCGTTGTGTGAACATCTCAATGCATGGTGCAAGGTGCGTTTCAAGGACTGTGTTTTACAGCTGAAGATCATCACGACAGGTGTTAAAAAGATATACTGCAACTGATGGAGGAAGCCCACAGAAACGGAAAAGAACATTGCATCAGAGCAAGCACAACTTAAAGTATAGCTTAGCCTACTCGCTGTGTAGCGAGCTGATCAGTGCGGGAACATGTGGCTGTAAGCAACTGTGCGCTATCGGAAACATATCACTTTTTGTTAATCTATATGGATTACACAATTGTTTGGAGGATACAGATGGCTACATATATGAACCTGTAGTGGAGGCATCTTTCAGCCTCCGTGATAACTACAGGTCAGTTGCCAAGAAGACATTTTCTGTGCGAATAGATCTTTAGCGAATGCATTCACTGTGAATTTATTGCAATTCCCATGCGTCTTTTTCTTTCAGACACCTTGACTGTTTTGGGGATTTTATTAATATTTAATGCGATGGGCTGTATCCAAAGTATTAGGTGTAAGCCTAGGAGTTTCCGTGAAAGCATCATCGTTCTGGAAGTGAACTCCTCAATCGACTCCAACCCCACCAGCATCGACGAGTCATCTAACGTGGTTTTGCGATACCGGACACCGCACTTCCGGGCCTCGGCTCGGGTCCTGGTTCCGCCTGTGGCCGGTAAAGAGACTTGGACGGTGGGCTGGATCCAGGCGTGCAATCATATGGAGTTCTACAACAAGTATGGAAATAAAGGAATGTAAGTAGCTATGAAGCGGCGTATGAAAGGCGATTACATAACTTAAGTTCTAACGCATTTAATTCAGACACATAGCCCATCTTTAATTACAGTCAAGCAATTTTGAAATGAGAGTTTATTATTATTTTTTCATTCGTAGGCTATTTTTTATTTTATTTTTTTGGGGGGGGGGGGCTTTATCTTTGAAAGTTGTATGCTTATGTGCTTAATGTTTAAAGGCTAAATGAGAATATATAACCTGCAGGACAGGTACATTTGAAACTGTCTCATTAGTCTCTTACCGAAAGGAAGACATATATTGGTTGTAATAGCTACTGAATTATACCATAGCCACTGACAGACAGGATGTTTTACGCTATTTAAGTAATGTCAGCAAGTGAAGTAGCCTAGGCTAGGCCTATCACTGTCACTTCCTTAATGCCTATACAATAACTCAACGGAACGCCTTTAACGACCTTTAATTTGAAGAACAAATGAACAAAATCCCTACTTTTATGCACACAATAACAGGGAAATAACAGAATACAATTCTTAAGTTAAAACATCTCAATCATATCGTCTTTCTCGGGCACGTGTTTTTTGGGAAATGCGTTTGCTTTGACACTTCATTAGAAAGGCGATATTTTGAGCAGGTCTACTAGGTGCTACCGTAGGCGCGTCTGCAGCCTCCTTCACTACTGGATCGCACCGAACTCCCGATTGAGTTTCTCTTTCTGTTTGCCTCTCGCGCTCACCGAAAAAAAATGCGCTTGCAACTGAAAAACTGAATTTAGTGGAAAAAACCCATAAAATAATCGAATACATGTTGTTACAGCATTAATATATCAAGTTAAAGTCTTTATAAATGTTATGTATTTTTAATATAATTATTTTATGTTCAATCGTTTTTTGTAAATCGCATTACCTACCATCAACTGTATAGCTACTGCAGAATGTAACCCATAGGCTATATTCCAAATTCGGACGAACATTGGGCCTCATTCACCAACCATTCTACGAACAAATTTCTTCTTAAGACTTTCTTTTTGTTCTTAAGGTTTTTATGAACATTCTGGCGTTCACCAATGTATTTTTAATTGGGATATTTCCTTGGGTAGAACAGAAGCTGAGAACGCAAACATCAGTTAATCCCAAAATGTTTGTAAAAACGTTTTAAAGAAAGTCTTAAGAACAAATTTGTTCGTAGACTGAATGGTGAATGAGGCCCATTGTGGATTTTCCCAGACACAAAATGACACTGGTGAAACGATGATGGACTAGATTATTCTCCGTTTTAAGTAGCTATCAATAGTCTATCCACAGAGGTGGAAAATCCAGGTTCAGAAAGTAAGTGTCCTCCCCAGTATTTGTTTCAATCAACTGTATGTGCTAGCACAATTCTTCAGCCAGGGGTAACTTCAGCTGACTGAGTTACTGGGTCGAAGAAACACATGGCAGGAATTTCTGACCCCTGGACTTTCCACCATCTTTTGATGAACATTAAGTGGTATTTTATAAATCTGAGCCCCAGTTGGGTCAGATTACGCATGTAATTTATTATGCCTGGTTTCTTGTTGAAACAAACAAGAACTGCTAAAACAGTTCATTTTTGCATTTTGGGTTGTAATCAGGAGAGTATCAGAAAACACAGTTGAAGTCAGAAGTTTACATACACTTAGGTTGAAGTCATTAAAACTCATTTTTTAACCACTCCACAGATTTCATGTTAGCAAATTATAGTGTTGGCAAGTCAGTTAGGACATGTACTTTGTGCATGACACAAGTAATTTTTTCAACAATTGTTTACAGACAAATTATTTCACTTTTTTTTTTTTTTTTCTTTAAAAAAAAAAAATATTTGGTCGCATAGCCTTTGCATGCCATGACTTACTGATGTCTGTGACCCAACAATATCAAAAGACTCTTGATATCTTATTTTCTGGTACGGTACTCTTACAAGCGATACTATAACGTCTCTGCATTTGAATGGGAATGGGGGGGTTGGACTAGATTTAGCTGTAAATTACACTGGAACAGTATGGAAACACATGGTTGGCTAAGTGGCTCTAAGTCACCAAGGGTCTGACGCATCAAACAAGCCTTAAAACATCACTCTGCTGCCAGATATGCAGTAGATATGGATGGATAACTTGAAGGGTTTCTTCTCCTGACTTATTTTTACATAGAGTTCAATAGGAAGATTTGTCAGGAGAAACAACCCTTAAAGTGATCCATCCTTATCTACTGCATATATGGCAGCAGAGTGATGGTTTGAGGCTTGTTTGATACCTCATACCTTTGATGACTTACAGCCATTTTACCAATCATGTATTCCATACTGTTCCAGCATAATTTACAGCTAAATCTAGTCCCACCCACAATTCCCATAGAGATCCATTCAAATGCAGAGATGTTATAGTATCACTTGTAAGAGTACCAGAAAATAAGATATCAAGAGTCTTTTGATGTTGTTGGGTCACAGACATCAGGAAGTCATGGCATGCAAAGGATATGCAACCAAATATTACAAATTTAAAGGCACAGTCAACTTAGTGTATGTAAACTTCTGACCCACTGGAATTGTGATATAGTGAATTAAA
The DNA here is from genome assembly GCA_029718625.1 of Synaphobranchus kaupii. Lineage (NCBI taxonomy): Eukaryota > Metazoa > Chordata > Actinopteri > Anguilliformes > Synaphobranchidae > Synaphobranchus > Synaphobranchus kaupii. The sequence continues at coordinate 29,021,328 of CM056386.1, forward strand.
GGTGAAATAATCTGTCTGTAAACAATTGTTGGAAAATGACTTTCTAACACTATAGTTTGCTAACATGAAATCTGTGGAGTAGTTAAAAATTAGTTTTAATGACTTCAGCCTAAGTGTATGTAAACTTCTGACTTCAACTGTATATATGCAGGTGCACTGAAGGCATTTGTCAGAAAAAGCAAGCCCTACTGTGTTGTAGCCTATATCAGTAGGAGTTCAAATCTATTTATATTTTCAATTTATCTAGGACAAATAAGCGTATATTAAATAATATCAGGGGTTTGTTTTAACATAAGATTATATCCTATGTATTGACAATTAATTAGTGTCAAAGTAATGGATGTAAATCGGAGGAGAACCCTACATGATCTGCGCAATGTTGAACGTTGCCATTCCGTTCCCCAATGAGCAGTTTCAGTGCTACCGGGTGAGGGGTGACATCTTAGCAGGGAGAGCAGTGTCAGGTAAACCCTGCTAGACCCTATGAGTAGCGTGCACAATAATTAAAGCCTAACTTATGCAATTTTCCACACCAGTTCTAAATTGCATGGTGATGAATTATCTCATTTGTATACTTGTTGTAACGATGAAATTCAAAAACCATTCAAACGAAAGCGAAAGGAGATGCTTCCTTGTTTGAATTGTGTGGACTCCAGAGGGCTGTAGCTACTTCGGCACTGACGAACAGAAATACACGGTGCCCGTGCGTATAAACGCTCAACAAGAGCCTAGAGAGGTGGACATCTAGGTTGAGACGTTTTGATAGAAACCGGACTAGGTTAATCACAATTTAGCTCAGGTTTTACTCGGATATAGCCTGGCTATATTCTAGTCGGCTAGAAAACTTTCACTTTCCAACCAAATGCAGTTTTTCACCTGAACGCTTAGACGGCGTTTCACCGACTTCAACACAAAAATATTCGGTGGGCTCTCATCAGGAACGCGGCGTGCCCGTCACTTGAAACGGACCCTTTTTCTGACAACGACAAAAAATGCTAAAGAACATGGTGATGAAAGAGAGGCTCTGTCGACGTGCTTGTCGGCTTATCTGAATCCTCAAGAGGGGCAGGAATGATGGAATGCTGCGAGTGATAGATTATGCTAATTTACCAAACAAGATAGTCTCCCCTCGGACCCGAACCGTGCGCTCACTTTGGCCTGAATGTATGTCACCGCTAATCTTTTAGCTGTCAGTGCTGGAGTATAGAGGAACAGAATGAGCGCAATATTAACAACCTATAGAGATTAAAGGAACCATTCCTCGCATGAATCAAAACAGTACGACGCGGAGAATTGAGACGAGCCTGTCGGATATGAACCCATCTGTCGTAAAAAAACCCAGTATTTTCAGTGTAAGAAGCTAGCAGAAACGTGCACTTTCTCAAGATCTAGGTAGACGCGTTTCTCCGCCAAAAGAAGCAGAAACCAGTTGAAGAGCAGGTTATCACACACATAGTTTCTCAGAGCTGCTCAAGTCCAAAACCAGTAAAACCACCAGACGCATATCACTGTGCGTATCCAGCCAAATGCTAGGGTTTCAAACGCGTTCAAAGTCAGTGACCACATTGAATGGACCAATGCACAGCCAGAATGCACTTCGAATTACTTTTTATTTTTAATTGGACACTCGGTCCTCATCCAGTAGAGGACTGCAATATCTCGGTTGAAGGAGGGCAGTCGTTTGCCACCAGGATTTCCAACCTGCAACCAACACAGTTCTGTTAGAAACATTCTGCAATGGCAAAGACGACGGGTCAATTCTGTGTTTTTAACAGGCTACAGATACCGTGTTTAGGATCCCAATGGGGTGACTTTTGAAATTTTTTAACTTTATATCTTATACCATGTTTGTAATTTTATATCTATATATCCAAGTTTGATATTATACTTTAGATACACGGATAAATTATAAGTGTAATAAATTACAGGATTAAATCAAAAGAAAGTCCTTAGCGCTTAGCAGGAATTGTATGTTCAACACATTTTAAAATTTGCAAGTAAATTCTTTGTGTGCCAGACCAGGCACTTTCCCTTGTTTTATTCCTAAGCGAACCTCCTTTAATTTATTGGTGTGTCTTCGCTGGTCGTTAGAGTCGTGGGGAGGAGGTTAAAATGCAGGATGTATAACGTCCCTCTCATCTCTGCAGAGAATCCCAGCTGAATCCTCCACGCTACTGCAGAAAGCTACAGGTTTCTCTAACTGGGTGAAACCATTAAGATAGGATAGAATGTCAATCTCAATGCCCTCCTCCCCTGGATCTGCGTGTGGGTTCCCAAACCCGTTAAACATGTAGCCGCCACTGAATTGTCAGAATAACTGTAAAGAGGAACTATGTGCCGATTGGGTGAGGGGTCTCCCCGACATTGGGTGAAAAGGGTCTTGACAGATGAACCTGCCGGCTCCTTGCGGAGGACCGCTAGAGAATATCTGGGCAGCGGGTTCAGAGTTTCTCCAGGCTGGGTGAAAACACCGCCCTTCAATAGCGCACCACAGCTCGTTATGTAACAGATGGAACAGACGGTCTTGGGTTCAAAGCCCAGTTGGGGCACAGCAGTCATAGCTGCGACCTTGAGGAAGGTTCGCCACAGCCACTCCAGTAGACACCCAGCCGCTTGGATCAGAAACCGAATCTAAACGACGTACAACTCGAAGCATTAAATTGCCCCGGATAAGCATTAGCCTGCTAATAAGAGTAAATAATTGAATGTGTGCACAAACACACCGCCGCTCCACGTCAGGGCGCCGCTGATTAATTCTGTAGACTCACCTGGTGCCGATATAGAAGGTGCTCCTTTTCTGGCTCTCTATGGCATGGCCTTGCTCAGGATGGTCCAATCTGGTAGTATCACCAAACCTGTGTAGACTGATGCAAAACCTACCCCAGTAGTCCTTCAGAATGCACTTATTTTAGCTCTGTACTCCAGCACATTGGACTTAAAAAGAATTAATATGAGGTTAAAGTGCACTGTCAGCTTTAATTATTAGGTATTTACACCTATATCGGGTGATCCGTGTAGGAGCTATTGCCCTTTTTATACATAGCTCCCTCATTTTAGGGTGATGTTTGATGTATGGGTTGCAGACTTCAGGCAGTCATCGAACGCAAAAGATTTGCAACCAATTGCTAAATATGAAGACGTTATTTAAGATTGTTAATTTGTCCAATTACTTTTGGTCCTCTAAATTTCAAATCCAGTATGTATAGTCCTGGGAGGTTCAGTTAGCAGAAAAGTCAGATCATCAGTTTTCCTGGTGGCAGACCAGGTCGCTGCCAAAACATGGCCGTGTCTGTCCCTCCAGTGTAACAGAACGCTAATGACTGATCCACTGTTGAAAGATGAGGGATACATCACTGAGTAATTACATGGTTAATGAAGTGACCATCTGTTTCAAGACAGGACAGTGGAAGAATTTTGAGCCGTCTTTTTTTTTTTTTTGTCGTCCTGGCTACGTTGCGGCTGCCAAGTGCCCGACGCTGGTGCCAATGCCTCCAGCTCAACTGTGACAAAAAAGCATTTAGAGGCTCTCGAATGGGTACGTGGGGTTTTATGACCTTTCAGAACCACGTGGAGCACATTGTATAAATACACAGGAATGGCACCTGGTTGGACCTAGATCATCTGGCTATATTAGGAGCCGGACAAACACTGGGATGGGTTGAGGTAGGTGACCGACGTGGCTGACTGCTTCACCGTGGTGGTTATTCTCCACACGGTGACCGATGTGGCTGACTCCTCCACTGCGGTGGTTATTTTCCAAAGCAACGTAGCCTACAGTATATGAATTCATACATTATGAAGCAGGGGTCGATGTTGGGGAGCTGAGGACTTCAAAAGTGTTCATTTAATCGTTATAACACTGCCCAATTACTTTTACCATCCATATAGAACAATGCGTGTTGCTAAAAATGTTATTTTCATTTTATCTTCCCTTGACATTTTTGGCGTGTTTCTTGACCATACTATAGGCTGCAATCTTTGCCTCAACGGAGGGGAGTGGGCGGGGTTTATAACAGGGACATTTTTTTTATTGTAAACATAGGACCACAACAAGGCTAAAAATCCTGCATTGCGCACCATTAAGGACCTCTCCTGATTCTCTGACTTCCTCAAATTCTCTGTAAAATACTCCCACCCCACCACGTCTTTGTAAGGTAATGTAATAGTAAAGAGATATTTTGGAAGGGGGGGGGAGGGGGGGTGACACAAACCATGCATCAGCGTGAGTATACGCTCGGATCCAAAACAGGCCTGCTGTTCTTATTACACAGATAGTAATCAATTCCTCCTCAGATAAAGGCCCTTGCCTGCTGCATATCATGTGCTTGCCTCTCAGGTTCTGGGAGAAAGGTCACCGCTTATTTTTTCCCCCCTCTCCTCTCCTGGCGGAGGGCGAATCGATAGGCAAGGCGGGCGGCGCTCTTAGAGACGGTCCCGTCACGTACCGTCACTCTCGGTGAAATGAGCTTGTCAGCGGGTGCCGCTGTCCTGGGACACTCCTCCGGCAGCACGGCCCCACGGCCCCACGGCAGGCCAATCGGGCGGGGGAGGGGAGGGATGGGGGTCAGCTTTGACTCATTGGTGTCGCATCCCTTGATCCAATTCCAGTCAGGACGATTTCAACTCAATCCCTCTCTCCCCTGAACGACTGAATATTTAACTTGGGTGTATTTTCTTCAAAGAGTACCAGTATTTTGCCTCACAGTTATGGAACTTATTTTTAAGCAAGTCCTTGTACTTTTTTTGTATGGGTGGCAAAAGGATCCATTTCATTTGCTAAACCTTCCTCGGCTAAACATGCTTGCTTGGTTTCGGCCAATCACGACGCAGCTGTCTCTTCTGAAGAGAGATGGGAACCCGATAGCTCTGCTGCTCTCCTTGTTCTCGTTGATCTCCATTTTACGGGGAAACCCTGAATGTTTTCCTAAAATGACCACTCTATGGCCCACACACCTTTATCTAACAGCTACTACAGGCAGCAGTGCAGTGACAGCTTAACACACCAGTACACGGGTGACTAGCTGTGGTCCCGGAGAGCCGCAGAGTACGCTGCCTTTTGTTGTTGCTCAGCTTTTCATTTATCAGTTAAGCGTTTGATCGCACCATTAACTCACCTCATCTGCTCTATCTGGTCTGAATTAGCTGCTGATTTTAAGGCGCAAGCATCTTTTTTTTTTAACTTTATGTTACTGCCGTTTAGCAGACGCTGCTACCCAGTGCAGTTTACAATCCACAACACAAGTGCAAAGGCCGGGGGTTGAGGTACAGTAACTGAGGTACAGTATAGTCCCAAGAGACACAGCAAGTGCAAGAACTGCAGACTCAACTCAAGAAGTGCAGACTCAACTACCCTATTGAACATTAAACTGAGTTACAAATAAAAATGAGCTAACCCTCTGGCTGTCCAGGACATACATAGTATAATGGAAGCATGCCTATGTCTTTATGTCACAACATTATAGTCATATATTTATATGACATTATAGTTTATGTCACAACCATTTAGTAAAATATTGAAATATTTGTGCAAAATTCCTTCAAAAAGGAAAATATTTTTCCATTTTGAGAGACTCATGGACCCCCCCCCCCCACCCCCCCCCCCCCCTTTTCGCGGGCAGCCGACCCCAGTTTGGGAAGTGCCGTCTCAACCTCCAAACTCACCTCAATCCCGTTTTTCCATCTCAGGTCGAGCTGGGAGCTCCCGGACCTGAGAGACGGCAAGATCCAAGCAATAAGCGACTCAGACGGCGTGAACTACCCCTGGTACGGCAACACCACGGAGACCTGCACCGTGGTGGGGCCCACCAAGAAGGACACCAAGTTCACCGTGAGCATGAACGACAACTTCTACCCCAGCGTAACGTGGGGTGTCCCGGTGAGCGACAGCAACCAGGCCCAGCTCAGCAGCATCCGCAGGGACCAGAGCTTCACCACCTGGCTGGTGGCCATCAACCAGGCCACGGCCGAGACCATGGTGCTGCAGACCGTCCGCTGGAGGATGCAGCTGCACATCCAGATCGACCCGGACAAGCCCCTGGGCCAGCGGGCGCGCCTCACTGACCCCCTGACCCAGGAACAGCCCCAGATCCTGGGCAAGAACGAGTGCATCCCGCCCAACGCCATGGTCAAGCCCAACGCCAACGACGCCCAGGTGCTCATGTGGCGGCCAAAGACTGGGGATCCCATCGTGGTCATCCCGCCCAAGTACTGAAGGCCTATGAAAGGGGATGGGTTTGGGGGGGAAGGGTTTGGGGTACAGATATGCTCTCTGCTTTTAAAAAAAAAAGAAATGAACTGGAAAGAGCAAAGGTCAAGGGGTGTTATGACACAGAAAGGACGTCCCCCCTAATGAGACAGAGGATCAAGCTTGACTTTCCGACTGGAATTGATTGACAATTCGCAACCATTCTACCTTTAAAAACTGGGTCGGGTATCACTGTGCAAAATGAAATCATTGAAAAAAAAAAGAAAAAAAAAAAGATTTTTGCTTGCTTTTTAGGGGGAACATTATATTTGCACGTGTGTTTATGTGTACACTGGCTACACATAAGTTCACACCTTTGTGGTGACACAAAGCATTTATTTATGAGACGGGATGGAATGAATTTTTCGTTTTGGATGAGAAGAATTTTGATTTATAGTGCAAGATTATAATTGGAATGAAGGACAGCGGAGGGAAACGGCACACCTTTTCAATGCGCAAGACATCGATCCATGCTGCCTTAAGTTTACATTGCTTCTTGCTGCAAACGTTTTTGCCTTAAACAATGTGTAATGCAGTATCCTATTCTCACACACAGCTCGAGGCTCGAGGCTGCTGGTGCTGATGAGTTGGAGGGGGGGGGGGGGGGGGCACACTAGGGGTGGGGGTGGTGTTAGGATTAGAGGCAGTGGGAGTAGGGCATCACTCCACTAGAATCTTACCTCAGAAAGAATAAAAATAAAAATAGGCAAAATCCAACAGCAAAAATTCAGTGAATAGACTGAGCACAGGGATTGAGTAGGAGTGGTGACGGGGGGAACGTGTGTGCAGCTGCCTTTTGTTCAGTCACACACAGGTGTTAAGCGCAGTCACTGCTCAGAATGGCTTTCAGGGGTCATGTTTGGGGTGGTGGGATGAAACTGTGATGATTTAATTCACTTTAGAAATTCACCAATAAGTAGCATCTCCATCACCAGCCACAGGAAAAAAAAAGTCTTCCATCTTTCTTTTTTCCTTTTGCTTGTGCCGATTTGTGGGGTACCCAGGAAAGGTAGCCCCCGCAGTGCCGATTTGTGGGGTACCCAGGAAAGGTAGCCCCCGCAGTGCCGTAGGTGAGCTTTGCACACTGCCCTCCAGCCAATCTGCTGGCCTGACATCAGCAGCTCCCGAAAGAGAGGGCCCTGGCCAGCATTCGCTCGATCGATGCAGTTATTAATACACAATCATATAACCGCGCGGAAAACACCACAGCGCGTTTAATAACAGAGCCGCACAAGCGTGCTCCGCTGAGCTTCACCACGTATAAATCATTCCAGCCTCGGCGTCGGGCCCAATGACAGCCGGACAAATAAAGGGTGACGTTTGGGCCGGACGGATCTGTCGCGAGACGCGCCGCCTACTTGGAACAGACAGACAGATAGACAGACAGACAGGCAGGCAGGCAAACATACAGACAGGTAGGCAGTCGGGAATACGTACAGGCAGGCCAGTAATTTGCCTGGTGCATTTACGGTGTGCCACCTTCCGTGATGCATGGCTCTCTCGAATTGAAATCTGCAAAGATAAACGATGGCGAAGCGATAGTCTCCTCACAATACATCATCACACTGACACTCTTGCATATAGGGGGGGAAGGGGGGGCGGGGAGCAGTATTGGTTCGGGTATCAAGCTGTTATAACAACAGTAGCAGCAGTAGCATCGGCAGGGGACGCAGCGCTGTTTTTGTTGCCGCCTGAACGCGTTACATTTTAAACCAGGGATCTGCAGGCACTGTCGAAACAGTCAGCTCCACTTCAGGTTCAGTTCTTTTTTCCCCCGCTGGCGGTATGATTGTTCTGTTGTGACAGCGTGAGACTGATGTGGCATTCAGCGATGTTTTCATCTGCAACTGTCACTGGAAAAAAGGAGCACGAGCTAAGGCCGTGCAGTTTTAAATCTGTTGTTTTTCGTAAGACTTTTTGGAGTGGGGTCTCCCTTATGGAAAAAGAATAAACTGCAGTATATTGTAAATGTATCAAAATTATCGTCACAATATATTTAAAATATACTGCAGTATATTACATTTCCATAAGGGCTGTTTCACGTGATTCACTGACGTGAGCAGCATGACAGAAGTTAGTCTTTTAAAAAAAATATTTGCTTGTTTGGTATTTAGTCTGTGGTACAGGCCTGTAAACCATATAATTCAAACACCCACTACTTGTTTTAATTACACTGAATGAGGGAGTTAGAGTGAAACATTATCACTCTATTTTTTTGTCATGGGCTGTAAGAGAGGGAAAAACATCGCCTGGCAACACGGTAGTCTTGGTAATTAATGACCCCTTACACAAACAGACCGATTCTCATTCAGTAATTGCATTAAGGTTTTTCATTCTCATGTTGAATTGACCCTTTTTGTCCTCCATGGCTTTCCGTGCATTTACCCTCTTCAAAGCCAATCAGCAATAAGAGTGCTCGGAGCACAATGATATTATGTGTAAACAATGGGATGTCACGACAACACCTGATCCAATATGGAAGTTTCAGGCCCATTGTGGGTACACTGGCTGGCACAGAGAAGCCAGTGGCATATTTAGACAGGCACAGCAGTATTATTTAAAGTTAAATTATTAATATGAAATATGGGAAATTGGTACTGTGTGACAAAGGCCTTCTGGAGGAAGACAAAACGTCTTTTATTATTGTAATTAAATGGGAGCATTTTTCATTAGCTACAGTGTGCGGACTCTATGTTTTTTCCTAGAGAGGCCTAGCAACACAGAATCTACTGGCTGCAGGGTCCCATTAATTTGATTTGTACTTTGTGATCACTGCTGCTCTAAAACTTGAGATTCAAAGATTGTGCTGACCTACACAGATGTCCGAAATGAGAACAGTGAGTGAGTGCGTGTGTGTGTGTGTGTGTGTGTGTGTGTGTGTGAGAGAGTGTGTGTATGAACGTAAATTTGTCCTTGAAGTCCTACCTTTTCATCGGCGTCCCCTTGGTAGCTCAGAACAGCTTTAATTACTTGAGCGATGCATTGAACAGGGGTGTCAGCCCTGTCTACTTCAGTAAGAAACTGCAGGTCACTAGGGCCTGTGTGTGTGTGTGTGTGTGTGGATAAACCCCAGAACAGGACAGAGAGCTTGTGAGCCCTGGAATGAACAGAGCCGTCACGTGTCATCACCAACTCCCAGTTACCTCAAACTCAAAATTATCACGGAGAACACTGAACAGTATTTTGATTGGTGCACACAGCGATTGACAAGACATGGTAGCTCCACCCATTATTAGGTTTATGAAGACTAATGGTCCCACCGCAATGCGAACCCCCTCTCCAAATGACATCATTCGAAAGCGCAGCAGGGCGAAAGCATTCTGCCACCCCCCACCCCCCTCCCGCTCAGTTTCGTTAAAGTTGCTCAGTGTTCATATTTAGGCTCAGAAACCGAGGGGCAGCATTCCTGGCTGCCGGAGAACATCTCGTAGGACGGTTTTCGCTGCGCGTTCGTTTTTCTCGAGGGACAAGTACCTGCGCCGCAGTCCGCATGAGTCAGGATTCTGCAAATAGGACCCGGCTTTATTCATCTCCCAGCCCGTACATTTCTCTGCCACGAGCGAAAAAAAAAGCCTTCTTTCTTATTTTCTCTTCTTTCATTCATCGTTATGGACAACATGAGCATGTGACAGCAGTCTAGGCTCCGAGCGCCAGCCTGCTGAAGTAAAAAAGGACATAAAAGCATCACAAGATTCAAGGAGATGCTGCCCCCCCCTCAATCTCCCCGGGGGTGGGTGGGGGGGGGCGGATCTCCTTGAATGAAAGAAGAGTGGCTTTTGCCTCTTCATCTGATCCCCATGGAATCACGCTGTCCCAGCAGAGCGCACCAGCGAGGTTATCGGCCGAACACATCCTTGGGGCCCGTTGGGGATAGCGTGGCTGCTGGGGGAGGCTAATCGATTAGCGAGCGTAGGGAGTCACTTCCGCGTGTTGACTTTCTGACTGTATTACATGCATTACTGTGCAGTATTAGCACAACTTCAGAGATGTGCATCGAGCATGTTGCGCCAGTACGTTTCGGTTGCTTTGGTTTCATATTCGGCCCGTAATAAGTAGCCGTCTAGATAATTACCTCCCATTTCCTTTATGAAAGTCACTGACAGACGCACAAGTTTGAAGGGAAAGCCCATCCCTGTTCTTAAATTGTGTGCACTTTTACCCCGCCCCCTAACTACAAGGTTCACGTTGTGTCGGGCCTCTGGCAACTGCAGATAGTCTCTTAGCCTTTAGCACATAGCTACGAGGGCACCAGACCAACACTGTCCTCTGTGTGAATTAGTGTAGCACACTGGAGCCGGGCTTAACAAGGCCTGACTCCAGGCCCTCCCCCCTTGGGATGAACCTCCGGAGGCACAAACAAAGAGTAATACATGCTCAAATACATAATCCAAAAACGTAAAAAACATATTTTTTAATGTTTATCAAAATATACTACTATTACCTCTTTAAGACGTCATTTTGTGTGTATAATGTATAAAATGAAAACATACAGTATATACCAAAAACAAGTACGTAAAAGTGGTCATGATTTATAATTTTCCGAATTTCGATTAGACATGTACAACATATTCCTTAAAATTTCAATGCATTTTTAAAAATCCATGTTTTACCCTATGTTCTATGTAAAGAAAAAGAAACCGATGATAGTGTTATATTTAATGTCACAGATTGATTTGAACTGTGTACATCTGACCGAATCAGTCCGTTTGTGGGCAGTGACGCTGGATATTTCTCTGCAGTTCTCCGTTACGACCGTCTGTGTGGGGCACAGTCCAACCTCTGAAAAGGATCATGCCTATAATTACCGAAAGCACTCATTTGCAAAATGGATGAACTTAGGGGGGTCTCACAAACGCAGCTTTATAATTTGTGGCTTTTATAATGAATCCACCACGATGTTATACTGCAGCGAACATAACAATGAACAAAGAAAATAAGCTTTTTGCTTTTTTTATTTAAATCTTGTCACTGACATTGATACTTGAAAATAGAACCATACTGGCAAAAATGACATGTATAAAAAAAACTGTGAAAATTAACAAATGTTACAAAATGAGGGAAAATGTTTTTTGATGAATAAACAAAACATGCAAATGCAATCTGTATTTCTACATATGTTCAATTCTGTGTTCACACAATTTCTTTTATAGAGAAATAACTGGCAAGGCTTTCTGCGTCTCTGTGTAATTTGATGTTGAAAGACCTCAGAGTTAAGGGTGCAACATCAGCGTTTGCATGTCCCTGCTTTATCAGTGGTACCCATATGTGTAAAATTACTTGTCCTCACGAGGCTGCAATCAGCTGAGACAGTGTGCGTTTAAAGGGTAAAGCTGCCTCTCTCCTTCGAGGGCAGGAGATAGACACTGATGGGTTGCCTTCAGTACCCCCCACCCCCCACCCCACCCCACCCCCGCCCCCACACACACACACACACACACACACACACACACACACACACACACACACACACACACACACACACACACACACACACACACACACACACACACACACACACACACACACACACACACACACACACACACACACACACACACACACACACACACACACACCCTTTTCCATGTCCACTGAAGGGACACAAACCGAGGGGAAACACGCCAACCTCATGGTGTGGACATCACGCAGATGTCGTGACCTCTGCAGACCTCTGCAGTCCCCTGCTCCAATCTGACATGGGCTACCATGTTGATTTCTGGGGCACGTGAATGGATGCATTCAGAACCGAAGAGTGTAAAACAGCCAACTGCTGTTTTTTCTTTCCTCCCCCCCTTTTTTTCCTCACCGGCTGGTTTTAATCAAGTCCATACAAAATTAGACACTTCCTCCTCTGCTCAAACTTGGTTGCCTTGCACTTGCCAACCGTTTGATCAGCCAAGTCGACAATTAGCAGGGATTAGGCTAATTATCACGCAGCCCTCAGCTGAAAAGCAACGCACGTTTAAAGAGGCGCCATCTCATGCTGCCCCCTCTGGCGCGAGACCGTCGACTCCTCCCCTCCCACGCTGCGGGGCTTGATGGGCGCCATGGCGACCTGCCAAAACATCCTCAACTTGCCAAGAAGCTTTGCAGTTATGAGCACCTGCTACGACAAGACCACGGAGTTCGGTCCCGCCCGCGGGATTTGATTTCTGTTCGGCAGAACAGGAGGTGCAGACTGAAATTAGATAAAGGTAAAGTTCACCCTGATATCAGGTGGCACTTTCTTTCAACGGCAACAGACCTTGGTGTGTGGAACAGCTTGGCAGATCACATGGTCGAAACAGAGACTGTTGAGGTGTCAAGTCTAGGTTTGGGTAGCTCCCTAGACCAGGGGTGGCCAACCGCTGTTCTTCTGGAGGGCATGCTCTTGTTTGTATCAGTTTCGACCCAAGTCAGGCGAGACGAGTTAACTGTGCAATCAACTACAATCGTCCGAGTAACAATGAAAATGAGTGAATGCAGGGCACCCCGTGTCCAGAGCCGGTGGACCCTGTTCTAGAGAGCAGGCAGACTATCAGTCTGAGAACAGCGTTTCGCAGAGGCCCAGTCCACAGGACGGCGCACCCAAAATAACATTGTACACGTATATTACACATTTATAGTTGTGCAATGTGTAAGAAAATATTACCGTGTCCACAATCAAAATTTAGAGTGCAACACTATTACACTATACAAGGTACTTACAGGAATTCAAGTGAGTATTCTTGCAGTATTCGGTCTGCTCATTGCATTGGTTTGGCATGCAGGTGTACTCTGGTGGCATACTGAATTTATGGATACTGCTATCAAAGTCTTATGCTGCTGGGGTATGTTGGTGTGCAAAACAAGCATATCCATAATAAATAAATTCAAAACACTGTTTAACAAGATCAGTGCAGACTCACACTCTGTGCACGGAAGCTGTGCACCCCCCCCCCCCCATGTTTCTTACGCAGAAAACCCGCAGTTTCACAGAATACATGCAGCTTGGAGTGCAAACGTGTCTAAACCTCAAATGTATCGTGTGACAGCCAATGGGAAAGCTGGTTATACTGATTCAGCGGGGCCAAATCAGGAGCGAGCCAATGGGAAAGCTGGTTATTAATGATGCTGCATGGCAGAATCAGGAGAGCCAATGGGAAAGCTGGTTATTAGTGATGCTGCGTGGCCAAATTAGGAGAGAGCCAATGGGAAAGCTGGTTATTAATGATGCTGCATGGCCTATTATTCTTGGTAAAATAACTCCCCTCCACCACGGAGGCCAATAAATCAATGATGCAATGCTCCCACTTTCCTTATTGAGAGAAATGTGCAGTCAGACACTGCTGCAAAGATGACCTGTGACTAATGCCACCATTGCCAGGGGCAACAGCAAAAAAAGGTGAGAGACCGGGCGAGATGTCCATTATAAGAGCAGCGGCACCACTAACCTGGGGCTAGGACAGAGAAGGGAGAACGTGAATTAAAAGAGATTACGGCAATGCTGGCCAGCCACAGATGACACAAGCACCCGAAAGGTCATTTGCGTTTTTGTGTAGCGCAGGATGCGGCTTATGTATGAGGGAGAAATCGAACGGGATTAAACGAAACCCCCCCCCCACCCCCACCACTTAATCCAGGTTAGATTAATATTGTGGTTTTGAGGAAGATTTTCTCTCAGTATAAACTAAATAAAAATCCTCAGATTTGAACGGGTAAAAGAAGATGACCAGACAATGTGACGTGATTTATTTCGACTCCACATCTGTGGCATAATATCCTCTGGGGTCCAGAGTCCAGAGCTTTCCATCAAAGTGGGGGGCGGGTGCGCTGACCCCGGTTTATCATTCAGGATTAAAGGGCTGCGTTGTTTTTCGCTTTAATCTCGGGCTCGATCGCAGGGTCGGCGCCAGTGCCACCCACCCCCCCGCCCTCGGAGCAGCTCGCCAGCAGTCCTCCGGCATCCCGCGCTTTCCGACAGTTTCAGAGTGAGAGGCGGACCTGCGAACTGTAGCGTGTGAGCAGCATATCTAAACCTACAACAGCTAGTATTTTAGTGAGGGGGCAGATTGACGGCATAGGGAGGAGAGGAGGACAGAAAGAGGGAGGGAAAAGGCAGATTTGGCCCCACCAGTAAGTAGGCGTTACCAGGGTAACTCCTCGCGGGCAGGATGTCACTTCGTTTGCAGGATGGCTCGGCAGGGCGGCGGGGGGTGCGTCAGTCAAACCCCGCCCGCTGTCCCCACGGTTCGGCGGAGTGGCGGAGCGGCGAGACGGAACGCGGCACTCCGGGACAAGCAATCAAAATGGAGCACTGAGACTGCAGGGGACCAGTGGTCGTGTGTGGAGGAGAGCCGCTCGACACACACAAACACACACCTGCACATACACCTACACACACATACAGTGCCACACACACTCTCTCATGTACAAACACACACACACACACACACACACACACACACACACACACAGACCCCTACACGCACACACGCATACACGCACACACACACAAACAGACACAAACAGACACAGACACACAACCAAGAGACAAATTCCAGTATTGGGATGGCAGGTATGCCATCCGCCAAATTACAGCTTGGTGGGGCATGCCCCATACCTATACAGCACTGAGAGTTTGGCATTTTTCAGGGTTTTCTACAGACATAACCACAATGACCACCGACTCGCAGCCCTTAAATACATTAACTTCTGCACATTCTGACCTCATGTAACCACACAGAATTCAGGTAGAACTTCACAAGTCCACACAATAAAGGCCCAAACTTTGGTTATTTAGCCATTTTTTCTCCTTTTTCCTGCTGAATTCATCATCAAACATGATCATACCCTCAAAGAATAATTCTCCCCATTGGATAGCAACATCTGATCAAGGTAGTCTGATGAAAAAGTAGCCAATTGCAGGATACACAGGCAAATTTAACGCTGCACATACGTAATGCTTTTGATTGACATAAGGATAGGAAGACATCATGCTTTTGGACATATAAGGAAGTACACATGATGTATGTGACCCAATAGAGTAGGCCTAATTGCTACAATATTTTTCAAAAACATCGTCGCCACCATCTTTGTTGTGTGGAAGCTAGCTTGCTTGCTAAGTAGCAATTGCCAAAAAATGCAACTATTGCTTTTACAGCTGTATAATTTTAGTGGGAAGCTCATTTCTATTTTTGAAATGCATTCTCTATCATTTCACATGCAAACCACACATAATAGCTGTTCATGACTCGGATAGCTACATGACTGCGAGGCTTTCATGGTAGGCCATGAAAGCCTCGGACTCAATTCGTAATGGTTAACCCCAGACAGCACACCAAGCACAGCTCAGTCTGTGGGGGATATGCACTCCGTCTGTCGCGACGTAGCTTGGAGGAAGATGCGACATCTCCAGCAGACGGACAGCCAGAGGGCCGACTATGGTATCTGTGCTGTCTGGACGAAGCTGCAGATAACTTGCTTGCTAACTTCAGTTCAGTTCTGTTAAAATGAAAAATGAAACCAGTTACCTTAGCTAACGTTAGTGTACAAAGCTAGCCAGCACAGGCATAGGATGGCATCAGTGATAGTAAGGTTAGCTGGACGGGTAATTACTAATGCATTCTCTCTTATGGCATAACGCTAGCTGGAACAGCTGTAAGTTACCATATGGACTAGAAAAAATAGCTGAAACGCTGTGTCGATACCCGAAAGACGATTTCTTTGCTCTGTATTTCTGTCTACTCTCCCTCAGTTAACCGAAAACTTCCAGAGACCCATGACAGATCATCAATGCCATTCATTTAATCCCCGGCAATTTTACAACTTTATATGACTGGGTTGTAGCTAGCTAAATTAATTTACTGTTTAGCTACCATAATTAAGTCATACAGTAATAACTTATAACGGTTCACGTTACATTTACAAAGCAACTCAAGCCTTTTTGCAATAACAGCATTAACGTTACACACACGCAGCTAAGATTGCCAACTGTGCATCGAATGTTCTTGTTTTTGACTGTCCTGAAAAATCCCAGTAATTCTGTTATTTAATGTTATAGGCTTACAAGTCTCTTGGTTCATGGGCAACGTCGCCTCACATTATTTCTGATTACTTTGTGAAATGGGCTGTCCAATTTTTTTTGTGAGTTAAAGTTTGCAGGCCTACAGGCAGTGCCCTAAATGATCAGACATACAGCATTACAGTCAATTCATGGCCATTTAAGTAAGAAACCTAATGGTTTTAACTTTTTTTAAATTTCCTTATGCAATATTCATATCCAAAGTATATCAGACAGTTCAATACGTTTGTGTAGGAAGTCACGAAAGGAGAGCCATGGATATCACAATGACATATTTTATGAATTCTCTTAGTGACAACGGTCTGTAGCTAGTGTTCCTAGTGTTATGTTAAACAAGGTTATAGCGGGTTAGTTACCTTGAAAACGCCAAGTTTTTAGGAAGTAACCTAATGTTAGCTAAGTCTATAGATCAACGCCTGACATTTGAGGCAAAATGTCTGTGTGTTCGCCTGTGTGTATGCATCTCTCTAGATTTAATTATGATTCATGAATTTATACCATATCGATTATCATCAGTTACTCATAACAAACACATTAGCTACAAAAAGACACGATATCTAAAAAAAAAACGTTTTCAACGTACAAAAATGCCAAGTTACTCACGCATACAATGTCTAGGTCTGCCATTAAAAGTATTGATATCAAAATGAGGCCAAGTCACAACAACCAATACTGGCTATCTTAGCTCACACAAACTAAACAAGCTCTATTCCAAAGCAATGCGACCCAATGTTTCCTAAATTATTCTAACATAGCCCTGTGTTTTTTCATCTTACCATCTGAACAGAATGTGGTATTTAAAACTTTGTGTCACATCAAAGTGTCAAATCACACAAATTGCCTCATGGAAGACATCATTTAAATTAATGTTGTAAACAGCTGAAGAAAAATTACACTCCAGAAAAGATGTTTCGGCTTATACTTGGTTGTCAAGTTTTACATTGCAACTTTCTAGATAGATAGAATACTTTATTATTCCCATGGAGACATTTTTTCTAGCAGCAACATTCACATTTACAAATAGACATTTATAGCGAGAGACACAATTATTTGCACTAGAGAAAGGGGGGGGGCATAAATACAGATACATAAAAATGACATATTTAGGCCTACTAAATACATATTGAATCTTACTAACATATCCACACATGCTTGCCTCATTAATATACTGTATATTTGTCAGTCTTATGAGGACAGTCAGTCAATTTCTGAACACAATTTTCTGAACGAAATATGAATAATAATTATAATACTTTTTTTTCCCCATGATGTGCTTTTCACACACCCAAAGCATTGGATAGCACACAATTGTTCAAACATATAGAGCAGTCTATTTTTATTTTAGTACTTTACAATTTTAGTGTAACACAGCTGAATTGCACATTATTTCCATTTTACACTTTCACATGAAACATAGTTTGAATGACCACATTCTGTTCAGATGGTAAGATGAATAAACACAGGGCCAAGTTAGATTAAATAATTTAGGAAACATCGGGAAGATTGCTTTGGAATAGAGCTGTGTGAGCGAAGATAGCCAGTATTGCCTGTTGTAACTTGGCCTCATTTTGACATCAATACTTTTTAATGGCAGACCTAGACGTTAGTTCTATTAGACAGTGTTTTGTACGCGTAACTTGGAATTTTTGTACGTTGAAAACGTTTTTTTTGTTGAGATAATATCTACAGCGAAAGCTGCATTAACCATAACAGAAATAATACACAACATCCATCAACATTCACCTTCAAAGTGAATCATCTCCCAGCGCAACCTGGCTGTACTGCGGGCCGTCTGCCTGGACGCCGGTCCCCTCAAACCACGCTTAAGACGGAGCACATTAGCCCGTTATCCGTAAACGAAATGGGAGAAGTTAATTAGCTCTGCTCGAGCCAGTCCCGCAGCTCCAGAAAGGCTTATTGTCACGCGGTAGGTGTGCGGCGACGGCACTTCATTTCCGCCACGGGAAACCTCATTAAGCCAACCCTCAGGAAGAGTGTTGAGTTGATCAAGGGAGACAGGATGGATTTACTGGCCACGGTTAGGCCTTCCTGAAAAAAGACCTGGGGGTCCACAGCAGCTCGGTCAGTAAAGAGACGAGCGTTTGGCACCCCGGCCGTCAGCCGACGAGTAGGGGTGTGCTGTGGAGCGACGAGTAGGGGTGTGCTGTGGAGCGACGAGTAGGGGTGTGCTGTGGAGCGACGAGTAGGGGTGTGCTGTGGAGCGACGAGTAGGGGTGTGCTGTGGAGCGACGAGTAGGGGTGTGCTGTGGAGCGACGAGTAGGGGGTGTGCTGTGGCGCGACGAGTAGGGGTGTGCTGTGGCGCGACGAGTAGGGGTGTGCTGTGGAGCGACGAGTAGGGGGTGTGCTGTGGAGCGACGAGTAGGGGTGTGCTGTGGCGCGACGAGTAGGGGTGTGCTGTGGAGCGACGAGTAGGGGTGTGCTGTGGAGCGACGAGTAGGGGTGTGCTGTGGAGCGACGAGTAGGGGGTGTGCTGTGGCACGACGAGTAGGGGTGTGCTGTGGAGCGACGAGTAGGGGTGTGCTGTGGAGCGACGAGTAGGGGTGTGCTGTGGAGCGACGAGTAGGGGTGTGCTGTGGAGCGACGAGTAGGGGTGCGCTGTGGAGCGACGAGTAGGGGTGTGCTGTGGAGCGACGAGTAGGGGTGTGCTGTGGAGTGACGAGTAGGGGTGTGCTGTGGAGCGACGAGTAGGGGTGTGCTGTGGAGCGACGAGTAGGGGTGTGCTGTGGAGCGACGAGTAGGGGTGTGCTGTGGCGCGACGAGTAGGGGGTGTGCTGTGGTGCGACGAGTAGGGGTGTGCTGTGGAGCGACGAGTAGGGGTGTGCTGTGGCGCGACGAGTAGGGGTGTGCTGTGGCGCGACGAGTAGGGGTGTGCTGTGGAGCGACGAGTAGGGGTGTGCTGTGGAGCGACGAGTAGGGGTGTGCTGTGGAGCGACAAACCTGGGGTATGGCGAGTTTCACCAGGCCAGCATTCCAATGGAGACCAGAGCATTCAAGCCCTCCTCGTCGGTGAAAGACGCGTGGGCGCTGGCCCTCTCTAGCTGTGCTGTGTGGAACGGGGTGTGCCGAACAGTTGCCGGTCCGCGGGCGAGTACACGCGATTCTTCTGTGGCAGTGGCGCCCAATGGAGGGCCGAGAGGATGCAGACTTTCATTCCAACCAATCACTACACCTGCTGATGTCACCAATTAGTTCCCTTTTCTCTGGCTGAAGGTGTGTGAAATCAGTGAAATGGGGAGATGAAGTGATTGGTTGGAATGAAAGCCCTCCATGGCACATGATTGTCACCATTACTCTGTCATGATCCTCGTACAGCATGAGAGACACCGCCATAAACGGGGGAAAGCAAAAATACATTGTTGAACAAAGATGTTTTTAGTGTTTACTTGACTAACTTAGTATCCATCGCTTGCCTGACAAAAAACAAAAACATGTTTTACAATGTTAATTGTGCTGAGCTCATTTCTACTCAAACTCCTAATGTCACATTTTTAAAGACACATTTTCTTTGTGTAACAACCACATTATCATTGTTCAAAATAAACTGAAGCCCTCCCGCTGCAGGTCATATGGGCTAGCCTGAAATACTGATGCTAATACAACAGTAAACCAAAGTCCCAGCTAGCAAGGAGGGGTAATGACTGAGAAATGCCCTTTCAGGCCATGTTGTCCTACTGAGGACAAGCAAGCTAGCATCAGCTTAACTTCACCTAGCATACCCGCTCTCATATTCCCCATTACTAGTTAACACTGCTGCATCATGGTTAGGCGACTGGGCTTGTAACTCCAATGTTTCAGGTTGAGTTCCCAGCTGGGGTGCTGCTGTTGTAGCCTTGAGCAAAGGTACTTAACCTGACCTGCTTTAGTAAATATCCAGCTGTATAAATGGATTCTCTCTGGATAAGCGCGTCTGCTAAATGCAACAAAAAAAAAAGAAAGGGTTTCGACCTTGAGGCGGTTCCCAAACGGAGAACGTTTTTATAAATGGCAAATCTTGGAGGAATTTACATAACTGTTATTGTCTGAATTAGTAACCTAACTGGATCTGGGCACTTACTGAAAGTTGAATAAAAAGAGAGAAGAATCAGAGCGCGTTTGTGTTCTACTGGGGGGTGCGAAGGACAGACCAAGCCAACAGCCACTCAAGCCGATCAACCATACAGTGTCTGCTTAGTGAGACCAAACAAAAACCTTCTCAGAGGTTTACCTTCTCACAGGGGACGCTCAACCTCTCTATCTGCCCTAGAAATGAAGCGGTGCCTTTTAAATACCACACTAGGAAAAATGACAAATTCCACACAGGTACGAATCAAACAGAAAGGAGGCGGGGCCCCCTGCAGAGGCTGAAGCCAGAGAACTGCTCTCCGTTTGTCGCTATACACCCGTGTTCCTAAATTTATGCTTTCTTCCCGTCGTTCCCTTCCCTTGCAGCCACACCAAGTGGGATTCGGTTCCACTTTAAGAAAGGGAGTAATTATATTCCATGGGGTTGCACTTCCTATATTCGTTACAAGGGCGGTTCAGTTCTCTTTTTGTTTGTTTCTCGTCAATCCTCCCTTGCAGAGCACACGTTACGTTTTCTTGCTGCACGTTGCAAATTTCATCACAAGATAGCGCACTCGAGGGAAGTGAGCAAGGGAAGGGACTGTGTTAAATTGGATCCGAATTCCGAACGCAGCCCCGGAGACAGAATGCACAAGCAGGGCTCTGCAGTGCTGGAAAATCAACGAGCACTCGAAGGCAACAGGCACTTTCCGTCAGCACAGCGTGCGGAAATGCGTTCGGCCAACTGGGCACTGCTTGCAGGTGTATGCCACCTCTTTTCTACATGCAAACACACTCAACCAAACGAAACCGGGGCCTTTTAACTGGATCTGAACTCAGGAGGAGGTGTACACCTAGCAGCTCATGCAGGGAATGGTCAATGGTGAGCATCTTTGTTTGTTCTAGCCCCCCCCATTTTCTGTCTCCTGTTGCCGTGGTACCCAGTGGAAATGCTTGTTATTCAGTATTTTACAGCTTGGTCTCCACCTCTGCACGAGTCCGAAGGAGGCTGGCATCCGCTCACCATCCTTATAATGAGGGTCAGCACTTCCATCAAGAACACCGATTATGCTGCAGGGAATCCAAGCGCACTGGACGTCTTGAACGTCTCTCCCTCGTCCATTCCACCACATCTCGTCTTCTCGTCTTTTTTTGGGGAGGGAGGAAATTTAACTTTTTTCCCCCCTCGCCCAGTATCTCACGACACAGTCATTTTTATAGCCTGATCTGTCTCAAGTCCTCACTCTCTGTTTTCCTCAGAAAGGCTCTCTGTGCACCATCGCTCTCTGCATGGTCACGACAGTGTCTGTCTGCTCCTCTGTTCCGTTGTTGGTTCATTACTGTCTCTGCCCTTCAGCCAGAGTTCTGCTCTCACGCGGTTCCAGTCACACACACGCGACAGAACTCATTCTATCAAACAAACCAACTCACACACTGCTTCTGCTGTACGTAGCTCAAACACAACCCTGGTCCTGGGTTCTACAAAGGACCTGTGTGCATGCGTGTGTGTGAGCATGAGTGTGTGTGTGTGTGTGTGTGTGTGTGTGGGGGGGGGGGGGGGGGGGGGCAATATATTCAGACTTGTTTCCATGGCTGCAGGTGAATCCAGGACAGAGCTGCAACTGCAACTATTTCCACCTGTTCCACTCTGTAACAGAAATCTCACTGTCAAAAGTTTCACACTTTAACAGAAATCTCAATAACCTCTTTCACACGTGCAGCCTTATCCGTAAATTTTCCGGAACATTGCCAGATAGGGGTCATGTGTGAATAAGAGCCGAAGTCGAAATTCCGGAATATCCGCGCCGGCAATTTGCCGTGTCAAGACCTAGTGAGGTTTCCGTAAAAGTTCCATATCGATGTGACGTGTGAACAAAGCCAGAACATTACCGGATCAATCACACACAACATTCTGACGTAAACACGGCGACGTGAGTGAACCCATCACAAACCTCTTGACCTCAAACGACCTCGATCGCCTCAACCCTAAACTGACAGCCTAAACAGCAACATTATAACGTTATGTCTAACTGGAGTGACTCAGAAGACTTTGCCATGGGGTCGCTCCCGTACCCACATTCGTCTCGCCGAGCCCCGAGCCACATGAAAGACTCGTACAGCCTCCAGCCGCCACAGGCGACGTCTTTGAGCCAAGCTAAAGCGGAGTTGTTCCCGACTTTTTTGATTTTTTCGTCAAGTTTTTTTTTACGAATGGTGTTTCGTGATGGGAACAGATTTATTAATGCCAGCATTTGCCTCGAAAATGTGTAAATAAACAAGAGTAACTGTAGTACAACTGCACACTCTGTCACTTCATCACCCGCCTTTTTTTCAGTAGTAAATAAACAAACGTATCCTAGCAACATAGGGTAGAGCGTTGGTTGTATGAACGCTACCAATACGGAACATTACGGAATATTGCTGGATCAACTTTTCCGGTAATGTTCCGTATTGCATGTCTGAAAGAGGTTACTGTCGAGAGTTTCACTCTGTTAAAGAGTCCCACACTGTAGCAGAAATCTCACTGTCAGAGTTTCACTCTGTTAAAGAGTTCCACACTGTAGCAGAATTCTCACTGTTGAGAGTTTCACTCTGTTAAAGAGTTCCACACTGTAGCAGAAATCTCACTGTCGAGAGTTCCACAGTGTAACAGAAATCTCACTGTCGAGCGCTCCACTCTGTAACAGAAATCTCACTGTCGAGAGCTTCACTCTGTAACAGAAATCTCACTGTCGAGAGCTTCACTCTGTAACAGAAATCTCACTGTCGAGAGTTTCACTCTGTTAAATAGTTCCACACTGTAACAGAAATCTCACAAGGGTCTTTAAGCAGCGATGGGTGCGGCGACGGCTATGGTGACCGTAGCCACAGAAATCATAGTCACTAAGCAAAAACTCTTCCGAATCAACGACAGCAGTGTTCACCAATCTGACTGTAAATTATTAGCTACGAAAAATGTTATTTAAAAGGGCCAGAGAGGAGTTACTGTATGCTTTGAATGAACTAACAAACTGCATATCAAAGTTGACCGACTGAACGCTTGTTGGCGCCACCACTCTTGTCTCGAGTAGCTGACATCAGAGCAAATGACATGACTTCGGAAAAATAGGAAAATCAATTAAATTAGCAGGTGTCTTTGAAAAAATGCTCTGAAATTGTTGAAAGTATAAGTTTCATTATCTATTGTAAAATAAGTAGATCTACAGGCTACGGTGGCAGACGGGAGCGAGTCAAATTCACGCATGCGCAAAAGAGCACAAAATGATTTCTGGTCACCGTAGCCGTCGCTTCTTAAAGTCCCTACTGTAACAGAGTACCACACTGTGCAAAGTCCCTACTGTAACAGAGTACCACACTGTGAAAAGTTCCACACTGTAACAGAGTACCACATTGTGCAAAGTCCCTGCTGTAACAGAGTACCACACTGTGCAAAGTCCCTACTGTAACAGAGTACCACACTGTGCAAAGTTCCACACTGTAACATAGTTCCACACAGTAACAGAGGTGGGGCTCTGATTGGACCATGGTTCATTCTGCCCTTCTGACTCAGTCCTCAGTGTTCTGACTGCCAGGGTACAACTACGACTGATCTCAGTCCATTCAGAGTGGACACACACAAGGGAATCCTACAGCACACTCTGCCTCAGTCTCATTCCCTGCCCCTCCCCTCCACACAGCCAGAATGGCTGTACACTGTGGCACTGCAGCCAGAGGCAGGTAAAGCACTGTTTGGTATGGGAGGGGCGATTGCTCTCTGGTCCTAAAAGCCTTTTTACACATACATAGGTTTTACTCTATGCATGGTCCACAATGAGCATCGTGGGCCTGTTTCGTCAAGCATGGATCACTAATTTATCTCATTACCAGGATTCTTGCAGCATCCCAAATCCCACCTGAAGGCAATTCATTGGTAATTGGCACTGGGAACCAACTGTCTTATTGAGAGAGTTTTACTCTTGAAGTTCTTGTTTGAAAAATTATTTAACAATGAAATTAAGCACATTCAACGCAAAGATCCTATTGCTAGTTGAAGGCAGATTCTAGTCTCTTGAAAATTCAATTTTAAATTGATGTTTAAATGGTGAAATGTATGACAGCAATTATGTCTGAGCCAAATGTATTCCATTACACTTAAAATCTTTCTTTTGAAATATTTTAAAAATCCCCTTATCCAAATCTTGATTAATCCAAATTCTTTTTCTTTTTTTTCCAGCCAAAAGGATTCAATGTAATAAAAAACGATTTTTTACATTTCTAAAAATAATTGAAATGCAAATTCATCACAGAAAACAAAAACTCTTTTTAAAAAGCAATTGTGACTTTTAAAATGACCACAGGGTTTTCCCTTAGATTAAGAATGCATGTCAAAAAGCTGAATATTTATTTAGAGGATGACAGGGTGGGGAGGTGTTGCTGATGGTAAGATGGAAAATCAGCATTGTGCCATCAGTAGGATAATGGCAGAGCAATGGAGCATAGTCACTAGGGCCCTAAGCTTTTTGCCTAAAGAGTTGTGGGTTCAAATCCCACGTGAATAGAACGCAGCGCCAATATCATGCACCATGGGGGACACGGATCTTACACTAAAAATCCTGCTGTTTTAACCGTTTTGCACTGGGGGATAGGGCAAATTAATGAAATAAACATTCAAAAGCTGTCTTCAGAGATAAAGGCAAAAAGAAAAAAAAGGGAGGTTTGCTGAACTGAGATTTTCACTACATGAGAACTGTGTTCAAAACTTGTCGCTGCAGTCAAGCCTCGTCTGTTTTTTTCCCTTAATTATATAATTCACCAGACAATGTGGATCAAGGGTACAGGAGCATTGTTTTGAAATGCCAACCAGCGCAAGCCGCTGTTGAACGATGGCTGTTTCCCTGGAGAACAAGGCTGATCTGAATGTGGCACTGCAACAGCCAGACTGCTGGTGACCAATCGACCAGGGGGGTCTCTATTGAGCGACGAGGGGAAGACCCCACCCACTGAAAAACCACGTCCCTGGGTGACGCTGGGCCACATAGAACCTCCTATAAATCGCTTCTAGCATGGTCAGTATTATATTCCCACCAAAGGGGGTTCATGACGACCAAGAACTGGGGCTGTGTTCAATGTTCTGCCCTCCTGCACTTCCCCTCGCCGCTTCCACTTGGGGGAATCCCTTTACAAACCGGAAGTTGGGCGTTGCTAAGGGCGAGTGTGGTCCAATTCGTTAGAAATGCATGTGAAGTACGTGAAATTAGTCCCTCAACCCTCAATTTGGCTCGAGGGAATGAGTCCGCAAGACTGCAGACTTCGGGCATTGAAATTGCCCAGAATGCTTTACTGTAAGCCCAAGCTTTCTGCTTTAGAAGTTTAAATTTAACCCCTTTGCAGATCTCCCGTGAAAAATCTGAAAATAGAGGCACCGAACAGATCTTCTAAAAGTTTTTTTATCGCACGACCGAAATGTTGAATAAATTAGGAAATAACATTGATTTAGTGGTTTGATAAAATCGCTTTAAAACGTATCTCCAGCAAATAGTTTCATGTCGTAGCCTACTAGGATGCAGTATTAGAATTATTACATCAGGATAGTTAATGATAACTAGCTACATAATCAGCTTGTTTCAGTTCAACGAGTATCCAGCAAATGAGCCAGTGCAAGCTTACATGGGAAATTACAAACAGCTACATTTTGCTTGCATTTCATATTCAATACAGGTTGCTCGCCTGTTATGTTTTATACTTCTGTGCCACCTGCAAAGCAATCTATGCATCCACAGTTTTGATTGCAGCGTATTAATATATTTGATTGGGAGGTAGTCTATTTTGTAACAAAGTGTATTATTCCCCATTCCTGCTTATGAGCTATTTTAAAAAGCTAGGTCAATAAATTTATTGTCAATCATTTTCTAGTTTGCTGTTTTGCCAGAATTTTCGAGGTCAAGTGCAGTCCAATTAAAAAATAATTATCCTATCTCCCTTGCTCCTCCCCGTCGGTTCGGGTGTCTACTCGTGTTGTTTTGGTAATGCATCACATCCTCCCAAGTGTAAGTGGCGAGGGGAAGTGTGGAGGGCAGAACATTTAACAAATTGGACCGCAGCCTAGGTCTTTAGGTAGGCAAGTCCACTAGTTCTTTAGGTAGGCAAGTCCACTAGTTCTTTAGACAGGCAAGTCCATTAGTTCTTTAGATAGGTAGGTCCACTAGTTCTTTAGATAGGTAGGTCCACTAGTTCTTAGGTAGGTAAGTCCACTAGTTCTTTAGGTAGATCAGTCCACTAGTTATTTAGATAGGTAGGTCCACTAGTTCTTAGGTAGGTAAGTCCAATAGTTCTTTAGGTAGATCAGTCCACTAGGTATTTAGATAGGTAGGTCCATTAGTTCTTTAGATAGGTAGGTCCACTAGTTCTTTAGGTAGGTCAGTCCACTAGTTCTTTAGATAGTTAAGTCCATTAATTCTTTAGATAGGTAAGTCCATTAGTTCTTTAGATAGGTAGGTCCACTAGTTCTTTAGGTAGGTCAGTCCACTAGTTCTTTAGATAGTTAAGTCCATTAGTTCTTTAGATAGGTAGGTCCACTAGTTCTTTAGGTAGGCAAGTCCACTAGTTCTTGAGATAGGTAAGTCCACTCGTTCTTTAGATAGGTAAGTCCACTAGTTTTTAGGTAGATCAGTCAACGAGTTCTTTAGGTAGGCAAGTCCACTAGTTTTTTAGGTAGATCAGTCCACTAGTTCTTTTGGGAGGCAAGTACATTACTTCATTAGCTAGGTAAGTCCACTAGTTCTTTAGATAGGTAAGTCCACTAGCTCTTTTGGTAGACAAGTCCACTAGTTCTTTAGGTAGATAAGGCCACTAGTTATTTAAGTTGATCAGTCCACTCGTTCTTTTGGTAGACAAGTCCACTAGTTCTTTAGGTAGGTAAGTCCACTAGTTCCTTAGATAGGTAGGTCCACTAGTTCTTTTGGTAGACAAGTCCACTAGTTCATTAGGTAGGTAAATCCACCAGGTCTTTAGGTAATAAGTCCACTGGTGCCTTCGATAGGCAAGTCCACCAAAGAACACCGATTACGCTTGACATGGAGTGGAGGAGTCTAAAACCTCTACCCGCCCTTTGTTGTCACTCCAAAAATGATTTCACTGTGCAGACAGCATCGACAGGCTATACAGGCGTCCCTAAAAATCTATAGTTTTGACAGCTACTTATCTAGACAGTGCGTTGCAATGAATGACTACTACTCTGTCAACAAATATTGAAACTTAGACTGTCTCTTTCACATATGGCAAATACGAAAGCACACTGTTGAAATCTATTCAAACTTGTTTTTGTTCACTTCTCCTCTGAGAGCCTCCAAGTCTCCTCTGTATATGATTACAGCTAGCAGGCTGGATGTATCATACAGTTTTAAAGTGGCACATTTTACCGATTTTGAAAACATGCTGCACAACACTTTGGCAGGAATTCAGCTGGAGGGAGGAACACGACCAGTTACTGATCAATGGCTGTGGACAGAAGGGTGCTCCCTGTAAAAAGAGCAGTGCAATTAAGAAATGGCTCAACCTGCTTCCTGCCTTCATTCACTGAAGGGTTCAGACAGGGTGAAAACTACAGGTTCTGCAGTTCCCTTACGCTGTTCCCAAAAGATCTGAGCTGAAGAAAGTTCGCCGAATGATTTGAGATGAAAAAAGCGATGCACAAACCAGAGAAACACCAAGCCCCCATAAAGAAAAAAACCCAAAAAAAACAACCACTAGAGCTGGGTCTTTAAACCCCCCAAAAAATAGAAGCACCAGAGCTGAGCCTTTAAACTCCCCAGGAATACAACCCGCTCAAACCCTCACCGTCTCCGCTGTCAAGAATTTGGCCGACACCACCAGCAGGCCCACTGCTTGCTGTTAATGAAATACGTAACCACTTGATCTTATTTGCCTGGTATTAAAATCCCTGACAGTTTATCATCCGAGATGGATTTGCGCTGATGTTGAGCCGGGAGACAGAATGACAGGATTAGCGCAGTCCCCGAATTCACCTGCGCACGGAAACAGGAAGACCGCTCCTGAAGAGAGATTTAGTCACAATCGTAAGCATGAACAAACTAATAACCCAGACAACTTTGACTAATCCTGGTCCCAAGGGGCCTACATTCTGGAAATATTTTTGTTTTATAATAAAACATATTATTACACAACTAACATGGGCTGCGGTCCAATCCGTTAAATGTTCTGCCCTCTTGCACGTCCCCTCGCCACTTCCACTTGGGGGAACCCCTTTACAAACCGGAAGTTTGGCGTTGCCAAGGGCGAGTGTGGTTCAATCCTTTAGAAATGCAAGTGAAGTACGTGAAATTAGTCCCTCTACCCTCGATTTGGCTTGAGGGAACGAGTCCGCAAGACTGCAGACTTCGGGCAGATAAAATACCCAGAATGCTTTACTGTAACCCCAAGTTTCCTGTTTCAGAAGTTTAAATGTAACCCCTTTGAGTATCCCCTGGGAAAAATCTGAAAAATAGAGAAAGCAGCAACCAAGTATGAGATCTTTTAAAAGTTTTTATTGCAAGACTGAAATGTTGAATAAATTAGGAAATAATATTGATTTAGTGGTTTGATGAAGACGCTTTAAAACCTCCAGGGAATAGTTTCATGTCATAGCCTACTAGGATGCAGCATTAGAATTATTATTTCGGGATAGTTAACGATAACTAGATACATAATCAGCTCGTATCCAGCAAATGAGCCAGTGCAAGCTTACATGGGCAATATTACAAACAGCTACATTTTGTTTGAATTTCATATTCAATACAGGTTGCTCGCCTCTTATGTTTTATACTTCTGTGCCAACTGCAAAGCAATCTATGCATCCACCTTTTTGATTGCAGCGCATTAATATGTTTAATGGGGAGGTAGTCTATTTCATAACAAAGTGTATTATTCCCCATTCCAGCTTATGAGGTATTTTAAAAAGCTGTCTATCAATAAATTGATTGTAAATCATTTTCTAGTTTGCTCTTTTGCCAGAATAAAAATTGAGATGTTGGTTGGAGCTTGCTGTCTTATGCAATTCATTGGAAAGTTTTTCACAAACTCATTTGTCAATGGTCTGCTGGTGTCACTGGCTCTGGCGAATTTCCGAATGCATGTGTGGTCCAATTCAAAAATAATTATGCTCTCTCCCTTGCTCCTCCCCGTCAGTTCGAGTGTCTACTCGTGTTGTATTGGTGCTGCTTCACATCCTTCCAAGTGGAAGTGGCGAGTGGAAGTGCAGGAGGGCAGAACATTTAACGGATTGGACCGTAGCCATGATCACTGATATGGTTTCATCAAGTTACCTCCATTTAACCTTCCTATTATGTTAGCATTATGCAGCCATTTGTGTTAGATAGGTAAGCACATTAGTTCTTTAGATAGGTAGGATAGGTAGGTGTTGTTACGGATCAATATAAAAATTATCTTTTTTTACATGTATTTCATAATTCTCTATGATGTCTAAGGTGTTTGCTGAAGAAAATCACCAATTTGAAATGATCCAAAAACAAATATAATTTTGGGTCATATAGACCCTAACATATTAGGAAGGTTAGGTAACTACAGGTGATACAAGAGAACAAGAACTGCTAGACCACACCCCATAGGGGTGGGATTACAGCTCCCAAGACAGGCCCTCTTTATTCCAAACGATATGTATAAAAATCAGTAATTACCAAAAAGCACAGTCTCTGGGCGGAGACAAACCTGGACAAACCTGGGTACCTGACATGGAGGAACACTGACGTGGTTCAACACAGGGAATTGTCCATATGAAAGTCATAAGCCGAATGCCAGGATGTTTGAAGGAGGGAATGTGACATTTAGTCATTTCCAATGCAAAGCACCTCGCCATCATCCTTTCAACAACTACAGCGTTGTAGGATTTTCATAAATCTTGCTTCCAGCTCATCTTCACTCGGTAAAGCAAGACTACAACCACATATATATTTAATCAACAACAGCTTTTATTTCAATTGTTTCTACTCCCGGAATCAAACACATACATTTAAAAAAAATATACACACACAAAAAAAGGTTCAACTGATGCACATCTCAAAAGGATGAACATGCAACAAAATGTCCCCACAAAAACAAAAACATGTTGTTTCCTATTGCAGTCCTGGCCATCCGGGGTTCTGTCTGAAAAGCACAGAAACACAAATTAGACGATGGATCTGGGGAAAGAGACCAGAGCAGTGACCTCAGAACCAAACAGGCCTGTTTTCAGTCCAACCTAAAACTCTTCCCAATGGTACTTGTTTGACAAAGGAATTCGAGGAACTTTGTGAGGGAAAAAACGTGTTACACAGCTTCCATCTCTGTCAGTGCTCAAACCTGAGAATTGTTTTTCTTGGGGAGAAACGGCAAGCATTAGTACCTGTGTTTTAACCCTGATACAACACTGCCACAGCTTAGCTCTTCATAAATCAATGATTTGTGTCAGCTAAATGCCAGCGCTGGGTTTTTCCTCCACAAAAATCCTGGGACGTTGAGTTTGACAAACCATTTGTCAAACAACGCTGCCATTTGGCGTGTGCTCAGAATAAGGCTGGCACCACTGTTAAGCATTCAGATAGAGCTCTCCATTCAAATCTTATTCAAAACACATATACACACGTAAGTAAATAATAACCATGTAAAGCAATCAACCACAAGGATATTATGTCAATGCCCAACAAACCTCCCGGACATCCTCATCACATACAGACCGCTAAAAACACAGTGAGGGTGAGCTAAAAACACAGTGAGGGTGAGCTAAAAACACACGGAAGGTGAGCTAAAAACACATGAAAGATGAGCTAAAAACACACGGAAGGTGAGCTAAAAACACAGTGAGGGTGAGCTAAAAACACACGAAAGATGAGCTAAAAACACAGTGAGGGTGAGCTAAAAACACACGGAAGGTGAGCTAAAAACACATGGAAGGTCAGCTAAAAACACATGGAAGGTGAGCTAAAAACATACTGAGGGTGAGCTAAAAACACACTGAGGGTGAGCTAAAAACACACGGAAGGTGAGCTAAAAACACACGGAAGGTGAGCTAAAAACACACGGAAGGTGAGCTAAAAACACACGGAAGGTGAGCTAAAAACACACGGAAGGTGAGCTAAAAACACACTGAGGGTGAGCTAAAAACACACTGAAGGTGAGCTAAAAACACACGGAAGGTGAGCTAAAAACACACTGAGGGTGAGCTAAAAACACACGGAAGGTGAGCTAAAAACACACGGAAGGTGAGCTAAAAACACATGGAAGGTGAGCTAAAAACATACTGAGGGTGAGCTAAAAACACACTGAGGGTGAGCTAAAAACACACGGAAGGTGAGCTAAAAACACACGGAAGGTGAGCTAAAAACACACGGAAGGTGAGCTAAAAACACACGGAAGGTGAGCTAAAAACACACGGAAGGTGAGCTAAAAACACACTGAGGGTGAGCTAAAAACACACTGAAGGTGAGCTAAAAACACACGGAAGGTGAGCTAAAAACACACTGAGGGTGAGCTAAAAACACACGGAAGGTGAGCTAAAAACACACGGAAGGTGAGCTAAAAACACACGGAAGGTGAGCTAAAAACACATGGAAGGTGAGCTAAAAACACACGGAAGGTGAGCTAAAAACACACGGAAGGTGAGCTAAAAACACACTGAAGGTGAGCTAAAAACACACTGAGGGTGAGCTAAAAACACACGGAAGGTGAGCTAAAACACACGGAAGGTGAGCTAAAAACACACGGAAGGTGAGCTAAAAACACACGGAAGGTGAGCTAAAAACACACGGAAGGTGAGCTAAAAACACACAGAAGGTGAGCTAAAAACACACTGAGGGTGAGCTAAAAACACACTGAAGGTGAGCTAAAAACACATGGAAGGTGAGCTAAAACACACTGAGGGTGAGCTAAAAAGACACAGAGGGTGAGCTAAAAATGGAAGGTGGGCTGAAAACACACGGAAGGCCGGCTGAATGCAGCGGACAGAACGGCCTGTCGCGTTCACGTATCGGGCAAATCCATCTGCAGCCTTTGAGCTGGATGAGAGACCAGCGCACACGCTGAAGCAACATCTGCCTGAGAAGCCTTCCTCCTCATCCTCACCAGTCTGATGGCCTCGGGTGTCCACTGTGCCTCATGGACTGCACCCTGTCACCTGCTTTTCCTCAGAAAAGGGCGCGAGCTAGCCTTCAGTTTTACCTCTGCCCTCATTAAAAGCATACAGCCGTAACGAAAGCCAGCATACATTAGAGTCCCTCGATACCATGGGTAACGTGTTCTTCAGAAAGAGGAAGTGGGGAGTAATAAACAAATGTTCTCTGCTGTCCCCAGAAGCTTCTACCCCAGTTTTTCCCCGAAAGTTCTTCCCCGTTCCAGGCGAAGGCCCAGTTTCCGATCCGGTTAATACAAAACATTCACTTAGCAGACGTTCTTATACAGAGTGACTTGGGATGCCATTGATCCAACAGTGCTGTATGACCATTCTTGCCAGACCTGGCTAACGACATTCCCAGACCAGCGTGCGAGTATGTTGTCTGCAACACACCGACAGCTATACCATAACCATGAATGGAAACAGTTCTTGAAAATAGTGTCAATTCGTAACAAAGTGCCAAGAAGGGACTGTGCAGACCCAAAGCTCCATGTATCTTTGGTTTATCCGCTCCGGTTTACCCGCTCCGGTTACCCGCTCCGGTTTACCCGCTCCGGTTTACCCGCTCCGGTTACCCGCTCCGGTTTATCCGCTCCGGTTTACCCGCTCCGGTTTACCCGCTCCGGTTTACCCGCTCCGGTTACCCGCTCCGGTTTACCCGCTCCGGTTTACCCGCTCCGGTTTACCCGCTCCGGTTTACCCGCTCCGGTTCACCCGCTCCGGTTTACCCGCTCCGGTTTACCCGCTCCGGTTACCCGCTCCGGTTTATCCGCTCCGGTTTACCCGCTCCGGTTTACCCGCTCCGGTTTACCCGCTCCGGTTTACCCGCTCCGGTTACCCGCTCCGGTTTACCCGCTCCGGTTTACCCGCTCCGGTTTACCCGCTCCGGTTTACCCGCTCCGGTTTACCCGCTCCGGTTTACCCGCTCCGGTTACCCGCTCCGGTTTACCCGCTCCGGTTTACCCGCTCCGGTTTACCCGCTCCGGTTACCCGCTCCGGTTTATCCGCTCCGGTTTACCCGCTCCGGTTTATCCGCTCCGGTTTATCCGCTCCGGTTTATCCGCTCCGGTTACCCGCTCCGGTTTATCCGCTCCGGTTTACCCGCTCCGGTTTATCCGCTCCGGTTTATCCGCGTGCGCGAGCGCCACGCCTTTTTATCCCTGTGCGCCGCTCTGTTTACCCGCGCACGCTGCTTTGCTATTCCCAGGGTGCCCAGAGCTCTATAAAATATTTACTTTGTGGATACTATTATCCTGCAAGGCTTCACGTACATGGGCACAAAGTGCCCAGGTACTATCCGACACAAAGTAAAAACAGTGTTGTTTTGTATGCTGTCAGCAGAGAGCACAGACCTTGCCATACCCATCAGTCCTGTACCAATAACTTCCTGAATACAAAACGCAACATAAATGCAGTACAAACTGGAATAAAACGGAAGGATTTGTGTCTCAGCGCCAAAATGTGGAGTGATTTTAGCAAAGAGAAAGGTCTCTCAGAACATAAAACAAAGAGAATCCACTCCGACAGGCATATAGCTTTCACTATAAAAACAGAATCGCCAGATTCTATTCAGCTCAGAACTGAGCCCAGGACACTAATAAGGATGGATTTACTTCATAGTCATGCCATTAACTCTGTCCTGACATCACCCATATACTAACAGAGAGAGGCAGAGGGAGAGATGGAGAGAGCAGGCATTTGGCCACTAGATTCTCATTCACTTGATTTGGTGACTGAAATGTTGGTGTCACCTGATGCGAGGGATCAGCGATGCGCAGTCGAATTCATTAGAGCCCCATTTCCTCCTGGTGCAGCGAACCCGGACACGACATGTTTGCATGTAATTACTGTAAGAGCCCTGCAGGAAACTCAGGCCTCTCAGCGCGGCTCACACCAGCCATCCAATCAGTGACACTGCTGCCAGGGAACACAGCAAGAGCCACACACACTCAAGCACGCACACACTCATACAGACACACGCACACGCACACACACAGACACACACTCAAGCACGCACACACTCATACAGATACACGCACACACACACACAGACACACACACACACACACACACACACGCACACACACACACAGACACACACACACAGCTCTGTCCACACCAGATAACACTCAGTGACATCTGAGGGGAAGCCGCCCCCCTTTCTGACTAAAAGGAGTCCAGCTTTCAGAAAAAACTCACATTTTGATCACCTTCCTGCCACCTCTGCAAGATGCAACATGCGGCAACACTGCTCACACAAACCAACAAGAGCACCTACGGCCAATAAGTATTCATCGCCACCGTTAATTCCGGGAAATGGAACCAGCCCCAGCGACCTACCCGCTTCGGGACAAGAATCTGAAAGTCAAAGAAGCAGCACACGCACGACCCCCCCACCCCTGGTTTCCTCTGCTTGTTCCGAATCTTATGCAAATCGCGGCCTATGAGCTCTTCCCCCATTGCCGGAGAGACACTGATCGTTATTCGCTGCGCAGTGAGGGTGAACACGTTCCTCCGTGTGCCCAAGAGCTGTCTCCGTGAGCCCGCTTGCTCTCCGCGCGTTATGAACAAAATATATATGTAGGCCACAGGCAACTGCGCACTGCGCCCCGTCCCCCGTCCCCCGTCCCCCGTCCCCCCACGGTTGACTATAACTCGGTTAAAAAGCTCTGTAAAGTTTGTTTAGTCCGATAAGCATGCATAGGGTGGAATGAAAGAGCCAAAACTAATCTGTTACGGTTCGAGACCTACTGATCAAAGACCAGGGGTGGATGATTGAGTGACTACAAAAAAATAAAAAAAGAAGCAGGCTCCTCTTACACTCTGACAATGACTCTAAAACTATGCGCCACCTTTCGTTTTGCCGACCGAAATTGCCGACAGGTCTGCCGCGTGGACGAGCCATTTCAGCGAAAAAATCACCTCAGCGAACACACAGATTCCTACAATCAAGAAACGGGGGAGACAAGAGTCGTTAAGACTTTGAATAATGCCAACAATTCTGTGCGCGAGGGTCGGCACGGCGGGGCTATTCTCGTCCGGATTCCGGGCGGACAGCTGCCTCCCGGGGCGTGAGCGCGCATCGTGGCGCTGTCGGGCGCAGCACGGGAAAGGTAAAAGAAAGGGGAGCGGGAAAAGAGAAGAGGAAGCCGGAAGAAGTCGTGAAGGTCGGTGTCATGTGGGGAGGTGAGGCAGCTTTGTGCCAACAGCCAATCACTGACCACCTCCCCCTCAACTGGGACTAAGAGGGAATTCTTGGGGGGGGGGGGGGGGGAGTGAACTTCATGTTCAAAATATTGCCCAATGTTAAGGACCCGGCAACACGATTCTAGTCATAGACCACTGGCGCTTTCACTAGCCTTTAATTATTGATTGTCTAGGTTTAAAAATGAGATCTCTCTCCCGAGCTAATGCTAAGGAAGCCAGAGAACCGGACAGCAACCTCTGCGGACGTCGCAAAGCCTGATGGAAAATGGAATGCGACTTCTGAGAGCTTTTTGGGGAGGGGGGGGTTGTTGAGGATGTCACGTGACGCGACCCCGATATTCCGGAATCCCGCTCGGCTGCATGTCACAGCTGCAGGCGTCTCCAGGGCGACGGAGGTGATGGGTGACATTCTCCATCCCCCCCTGGATGAAGGCACGGCCAACGACAACGGCATGCCACAAAGCCCCCCCCCCCCCCCCCCCCCGAGAAAACATCTATTTATAAGGCCTAATGAGTTTCAAGCACAAGTATAACAAAAGGAGGGGAGGGCGAAACACGACACGAGCAGCTGATTGTCCAGTGCCATTCTCCCCGACACTTGTCAACGTTGAGAGCGCCTCGTTTTTTTCTGCCTACCCTCAGTACTGCAGACAAAAAAAGAAAAGAAAAGAATAATAGCTAATCAACAGTGGACATTCTGGCATTCAAAACCAGGCTCTTTAACTAGACAGTACATTAGCTAATGCTAACTATTATCGTACGCTTTCTGGAAGCCTACTCTCCCCTGGACTGAATGTCTCTGTTCTCAAATCCCCACCTTAATAATTATTCCTCCTTTTTATGATTCATAACCTTCAGTGGTGTCCTCCCACAGTAGCAAAGCTTAGTGAGGTGAGGGGAGGTCCTTCTACAGTTTGTAAAAGCAATCTAAATACGTTTCCACCGTTTAATAAGCTCACACAGAGGCACAGCCAATCACGCCGGAGGCACTTAAAATTAAAACAATACATAGAGAGAACCAATTGACACACAGCACAAGTCCTTATGCATTAAAGAAGAGACCGCATAAAAAACAGATTGAAAATAGCCAAGTTTATTTCCCACTTTCCATCTATAAAAGATAGTGCCAAGGAAAAGGGGTTCTGCCGTAAGACATTTAAATAAATTATTAAATAAATAAAAAGGGAGGGGGGGGGGGTTGGGGGGGTGAAGCAGTTTTACAATTGATCCTTTGGAAAGACCCGTCACATCCCAGTTCATCCCAGGCAACAAAAAACGCTTTCGGAATAACATGCTGGTAACTGGTTTGTACTCTCGTCAGCGGCGTGAGGATTTATTTTGGTCTGATGAAAACGTTTCCTTGCCCTCCATCTCGCCTCGGCATCCCTCCGCTGGCGCGATAAAATAAGGGAACGCATCGGAGTTAGGCTCTCCTTCCTGAGAGCGAGGAATGAAGGCAAACACTCGGCCTCGCTGTGCCTTCAGCGGAAATGATGGAAATGAAAGTTTGGTGGAGGGAGGGGTTCAGCTTTAGCAGGCAACACAGAACT